>JAFJYJ010000066.1:2400000-3000000 GCA_019022615.1 Acacia melanoxylon | reverse complement strand
TTGATAGATAAGAGCGTGACTCGGACCAGCTACTCAGGAAGCAATTTCTAGACAAATTAATAAGATGTCTTATTCATTAGGTTGGGAAATGATTTTTTTTAGCGATTAAATAAGTTAATTAAATTATTTTAAAATATTTATATTTATTTTTTTTTTTTTCTAAAACTATTTTACTTAACTTATAAATTAATATATTATTTAAGGATATATAATATATGATATGATTAAATAAATTATTTAATTTTTCTTAATCTCTTTAAAAAAAAGTTAACTATATTTTTTATGTAGGATAAGAGTATTTTTATCTTTCCCTAATTTCCCATGGAATGTCGTGCTCGATAAGGATGAATGGAGAAAGAAGAGTTTTCCGCCATGTGTTCAATATGAAGCCATTAAAAAAAAAATATTTCAAGGGGTGGACTTCACAAACATAATTAAAATGAGTTAATAGATTAATCTAACACTCTCAAGCCTCCGTCATTCCCGACTTAACCAGCAGTAAAATAAAACAGAGAGCGCCGCGAAGAAGAGGAGGAAGAAGGGGGAGGAGGACTGGAGGAGGAAGAATTTCTATAGCCAAATGGAAAAAGGTAATTTCCTATCTCGACATCATCATACAAGCTTTGTTTTATTATTTAGATGTTGTTTTCATGCTTAAATATCTCTCTAAATAGTTGTTGGTAATAGCAACTAGAGAGAGAAATTGAAGTAAACCAGCTTGTGAACCGATATTTAGCAAGGTTATGATGTATATGTATAGTTGAGGCTATTGTTATTGTTGACGATGTTGCTTTTGTTGTTCCTGATCTTTTGTAAGTTTTTGGAAGCTTAGGAAACAGATCGAGGGAGATGCTGTCCAAATTCTTAGACGATATGAAAGCTTGATTAAGAATAAAACATGATTAAGAAAAGGGATTAGGACTTGGATTATGGTTGGTTGTGGAATGGGATATTGAAAATTCATTTGTTACTCTCCCTTGAAAGCCTCAGCCTGGACAGGACAAGCTAGAGAAGTAGGATTTTTTCTATTTTTGATGCTTCCAATAAGCTTAGAATGAAAATTTGTGTAGGGCATAAGGGGGAGAAAACATGTTTAGATTAGAAAGCAAAACGGCAATTTTGTACAATAAGGCTCTAAGTTTCTGATTTCATATAGAAGAAAGGGAAGGAAGTTTATTTGATTAATTTGAACTCACAAATGGTAATCTACATGCGGAATGGCCTAGAGAATAATTTTAGAAGCCAAGAACAAGAATGTGAAAATTTAAGTTGAAGAGTAAGCTTGAGAAGTCAAGAGGCTTAGCATGGTCAATGATTTTATTTAATGGAATAAATTATGTATGCTATGTCTTGAGGGCCATGGGATATCAAAGAAGCTAAGGTGAATTGGAGATTTCGTGCAGGTGGTTCAAGAGAGGGAAGAAATGAAAGCAAAGAAGAAATAATAAAGTTCCAAGGTAGCGAACTTTACCTTACTTGTATATGCTTGGTTGGTTATTGCTTGCATTAATTGATGTGTTTGTATGCTTATGTGATTAAGTGGAATCAAGCATTTTTATATATGATTATTTTTTAAACATGTCATACGCCTATGTGATTACAAGTAATGCATGATAGTTTTAACAAACATGTCATCATATTATGAAGTTATTAAGTTGCAAGCATGTTATGATGCCAAGTTTTCCAATGTATGGTTGAGCAGTAATTGCTTGTTACTGGGATTCTTTGAATCTAACCCTCCAATAACCAACCATTCTAGTTTACAAGTTTTCAAGGAGAAAGCTAAAGAACGAGGCAATGGTAAGTGGAGGGAGAAATGAACTCCCTATGGCAATTCATAGTGGTTAGTTTGTAGCGGTGAACGAAATTAAATCGCAACAATTATCAGGATTTGAAGTGGTTTATCCTGAACCTGCTATAAATTTGCAATAGTATGACTTGCGTCAAGTGTCAAGCTAGTTAGTAAATGACATTTGTAGCAGTTTTTACAAACAAACCGCTACAAAATGGGGCACCAAATATGTAACGGTTTTGTTATATGAACTGCCACAAATATGCAATTGCTTTGTAGTGGTTTATATGACAAGAATCATTACAGAATGTAAAGGGCTACATATTTGTACATTTGTAGCATTTGTAGCAGTTTTGTAAAACCGCTACAAACTTTCATGTTGCACGAGGTATGATTTCTTTATTTGTATTTGTTTTTTTTTTTTGTAAAACCGCTATAAATATCAACACTATAAACACGTCATTACTCCTCTTTTTACCATATTTGGCAAATTTGCTTCTTGCTCGCCCTCTGAAAGGTTTTGCTTCAGATATGAGGTTCTTCTCAAGCTTTTACAGAGTTAAGCACTTGAGGTTAGTAAAGTTAACTCTTTTATTTTGTTTTCCCCTATTATTCTATTTTTTTTATATAAATATTGATAATTTTCTTAATTATTTAATAATAACTACAATTATTATGACTTCCGAGAGAGATAAGAGCAAGGTAGGGATACTGAAAGTCCCCTAGACCAATTCTGCAGGGGAGCAATAGTAGAAGGGGCAGTAGAGGGCAACACGGAGGTAGACATGTCCCCATGCCATCGCAGGAGGTGACCACGCCACAACAGACAACCCCATAGGAAGTGACCCCACCAGAGCTGCTTGTTCAACCAGAGGAGCCTAACATCAGTCTCAGCAATTACAACGAGAATAAGGAGTTTGACTTCAACATTCCCATTCTCAGTTACATGAAGCGATTCCTAGATGAGGAAGAGGCTCGGGACCAGATTAATCCACGGCGGTTGTCTTTGCAGTCGACGGGGTTTGAGGCGCAAGTTTAAGGTAAATTTAATTATTGTTTTAATAAATTTAATATTTAAATTCCATAGGTTTAAATGTGGATTTAAATTTAATTAAAGTAAGTGGTAAATTGTGTAGATGAGCAAGGTAACATAAGCACCAGAAGGCTAGACGTGGCCAGTCTCACACTACTACAAAAAGCCCTATAACGTCCTATTTTTGACATGTTTTACGTCCTTATTCAGCGGCACGCGTACATGGGAGACGCGGTAAAGGGAGATTTTTGTCGTCCTAAACTTTTTAGGATGCCATATTGCTTTTTTTTTCCTTAAAAAAAACCCCAAACCTCAGGTTTGGGAGGTTGGCAATTGACTACCAAGAAGAACCAACGACCCAATAAAGATAGGAAGAAGACAGATTACCAAAAGCAAGAATCGACAATCAACATACTCCCTAATCTACACAAAATCAAATCAAAAGACTCTTGGAAGGCACAAATTGAGCAGACACAAATCAAAATTGCATATCAATGCAAAAATGCAATTCTCACCATCTCAACAAAACAGAAACGATGACGCAGAAATGCTAATAAAAATCAGCGGCTTTTCCAGCTCTAAGGCCTCTGGATTTTGTTGGAGGATTAACCACAATGAAGATTATGTCTGCATCTAAGACATACTTTCCATCGTAGGTCCCCCTACGTACCCTACTCCGATTCCACAAATCTTTACCATTTTCCTTGATTTCGAGCTCAACCTGCTAGACGAGTTAGAGACTATGATTTGATCTCCAGCGGTAGATC
Source organism: Acacia melanoxylon (assembly GCA_019022615.1). NCBI lineage: Eukaryota > Viridiplantae > Streptophyta > Magnoliopsida > Fabales > Fabaceae > Acacia > Acacia melanoxylon. The sequence continues at coordinate 2,996,408 of JAFJYJ010000066.1, read as the reverse complement.
TACACGAGACTGACGAAGACGTGACAAGGAATTTGGGATCTGAAAAAAAATCCCACTCTTGCTTAGGAGACTAGTTGAGATCTCCACAGAAACTCGAGAGAGAAGACGGGAAGATAGAGAAGGGAAAGCCATGGGAGCGGCGGCGAGTGGCGGTGGCGAACTAGAGAGAGAGAAGACAAGAAGGCGATTCGTGTGTGCATGTGAGAGAGAATCAGAGAAGACGATGAGGGGAAATTTTTTTGGTAGGGAATAATGAATTAGATGGGGAGCACACGGATGGAGTGTTTAACCCAGGCTTTTGGCATCCTAAAATTTATTTAGGATGCCAAAATAATTTTAGGACGCTAAAAGTCCAATATTTTACTTTCTCTGGCGCCAAGTTTGGCGCCAAGGTTCATTTTTGGCGTCCTAATTTAAATTTATGACACCACAAGTTACTTTTAGCGTCTTTTTTAAAAATTAGGACGCCAAAAACCTTCACATGATTAAAAAAATGCCACCACATCATTTTTTACGTCTTTTTTTTTTTAAAAAATGACGTCTTTTAAGGAAGTAATATTCATTTTTGTGGTAGTGTCAATAGCCTGGACCAGGGACTACGAGTCATAGTTCATGGAGTGAGGCCACAAACCAACCGATTGAGAATGGTGGTCACCTATTTAATCCCTATCTGAACAAGTTGAGCTTGAATTTGATGTGTTTCCCCATCTACTTTAAGACATGGAAGAGTGTCCCTCGAACGCCGAAGAATATGACGTGGGACAAGGCTGTGAAGGTAATTAATTGTATTAAATTATATTATAAATGTAAGTAGTCATAGTTTATGTCATTTTTGTAATATCCTAAATTTTGGGCCCTGGGAATTGAGAATAAGCCTAAATTAGGTGGACGATTAAGCCCAGTTCGAGAAGAGTCCCAAGAATGTCGAGAGATAGGAAGCCTCTCAGGAACTAAGCAACTTAGCTATATAGGTTAGTGGATATAGTATGTATAAGCTATGGAATTTAAGTGTCAATGAAAAAGAGCACATAAAACCTATACGGTTTAAATCCAACTGAAAAAGATGCCACCCAACTATGTCCTGAGGTATAAGACAATTAAATAAGTGAAAATATGCCGGTATAAGTGAGTATACGGCATTTTCAGGGCAATCGTGTATGCCCTGTGTTTTTTAGAAAACATCGGTATGTGGCATCATTTGTCGAGTCTCAGTATACGTGTTGCAATCCCGAGTAAAACTTGAGCAGGATCTCGAGCAAGCACCGATAAAGTAGCTTTATTAAAGTAACTTCAATAAAGTAAGGTCATGATAACTAATGATGACATACTTTTGTGTTGGTCTAATAAGATCATGACACATGTCCCCTCATTATAACAAGTGAAAAAGTTACTTTTATGTTGGCCGAATAGAATGCTGACACATGTCCCTTCATGATTACAACGTACAAAAAGGCATTTATGAAGGCCTGAAATATCTTGGTGAAAAGTCAAACCATCAACCAATAGAAAGAAAAGAAGGACAATAAAATTAAACATATTTTGTGCCCAAAATTAGCAAAATTCGTACAAATTTAAAGAGCCAAGGAAAAGTCCAAGTTTGGACATGAAAACCCATGAAAAGTGAAGGAAATGTAAGGGTAATTTGGTAATATGACATTGAGGATATTTTTACATGTTATCTAACCATTATTTAAGACCTAAAGCACTCTCATTTGGGGCTGCTAATTTTTGAGTTTGAAAGAGAGAGAGAATCTATCTTGGAGACCTAAGAGTTCTAAGAGCAAGAAGAAGATCAAGACTAAAGTAAGTGGTTATAGCTTCTCTTACTTCTCTCTTCTATCATCTTCAATGAGCTAAGATCTTAATAAGCAACTCTCTCATCTTATTTGGAGGAGCCTAGACCAAAGAGATCTTGGAGCATAAGAGGATAAAGGTGCAAGGAAGTTAAAGATCTAAGATCAAGTAAGCTTTAACAACTTCCTTATGATTTTTGAGTTGTTGAGTTTGAAAATGGTCATGTCCTTGAGCATACATACATATACATACATATATATATATATATATATATATATATATATATATATATATATATATATGAGGGGACTGATTGGTTAAAGAAGAAAAGGGTTAAGTACCATTTTTGTCCCGGAAGTATATGTTGAGGATCAATTTTGCCCTGGAAGTTTCTTCAGGAGCAATGTTGCCCCGAATTTTTTTTTTTGAGCAATGTTGCCCCTCCGTCAACGGTCAACGGTTAGTTGACCGTTAACGGAGGAGCAAAATTGCTCCCAAAAAAACTTCCGGGGCAAAATTTTTATTTAACCCAAAAAATGTTTAAAATGTTATTTATGGTATCATATTTTTTTTCTTATTTATATAATATCTAGGGGTGGAAATAGGCCAGGCCAGCCCGGGCTTCACCCTTAACAGTCGAGCATGTTCGACAACAAAGTGGCCCGAGCTTGGCGACGTGGCCTTGTTAGAGGTCATTTTTTCAAATGAGCACTTATTAAGGCTACCTATATTTTTAAAAAATTTATAATTAGGCTAATAGGCCACAAGCCTCACTGCAAAATAGGTCTACTTCAAACAAGCCAAAAATAGGCATATTTTAAACAGGCCGAATTAAAGGTGAAGCCTGGGCTGGCTGGCTGGCCTGTTTCCACCTCTAGATATTATATAAATAAGAATTAAAAATATATGATATCATAAATAACATTTTTAACATTTTTGTTTACTCCCAGGAGCAATTTTGCCCTGAAAGTTTTTTTCTGTGAGCAATTTTGCCCCGGAAGTTTTTTTTCTGGGAGCAATGTTGCCCCTCCGTTAACACCCCTAACGGTTAACCGTTGACGGAGGGGCAACATTGCTCCTAAAAAAAACTTTCGGGGCAACATTGCTCCTGAAGAAACTTCCGGGGCAAAAATGGACCTTAACCCAGAAGAAAATGAATATAAGATTAAAGTTAAGGTTTATGATCTAAAATGATAGAATAAACCTAGTGTATGGAAGATATGAAGTTAGAATGAAAGTTTGACATTTTGTGATTAAATAACAATTTTCGTGCAACTGGTTTTTCATGTCGATAGGAATTGATTTTGGTGTTTTTTAGGGTTTTAAAGTGTTTAAAATGAGATTTTGTATAAGGGTAAACTTGGATCATAATTTTAGAACCATAGATGAAAGTTGAAAAACATCGGTTTAGTGTTTTGTGAAAATTTTGTGAAGTCAGCTGGGTTTAAATCGATTCTTGACCTAGTAAATGGACTTGAAAAATTATGAAATTTTACAGTGAGAAAGTAGACATCCCAAGTATCAATTCTATAGGTAACATGTATTTTTTTTTTGAATTTTTTGCTAAGAGAAATGTTTGAAAACTGACCCTAAAAACTAGAAATTATTTCGGACAGTAGAGGTGTTTTGGGCCATGGATGTATTTTCGACTTGGTCTGGCCCAAATGAGTATTTTTGGTTGAAAATATACTTAATAAGGGTAAATTAGGATTTTAAACCACCTGAAATTTTTTCTAGATTTAGTTATGAATTTCCAAAGTTGGGCCTTTATTTCTGCAAATTTCAGAATTTGGACGAAAATAAGAGGATTTTAGGCCCATATTAAATTTCCTTATTAGGAATAGGGATCTAATGAATATGGACACATGGATTGGTCTTATTTTAAATCATCAAAGGAAATATTTATTGAGGTGGAATGTAATTATATTTATTTTATTACTTTAGGTTTAATTGTGCTATTTTGCGCCGAGGAAGTTATTTTTATCTGTAGTCGACTGTCAGGTAGTAACCTTAATCTTCATATACTCTGTGTGACTTGCGTGTATGTATGTTTTACCATGTATATTGTATACATTCGGTTATCATTCTCTTTTTTTTCCAAGTGCTATGGAACCAGAACATATTGTATGCATAAACGGGCCTTACTATGTGTCGTCCCGTAGTTTGTGCTGTGTGCTATTAGAACTAGTGCAGTCTGTGCTGTGTGCTATTAGGATTGCTAGTTCTGGATTAGCTATGTGCCTTGCTGTGTGCATGATACTGAATGAGATGTGGTTTAAATTTTTATTCGTGGTTTGCTTGTATGCCTTGTTATATATTTTATATGAAATTAACGTTTACTTTGAGATTCAATTTTGAATCCCAGCCCCTTTTAAGCCCTTTGGCAGTTCATCGAGACCGAAGCAGGGAGACAGAGGTAAGGCTCTAGAGCTAGAGTAGTGTGGAGGTGGACGTTGGTGACTGTTAGAATATTTATTTTGGTTACTGGATGACTGTAGTATTTTATTTTGGCCTGTTCGGGCACCATTATCCGGATGACTGTATATCAATTCCTCCAGGGAAATATTTACCTTTCCGTAATTTATCTTATCAGTATATTATTGTCCAAATTGGTGCATGCTATGCTGCTAATACTCTAATGAATAACATAAATTAACCTGGGAAATATAGTTTAAAATTGAATTAAAGTAAAGGATAACACTATCCGCTACTCGAAAGGGCGAGGTCGGTAGGTGTGTAACAATTTTCAATTAATTGTATATAATTATTATTTATTCAATTGTGATACATGGTAGGTTTGACATCCATGACAATAGGAAATGGTACACGACGATAAAGATGGGGATAGCTGGAAGGAATGTGAATGAAACATTTACTAACACGGTAAACTAAGAGTGGAGGTTTTGATCCTTCCTCAACCAATCATGATTTCTCAATAAAAACTCTTCGCAGATTAATGACTTTGGATATTAACCTAGTTTTCGGACATCATTTATCCTGCTGAGCGTATAGTCTTCTATGTATGATGTTTACTATTTTCCACAGTTTTCAGGTATATGACTATGCTTGGATTGGCGTTCTGAGGGGTGAAACTGGAAAAAATGCGATTTGGCTTAAATGAAGTACCGCATGAAGGTAAGAGGCTAGGTCCCACCTATTATTTAAATAAAAGGTAAAATTACTCCGAAAGTCAATTTATCAAACTGACTTTTTTCACAAAAGTTAATCCATAAATCACATTATACTATTTGATTTTTACTTGAACTCAAGATTGAAAAAGTTAAATTAAATAAAAGTCACTGTCACTTTTACTATTGCTAATCCGAACACACCGTTAGCAAAGTAAAAAACTTTAGTAAAGATAAATATTAGAAGATTAGATCCTTTGTTAGAAATCATGATAATCAAAGAGTGATTTCATGCTGGTTGGAAAATACAAAACATGTTCTTTCATGACACAACAAAAGCTTTCTATATACAGAATATCTAAGCCATTTACTTATGGGAATGAATAAATTTATTATAGACCACTCTTAGAGTTTCGTGAAAGCATATCTTTCATGAAAGTACGTCAGAAGGATTTGAACTAAAGAATTTGTGTCTCACTTGAACTTGATTATTATTTATTACAAGGTTAGAATTGAAATATATAAGGTTGGAAATGTATATTCCTCTAACAACGAGAGGATGAATGTTCATTTGATCTTTATCCTTATGGAGTGAAAAAAAGATTGCACAAGACCTGCACGACCTTCTTGATAATGTCCATAAATGACTTGGTTTTTTTGGTGAGATATGTACATTACTATATGCAAATTCCGTGCATGGCACACATTGGTACTCCAATAATGCATTCAGTTATTAAAAAAATTGCATTTATGCAAACAGTGTCATGAATGAAAAGGAAGGCTCTAATTTGATTTAATTGAATGGATATACGCATGGAAACTAAAAGAAATATTTTTATATATTTGAAGGCTAATACGCAATAAAAAGATGAACTATTTAAAACCCAATACGAATGAAGAGAAATTAGCAACTTTTGCTGACCATTTAGTGAGAGTAGCAAATTACAAAAGCTTATGAGTAACTTTTACTACTCAACCCCCGGCAAATCTACATCAAAACCTTAACCAGCGATCAAACTGTTCAGGTTCAAATTTACCATATAAAACACTGAAATTCTCAGAAGCTTTAGGGTATGAGGAAAATATTTGAGGGATCTCCTTTTCATATGAAGGAATATCCCCATCAGTCACAACCGTGACAGTCATCAAAACTCTGGCATTGTCCATTACAAATCTTACAAATTCAAGTTAAGTTTTCTATTATTTCATGCTCAAACATCAAATAATAAGAACATGAATAAGGATCTTAAGAACTCATGATTTCCACAACACTACATATTTAAATCAAGATGCATTAACCTCTATCCATAATTGCGGAATTGATGCTTCATAATATGTGACTTGCATGCGCGCGATAATTGAAACCTTTACCATTCTCTTTACCCTTCATTTCACGTTCTCTCTTCTTAATGGAAAACTAGAAGAGTTAACGGACAAGTTTCTATCCTTTAAATAACGTATGTATCCAAAAGACATGTACATCCTATGGATATGACTGCTTTCATCAAGCAGTCAAGAAACTTCTTCCCAAAAGTCATTTAGCTCTTTCATTAATTATTAAATCATATACATTTATCATAACCACATGAGACATTTCTTACACGTCTTCGGTGATGTGACAGGAAAGAACAAGAATGAACTCCTTAAGGCTTGATGAAATACAAGCAAGAACGTTAAGTACAAATGATTTAGGTTGGGACCTCAGAAAACAAGGCTGGACCACACACACAAACACACATATAGTTTAAAAAAAAAAAAAAAAAAAAAAAAAAAAAAAAAAAAAACTTAAAAGAATAGTATTATTATTACATACCAAATCAAACAAAAAATGTTCAAACCTCACGGAATACAAAACTTTCAAGCTTGGGAAACTTTTGGAGCCCATTCACCATTTCAGTCCACCTATTACTATTAGTAACACATTCCAAGTGGGTTAAATTATTAAATGTTGGAATATCACCTCCGGGCAACCATAATTCCTGCACGGGTAATAAACAACAAAGTCCAAAACAGACTTTAAGAAATTTAGGGTATGTATATATGAAATCAATGCAAATGAAGGGGGAAAAAAACGAATTGAAGTCATTCATACATTCAAGAAGAGAGATGTAACATTAGAAAAAGCGTTCGTCAATGGCATTGAGAATGGTGGAATATCTGCTGTGATCAAATGTTTAAGCTTTCCGATGTCGTTGGGAATCACGTCGCGAAGGTTTATATCCAATCTTCTTAATACTAAGATGTCAAGAAGAGGACATCCAGAAAGAAATATTGCCAAACAGTTCAAATCTAGAAATTTTGACCTAAATAAATGCAAAACTTTGAGGGAAGGCAAATTGACAGTAGAAACACCCCTCATGCTTATGCCATTCAACTTCAAAACCCTAATGGTGCTCCAGTTGAAGATGGCAGAGGGCAAGCTAGTGTTAAAACTATATGGGAGACACATAGAGATTCTCAACTTTGCTGTTCTTCTCCGAAATAAAGCGTTAACCCAAGTGTTAATTTTATAAGAGGGCACGTTAAGACCCCAACAAGTAAGACCAAAGTTTCTGAGAAATTGCAAATCTCCTGAGATAAGGAGATCATCAACAAACTGCTGGAAGACATGGCCACACAAAAATATGTTAATCATAAATGACAAGACTGGGAAGAGAATGACGAAGAGGCCTCCATCTCTTGGCCAAGAAACTTGTGGTAACGGCTTGTTTGGTTGGGAGAAAAGAGAGAATATGAAGAAGCATAGAATCTGGCAAGCTGCTAATCCTGTTTAATCTTGATATGTTCTCTCCCTCCATCATGTTTTTTTTTTCACTTGATTAAGGGTTAATCCTAGTTTTCATCTCTCCCCACAAATGAGTTATCTGGAATTTGAACTTGTGCTTAATGCCGCTTGCCACTTCAACTTGTTGGTTCTCACCATCTATTCATGGTGCGAGTTCGTGAAAATATAGTGATGATTGATATACAATTTTGCAATAATCTCAACTTACTCGTTACAGAATTTAATCAACGTAAATCTCCTAAAATATAGAATCATGAATCAATAATAAGTTAATAACCGATCCAGGAACTCAGTCAGTTCAACCATCGTCTCTTGTCTTAGTCTCTCTGCTTTTTACATCTCAATTCTCTCTCCGCCTATTTCTAGTGAGAATCCTTGATAATGCAGTGATGATTAATAATTGCGCAATAATCTAAATATTTCTTTGATCTCTTTTAATTGAAGATCTCTAAGGATATCTCTTTGATCTCTTTTAAGGACAAACATCTAAATATTTGAAATTCAAAAAAAAATTATAAAATAACATTCGAAATTTCGAATCATTAAATTCAATTTCCTCCCACATATGTAGGCGCATATTTTTATCTGATATTCAAAAAAATATTTTTGAAAAATAACATTAGAATCATTAAATTCAGTTTCCTCCTGCATAAGTGTAGTATAGTTTTATCTGATAGATAAAGATTACTTGCGTTATTAAAGTACGTGCAGAGTGCAGTGTATTACTTGCGCTAGTTGCCCGTTTCCTGTTTGTAATTTGTACCGTATATAGTTTTTTCACTACAACTTTATTCTTTGTCTCGCTCTTGTTTTTTCCTTTGCAAAAACCGAAAACTCCATCTTACGTTGAGTGAAGCAGCAGCAAATCAAACAAACCAAAGGCTTATTCATTGAGATATGTTAAAATCAGGGTACGAACACCATAAAAGTGAAAGTGATGATGCAGTATTATTGAGCGATAGCACTATTAGTGACCTACTACATTCAATACTTCATTATATTATATTCTTTTTTCTGGTGGGGTTAAGATACAAATTTGTCCCATAAATTTTTGATGAGGAGTAATATATTTAGTCGGGTTTAATGTCGCCTTGGAAGTTTCAAAACGTAGTAATATTGTCTCATACCGATGAGAAACTGGCATTAACTATTAAAATTTGGTGTTGACCATTAACTTTTTAATAGTAATTAATATTACTTTATTTTAACGTTTTAGGGCAACATTGCTCCTGAACGAAAATTTCCGGAGTAAATTTGCACCTTAACCCTTTTTGGTGAAATTATTATATTCTATCCTTTATTTCAACTAATGAAACCTCATTTTAGTTCTCATGCCCACTCTTGACATGGACGACCAAAGCTTTTATTTTCTTGACTCCTTCGTGGTCTTTATAGATATAGGTTTGAAATATGTTTTCCAGGTTGGCGTATGATGAGCTTTCCTTAGTATTTTAATTTGCAAGACCGTTTAGACTTTTGCGTAAGATATTTTAATTATATTCTAATCATTATTGTATATTATATTAGTTATGTTAGAAGGTTGAATTAGTTAAGACCATAACCCTCTATATTCACTACTAGAAAAAGAATAAATAGCGACGGAATTTGCTACGGAAAAAATTCCGTAGCAATCGTGAAGGATATTGCGACGGAAGTTTACTTCCGTCGCAATAGGGACGGAAATTGCGACGGAAGTTTACTTCCGTCGCAATAGGACGGAAATTGCGACGGAAGTTTACTTCCGTCGCAATAGGGACGGAAATTGCGACGGAAAAACTTCCGTCGCAATGGGCGGCCAAAAATGGCCGCCATTTCCCAATTTCTCGCGACGGACCGTCTATCCGTCGCAAAATTTGCGACGGATAGACGGTCCGTCGCAGAAATTGGGAAGGGTTGCGACGGATCCTAGATCCGTCGCAACAAAGCGGCCAAAAGGCCGCTTTTTGGGGGTTGCGACGGATCTTGATCCGTCGCAAAAAGGCGGCATTTTTTGCCGCCTTTTTGCGACGGATCAAGGATCCGTCGCAAATCAATGCGACGGATCCGAATCCGTCGCGGAATTGCGACGGATCCAGATCCGTCGCAACGCTGCGCCTTAAAGCCGCAACATTCGCCCCCCCTTCGCGATTTCGCACCACCCCCTCCCCAACTCCGGCGACCCTCCCCTCCCGGCGACTCTCCCCTCCTCCCTCCCTCATCCGCGCCTCTCCCTCCCCCCCCTCCGCCCTCCCTCTCCGGCCCCCCTCCCCCCACCCCCCGTCCCGTCCCCCCCCCCCCCCCTCCGGCCCCTCCCACCTCCCTCTCCGGCCCCCCCACCTCCCACCTCCCTCTCCCGTCCCCCCTCCCCCCCCCCTCCTCCGCCCCTCTCCCCCTCCCTCTCCGGCCCCCTCCCACCTCCCTCTCTCCGCCCCCGTCCCCCTCCCCTCACCGAGCTCCTCCTCTCCATTTCGTCTCCGATTTTTTTGGTATGTAAGTTTTTTTTGTTTTGTATTTTTTTCCCTTTTTACGCTTTTTTTTTAATTTTCATTTTTTTGCAGGTTACAAACATATCCTAGCACTAAGATCTTCATAAGGGAAATTATCAAACAAATCTTAGCATTTTTGATTTTACAAAGTTAGCTTGAAGTATATTTTTTTAATCACAATTTGATATTTATGTTATGTTTGATTAGCCGGAATATTAAAAATATGTATGTTAGTCGAAGATTATCGAGTACACGAGTTTAAATCTTTTTTTTTTTTAAATAAGATAAATTTTAAAAGTATTTTTTTCAGATTTGTAAATACGCTTAAGAAACGTATAGAATTTTGTTATGTAAAGTATTTTTATCTAGCACTTTTTAGGAATTTAGAAATTCCAATTCGATTTTGGTGTGATAAAATTAAGATTTTGTATTAGATGATATTGATACATAAATATTTAAATAGGATGATGTTGAAACTAGAAAAGTGAAGTGTTTGGAAATAAAATTTAGGGATAAGACAATTAATTAATTAATGTCAACGAGGATGAGGAAGGTGTGACATTGAAGAATAATCACATTTGTATGTTTTATAAAAATTAGTAGAATAATTTTTTTATTTAAATTTTTTATTTCAATCTATGTTTAACAAGTTATACACTAAATTTGATTAAATGTTATGTAATTCCTTTGATCTAGCCCATATATGTTAGAAACTCCAAAATACTTAGTATTGTATTCTTTGTTTGCCCTCCACACGCATGTCCCCATGTTCGTGTGCTATCCTCATTCTCTCGGTTTATTTACTTTGGAATATGTTCTTTGTTCAATGCATGTGTTTCTTTTTCACTTTCTTGATTAAGTGGCAATTGGTAGGCATAAGAGGCGAATTTTATATATATATATATTTGTGGTATGTTGAGAAGTTAATTAGGGTAGTAACTGAACTAGCTAGGAAGTATGGAAGGCAGCCATGATAGAAGTTGGATGTACAATCGTCTAACTGATAGAAGAGAACTAACACAAGCATTCTTGGCGGGTTTGGAAAAGTTCATCCAATCGCTTTGGCGAATTCAAATAATTCAAGAAGGGAGATCGTGTGTCCGTGTGCCAAATGTAATTGTTTAAGATTTACGTACGCGACAAGGTCGAATTCATTTGTGTCAAAAGGGATTCATTAGAGATTATGAATGTTGGGAATTTCATGGCGAAGTCCGACGTACACCGAGTGGTTATTACAAGGACAAAGAGTCATCGAGAAAACCTTAATCAATATGAGCAAATTGGTTATGGATGCCGCGGACCGTCGATCGGCCAATATTTTGATCCCGTTACTCATGCCGAACCGTCATACATGGGAGAGAGACGGGTACCCATCCTCAACCATCAAACATGGGTGAGGATCCTCATCCTAAGCCGCTAGGTTCTATAAAATGCTTCAAGAAGCACAACCGTTATGGGAAGGTTGCGAACACTTTGAAAATAGTGAATATTCATCGCTATCGGCTACCCTAGCAACACTAAGCTTGAAGACCGATCACCATATGAGCGAGAGGAATTACAACGAAATGATGCAGATCATGAGTAAGGTTGTTCCCAAAGACAATAATTTGCCGAAGGACTTTTACCAAGCAAAACAAAAGGTGAAAGAGCTTGGGCTTGGATGTGAAAAAATCCATTGCTGCCCTGCAGGATGTATGTTGTATTACAAGGATGACGCTGAGCTGACCAATTGCAAATTCTGTGGAGATGACAGATATAAAGTTGTGGGGAAAGGAAGGAAAAACACCCGTCATGCAATAAGCAAGATGTGGTACTTTCCTCTGGTGCCCAGACTTACGAGATTGTATGCATCCGAACAAACAACATTCACGAGATGGCACCGGAGCATCGTAGGGATGAAAACTTTGTGACGCATCCATCCGATGCCGAAGCTTGGCGTAAATTTGACGAGGCGAATCCTTTCTTTGCTATGGATCCCCGTAATGTTCGTCTTGGTCTATGTTCGGACGGGTTCGCTCCTTTCAACAATACAGCAGGAATTATTCCTTGGCCGTCATTGTGACTCCGTACAACCTCCCACCTTCTATGTGCATGAGAAGAGAGTTTATCTTCCTTAACGCGTTAATCCCCGGGCCGTCGAACCCAAAAAGAAGATAGATGTGTACCTCGGCCTTTGATAGACGAGTTGAAAATGTTGTGGAGTGAAGGTGTTCTTACGTATGATATATCATTAAGTCGAATTTCACCATGCGGCCGCCTTAATGTGGACGATAAATGATTTCCCGCCTATGGGATGTTGAGTGGCCGGCAAACGTCGGAAAGCTCGCATGCCCGGTATGTCTTGAACAGAACATGGGTTTTAGCTTGGAACATAGTCGCAAGGTCGGTTGGTTTGACAGCACCGACGATTCCTACCCCCGATCATCCGTTTAGGAGAAATAGAAAAGACTTCACGCGGAATGCTTTGTCGAACGAGCGATCCACCTCGTCGTTTAAGTGGAGAAGAAATATGGGACAGGGTCGCACATTCCGAGTGTCGAAGAGGCGCTGCTTCAAGCGAACCTGGAGGGTACGGCATTGATCATCATTGGAACAAACGCAGTATCTTCTGGGAACTACCATATTGGAAAGATCAATTGTTAAGACACAACCTCGATGTCATGCATATTGAGAGGAATGTGTTTTGCAATATTCTGTACACGTGATGGACACCAAGGGCAAGACGAAAGACACAAATAACGCAAGATTGGACGTTGAAGCGATTTGTAGAAGGCCCGCTTTGCATTTGGTGGAAAATGGCACTCGGACGAATTTCCAAACCCGAGCGCCGTACACATTCAATAAAGAGCAGAATTTAGAATTGTTGCAAAGGGTTAAAGATCTGAAACTCCCTGACGGTTATGCGTCAAACTGGAAAAGATGTGTCGACATGTACGAGGTGAAGTTGAGCAAGATGAAGAGTCATGATTGTCATGTTTTTTTCCATAGATTGTTGCCGTGGGCCTTCAAAGCACTACCGAACCATGTATGGTCTATTCTAACGGAGTTTTCCATGTTCTTTAGAGAAATTTGTGCTTCAGAGATTAATGTTGAAAAGTTACGACACCTGGAGGCGAGCATGCCCATAACGCTATGCAAGTTAGAGATGGTGTTTCCTCCTAGCTTCTTTGACTCAATGGAACATTTGCCCGTTCACTTGGCCTATGAAGCAAAGGTAGGAGGACCGCAACAATATAGATGGATGTATCCGTTTGAGAGGTAATATATATTGATTTCGCGTTGTTATTAATTGACCGACATGGTACTTGAGTTTATAAATACCCTCTGATATTCCATTGTAGGTTTTTACGCACACTTAAGCACAAGATAAAAAATACAAGGTACGTTGAAGGATCTATCGCTGAAGCTTATCTAGTCGAAGAGGCCGCAAAATTTGCGTCATACTATTATCCCCCGAAATGATGTCAAGATGGAGAGGGTACCTCGTAACGATGATGCCGGTGATACGAGGGATCAAAAGTCAATATTTAATTTTCCAGGGGCGAGTCGTGGGAAAACGTTGGAAGTCAACTCTTGACGGAAGAGATAAGCGAGTTCTTGAGCGGTACATTCTAAACAACCGTGAAGAGGCCGCCAAGTACCTCGAGTAAGTTTTTTTGTTTGTTTACTATTACGGTAAGTATTAAAGTATTAACTTAAGTTTTTTGTTACAGTTACTTTTCTAATTGGGTCCGATCGGAAATCCTTCAATGCCGGTGTCCCAAGTTGATCAATTCACTAGTTCTGAGTTTCCAAAATGGTTTCGATCATATTTCTTGGAAAATCCATCAGATCCCAATGAAGTTGCGTGGAGTTTATCTTATGGAGCTGCAATGACAAGCTTACCCGATGCAACAAATATATAATCAATGGGTATCGATTTGCAAATCGCTGACGCGAACGCAGTACACTATGTTGTAATTACGGTGTATGTTGTCGAGGTGACCAAGTTGACGGGGTGGAGACCGACTACTACGGGAAGTTAGTTGAGATAATTCAGTTAAGTTACCAAAGGTGGGACAAGGTGGTGACCCCGTTTAAGTGTGAGTGGTTTGATAACAGTCCGCGTGGGACAAAAGTGGACAAACTTGGAAATATTGAGGTCCACTGGACAAGGAGATATACGGTTGGTTATGACCCATTCATCCTTGCTCAACAAAGGCGGAACAAGTTTACTATACACCATACCCTACATCTCGCCAAGGGTGGACGGAGTTATTAAAACCAAAGCACGAAATATTATACCAAAGTCGAAAGAGCCGGAATCAAATGACAAGATGGTTGAACCTTTCCAAGCCGATGTGGAACATGTGTGCCCATAAACATCTTCGATGACGAAGTACCAAGCAATCTATTTGATTTTCGTGTGGAGTTAGAGTTGATTCCTATACAAATTGACGATGAGAAATCGAGACGATGAGGATGAGGCGTAAAAATGAGCTTCTCGATAGTGAATCCGAGTTCGACGACTATGAGAGTACGTATGAAGACATGCAAGTAGATGTCGATGAACATGAATCGTCCGGTTGATTTGTGTTAGTTCTTTGTTTATGACGATATGTTATACTACATACTTTGTAAGTACTTTTGTCATATTAACCAAATATCTTTCTTTTTTTATATTTTTTTGACATTATGTCTATAAGTGTTCGTAGACGGAGCATCAAGGAGGACGTTCAGGTAGTGGACGTGGCAGTGGTCGATCCCGACCCCGTACTATAAGAGGGGGTAGGGCAACGCCAACTGCTCCATATGGAGGCAGAGGGCTCAGCTCTTCTCCAGAGGTGCCACTATTTGATTTTTCGTCGTCACCATCGGGATATTTGTCATCTTCACCGTCACTTTATACATCGTCGTCACCGGCGGCTACCCCCCCTGATGCACAACAAAGGGGACAACAGGTTTACTTTACCGTTTCTGATTGATTTACATATGTTTAGTTTCTTGAAACCATCTATGTACAAAAATCTTCAATATTTCACATTTCTTCCTTAGCACACTTCGTCGCCTCGAGCCACGTCGGGGAAGCGTGTAGTTCCTCCGATACACCTATCCGGGCTCAAGAGATCCCGAGACAGGGTTTCTTTGGATCTCGCACTAAAGGCAACGAGTAAGTCATGCGAAGTACTGTAATGAACCAATTCTCTTTTGAGATTGGTTTGTATGCTAATATTTGCATGATAATCTCTCGTTTTCAGATTTGTGCCCGATAATCCGGGGCGACTTTCATGTCGACCCAAATATTCCGTAACTACACTCAAGCTTGGACCGCGTGGATGAGATTCCTACGAGCAACGAGATATGTGGTTCACGAGTTCTTAGTAAGTTATTTGTTTTATGCGTGTTAATTAAGTACTTTTAAAATTTGGAGCACTAATTGTTCGTTATTGCTTTTCGGGAAAAGCATATGACATTGCCTCGAGCATCATGAAAATCAAAAAGCTTTTAACCACAAGTGGCGCACGGCAAAAGGGTGCGTCGAAAGCTCTATTCATTGAGAAGGTCGAGAGGCAAGACAGATTGGCTTCCACATGACACTAAAGATGAATTATTTGGCACTTGGGAAAACAATGAAAAGTTTAAGGCCATAAGTGCGAAAAATAAGGAAAATAGGGCCAAAATGGCAGGACCGTCATATGTTGGGGGCTCCATATCCATTACTGAGCATCGACGCAAAGTTGTAAGTACACGTTATTTTCTATTTACGTATTGAATATTTTGTACTTTGAAGTAATTAATTAAGGTCATCATTTGCGTTTGCGAAGAGTCTCGGGAAGCTCCACTGGATCGGTTGAGCGGGTTACCTTTCAGCGGACCCATTCCCGACGGTGCGAAGGGAGTGAGAGGCAATGGATTAACCCAAGGGTAGCGAAACAAATAGCGGTGAGACATTTATTGCCTTTATTACTTGTTTTATGCACGTTATTTTCTTATTTGTTATGTATTTGTTTGCTTGTAGGAAAACTTTGAGAGGTCATCGCGGGGAGAGAGCCTCGCAAAGGCGAGACGACCCCTCATCCTCTATATCCGATAACGAGAGTCTCTTCTTTGAGGCTACCGGCGGATTTGACAAGAAATGGAGGGTCTTTGGATACGGTGAGTCCGCCACCGATCAAGCAATCAAAGCGCCTCTCATCCGGCACCGCGGGTTCCTTTAGGTAAACATAATACATTTGATATTGATAATTTTCATTCTCTTGTCCATTCAAATGAAGTACAAATAATAAATGTACTAATCAATTTTGTAGATGAGCCAAGAGGATGAAGTCGTTGGTGGAGGAGCAAGCAACACAGATGACCCAGAACGAGAGATGATGAGCCGCGGTTAACTCGGAAACGGAGATGATGAGGCGCGATGCTTATGGAACAAGAATGTATTTAAGCATGAAGGGCGTTGCGCGGAACGAACGGAGATGATGAGACAGAGATGAATCAAGAAAGGAGATGATGAAGGCGGAGATGATGAAGGAGATGCAGCTTTCAAATGATGTCCCTTCGAAAGACGAGGTTTCTGGGTCCGGCCGACTCACGTGATTTATGACCATGCTGGTGATGATGATGATCACAATGCCGTCGTTTAGCCTACTTTTTTGTATTTGTTTGTTGCTACGGATTATATATATATATATATATATATATTGTGTTTTCACTATGTAAACTCGTTTTATCGTTAATATATTCACGGTACATTATTTTACTATTTGTATTCAATTTTTCTATTAAAATTTTTTAAAAATATAAATAAAAAAATAAAAATTTGCTACCGTAAAATAATTCAAAAATTTGCTACGGAAAATAAATCCGTAGCAAATTCGAATTTGCTACGGAAAAAAAATCCGTAGCAAAAAACAATCCGTAGCAAATTGCTATTTAAAAAAATCCGTAGCAAATTTGCTACGGATTATATAATCCGTAGCAATTGCGACGGATTTTAGAAAATCCGTCGCAATTGCGACGCCATATTTTGCTACGGACAAAATCCGTAGCAAAAACGTTTTGCTACGGATTTTTAGGTTTTGGCTACGGATTTTTTCCGTAGCAAAATCTGAAATTTCTAGTAGCGTCTCTGACCGTGACATTAGAAACGCAGGCTTTTGTGTTGTCTTTTCCTAAACCTCCGATGCTTATCCCATGACCAGGTCCACAGTTAACGTTGTGTATGTATACATTGGAACATCCAGTTTGTATGGACACACAGTCATCTCCTGCGTTATTTTATATGAATGTCATACCAACGTTAGTTTACTAATCTCGTTATTATATTTTTCTGTGTTTTATCATTGAATCTTTAATATAAGAGCTAGTTGGGGAAATAAATTTGGTCCAATTATTTTTTTTATATAACCTTTTAGCTAGGCCACCCATTGGTAGCCGGCATTTTTCTAGATCCTACTACCAAGCATCCAAGAAACTAACTAATCTAGATTGAGGCTTTGTGATCATGGTGCCTATCTCTTGGGTTCTTTTTTCCCCTAAGCATAGGTATCCTTATTGGAGACAATCCTATTCAAGTCACTCACTGTCGAGCATTAAATATGTGGACACTTTTCCTAGCTAGAGAGGATTCAAACCTTAATTCGTCATATCAGAAAAAGACTAGCTTTTTCCACTGACCCAACCCCAGTTGGTCCTAGAGAATTTTTTCGGCAAGTTAGAATTGAAATAGTTTGGCCTAAATTATAAGAGATATATCAATCCATTTTATCTCATGTATTTATCTTTTTTTTTTCCAAACTAATTTACCTAACTTATAACTGATATATAATCTAATATTACACACAGGAATATTTTTGGGAGATCATATCACATTTATTCAGATTAACCAATTTGTAATTCATTTCATTAATCTAACCTAAATTAGTTAAATAGCTCTTAGGACTGGGGGAGTATAATGGTTTGATTATTATCTTGAAGTTTTGATAATTATACCACAAGCCAGACTACTGCTGTAGATGACGACGTCTTGAGAATTTTGGAGATGAATGCCATCAGTGTTAGGGCTATCTCCAGGTGAAGAAACAGTGATGCCAGAGACTTGAACATTTCTGCATGAATCAAACTTGAGATGCGTCTGTTGACTCTGCTGAATTGTTATGCCTGTCACTGTTACACCATTGCTGCCATAGAACCTTAGTGCCTACATAAACAATCATACATGAATTCATCAACACACACACACACTAGTTGCAAAGAGAATTGTTGATTCTGCTGAATTGTTGGTTAGGGAACACTTTTCACGTATAGTTTATTAACATCGTAGTTTAGCGGAAGCACATTTTTTGCTCATAAAATAGATGAATATGCAGTGCTCATCTTAACCTGGAGCATTCAGATTGATTTTGGATATTTTAGATTTATTAATTTAAATTTTTTATTTAATAGATACGAAACTTAAAGTTAAGAGCAAAATATTCTAATCACTCCTCTAATTATACAGACATATATATGTGTGTATGTGTATGGGTCAAAAAAATTTACACCACCCAAATTTTAATTCTAACAGATCTTTTAATTTATAATATGTTAAAAAGTATTAATTTTGAGATTATAAATTTTATAATTTTAACTTTTCACTATATTTATTGAAATTTATTTATTTTTAGTTTCTTAAATAACTGAAAATATATGTATAACACATTTTTTCTAGTAAATAAAATAAACTTAGATTGTATAAGTCATTTAAATTTATAATTTCATTTTTTTTCTACAAAAAATTGAAAAACTTACTCAAATTATAAAAGTTTGTGATATTTACAAGCTGTCAATTAAAATTTGGGATTTAGTATTAAGAATAAATTAGTAAATAAATTTCATTTTTATATTAATTTTAATTAAGAATATCTTTGAATATTTTTAACGGAGTTAACGGTTTGGACTCAAGTGTAATTAAGAAAAAACAGAAGGATAGGTGGAGTATTTTACTCTAAAATTAAAGATAATACTACTATTATAACTTTTTAAAAAATTATTATTAAAAAGCTATAGACTAAACATTTTATATTTGAATCATCCAATCCAAATCAAATTTAAGATGGTCCAAAATTTCATTACACGTTGTGATGAGAATTGAATGAGAATTTGCAGTTTTTCCTAAATTTACGTTAAAAAAAATCATCTATGTCTGTTAAAACATAAAACCGAAAATTATTTTATTCATAATATTCTAAGTTATTACCGTTGGTTTTGTGCTGGGCAATCCTGAGTGACCATTCCACCAGACAAAGCCTTGGCCATCAATCACTCCTTTGCCAGTGATCGTGAACTCATGCAGATCTTTGAACTCAAGCCATTGCAATGTTCCTGAACCCCACGCTGAAGCGCTTGTTGGTGCTATGATTTTTCCATCCAACTGTTTATATATTCATGAGCAGCTAATTAATTAACAATACAAGTTAAGCAAGCTTGTCGATATATTAATAGAATATAGAAAATATTGTAAAAACCTGAAAAACGATCTTAGGCTGACAGGTACGGCCTTCGAAGGATATTATTTTCACCAGAAACACAGACCCTGATGGAACCAAAACCGTTGATGCCTCTACGTTGCAAGCTGCTGCCCAAGCTTGTTCAAATGCCTTTCATATTTCACAGATAATGATGACTTTAGATTCAACATGATTCGCATTAATTGGGGAAGAAAAAGAATATATACATATTTGATTAATCAACTTAATGAGATTAAAGAAGCAGCCTTTGACTTTTCGTTATATATGAACTCCAATCTTTTTTTCCCCCCGATATTTGAACTTTAATCATTAGGTCCTTATTTATAAGTCCTTTTAACTAAATCACACATACCAATGAGAGATAATTGACTCAATGATTATGGGGTAAATTTTCAGCTTTGCCCTCATTTATGAATAAGTATCTTTCAACTCTTTATTTTCTCTCTATTTTTATTGGTACAATTAATATGGTCAAAAGTGTCACAATCTCATTTATTACCTGAAAGAGGACTTATAAATATGACCAAATTTTTTGGTCAAAAAAACTTATAAATAGGATCAAAGTGGTACACCCAGTTTGAACTCAGATTCTTTAATTTGAAACGCTTAAATGAGATGAAATAGAAATAACTAATTCACATGTGGCGGGACAAACCGTTGACTTTTCTTTATAAATTTTTAATTACATGTACACTGCATGTAATATATATAAAAATATATGCCTAGTTTTATTCTGTCTCGTGAACTTCTATAGCTCTAGCTATACTTTGTAAAATGCGAGAAAAATAAAAGGAAGCAAAATTCTTCAGGGGTTTTAGACTATGTTTAGATGGAGAGAAAAGTGAGAGCAAAATAAGGGATACTATGAAGGAAAACTTTCAAAAACGGTAAAAAAAAAAAAAAAAAAATTACTATTTTTGGGGGCTTAATTTCCGTATGACCCTATCATTTTTCTTTCCCCCTTAGTTTTCTCTTCATCCAAACATAGTGTTAGAGTTGTAGTCATCATCTTTTGTGTGTGTGTGTGTGAACATATAATTAAAATAAGATGACACCGTAAATTTATATATTTTTACTAGTGATAACAATTTTAGCAACAAATGTTTTACTTGTACGTTACTTTAATCATAAGCATATGAACTTTTTTATGGATGGTCCAATTTAAAAATAAAATGAAAAGGCTTGCACTATTATTCTTTCTTTTTTTTTTGATGTAAATCATCCGTTCCGTACTTCACTAGGCCGACTAATCCGGATTCGAATAGGACCCGTAGGGCGGCAAAGCTCTCCCTCAAGAGTTTCATGGATTGGTTCAATTTAAAACTCGGCATAAAAATTAAAAGGCTTATCATCTCAATTACGCCCTATTAAGTCAATAAAAACTTAAAAATAAATGTAAGTTTGAGAAAGAATAAGAATAAGTAGTAACAAAAAAAATCATATTACTTAGTAACCATAAAAATCATATTAATTAAAAAAATAAATCCTAACCTTTGTATCATCTGATTTTCCATCACCTTTAGCTCCATAGTGTAATACATTAAAAGTGGTAGACCCAGAAGAAGCTTTGAGTTTTCTCCAATATGGCCTCACTTGTCTGCCATAACAGGTTTCAAAGCTTGCACAGTGCACACAAAGCACCGTAAAAAATATCAATCTATAAGTGTTTAGGTTGATAAACCTCATTTTTTAGAAAGAGAGAATATAGAGTTATTTGTGAAGTACTACAAGAGAGACTTAATTGTCTTTCTGTCTATGGCTATAAAAGATCAGAAATGGAGATCTATTTATAGTCCCAGTATCTAGGACACTGTGCTATCATATGAACTATAGTACCGTATATCATTTGACAATTTAGTTATAGCTTATATAAGTCTATTGAGGTAAATGTATATTGATTATATTCCTTTTAGTTTTTTTTTTTTTTTAAAAAAAAAAGATTTGGTTCACAAGCTCTTATCACAGTCATTATGCTATAGTTTGTTAGGATTTAATTAATTATGGATATCGTAAGGTCAAGATGGATGTAGTCAGGTTACGTGGCTATAGAACAATCAAGGAGACTCTAACCGGCCTCTTAAATCATTCTTTTGTTCAATAAATTGAATTTTATGAATGAAGATATAAAATGATGTTATATAAAATTATAAAATTTGAAAATTACTAAATAATAAATTATTTTAATGATGATAATCAATCGTATAATAATTTTTTCCTTTTTAGTAAAATTTTCACATAATAAATCATTTTCATAAATCTCTAAACTACTATGAAAATCGCTAAATTTTTTAATATTAAAATAAACATGGAATAGTCTAGTTAAAATTGTACAAATGGCTCGTCTATTTTCAAAATACACACAACAAAAAAGTAGAAAGGATATATACGTGTAATTTCAATGAAATTTAAGAAAACTTTTGTACCTCATCCAAAATTTATTGAAAGTCTATGTAATTTAGCTTCTTTGTTAAGAGAGGTTTGTTTTTAAAAGTAAAGATTGGTATCTACACTTTTGGTAAAATTGAATATATACCCAAAAAAACAGAAAGTTTCCAGCACAATCACATGAACAGACTTATAAATATTGTTCATAAAGAAGCCCTGCTTTTGCAGCCCCACAGAAATTCATGAAAGGGAAAATTCCATTTAAATACCAAATGAATTTGTAAAACCCTCAGAGGTCCTCTGAATTTGTAAAAACACTGAGAGGTACTTGCGAGGACCTATAAGGGATATGCAAATTCGCGTGAAATTACCTTTCTATCCTTACATTTAAATAAATTTTTTTAAAAAAACCCCACCCCCCCCCACCACCCCACCACCACCACTACCGGCGGCGGCGGCGGTGGTGGTGGGCCGGGCCGGCGGTGGTGGTGGTGGGGGTGGGGGGTTTTTTAAAAAAATTATTTAAATGTAAGAGTAAAAGGTAAATAATATCTCTCAAATAAATAAATTCGGAGACCTCTTCTCGTTTTGCAAATTCATTTGGTATTTAAATGAAATTTTCCCTTCATGAAAGTTGTGAAGGACATTATTCTTTATTCAAAAAAAAAAAGTGTTGTTAATTACGAAAAGATCAGAAACATAAAAACATGGGTTACGTATACGTCTCCTTTTGAAGTACCATATATGTTGCTGCTACGAACCACCGTCCACAAATAGGAATGTGATCCTAACGTCCTTGTAGAATATTGGTGAAGGATTAGGATTGTCAAATCAACAAGAAAGTATTAATTAAGATGGCATAATACCCGGCAAAGAATATGGCAAGGACTTGTGACAAAAACAAAACTAATTAATTTAAAGCACAAGCAAGATTAAGTTCATGCTTTGCGTGAGATATACAATTTCCCAAATCGATTCATGTGAGTTTGATTACATCATCATCTAAATTTCAATTATAATATGTGGAACTCAGGGCATGTGAACGTCACTCAGATTTTAATTGTCATATTAAGAACCTTGCACGTTAAATTAGTTGCATATAATAATAGTAATAATAATGAGTTATCTGTCATCATCCTAATTATTTATTTAATTCAAGTTTCCCCTTTTGCCTGCTGTGTGTCACGCGTACTCTATTAATATGTATAGAATTAGGGCAACTTTTTTATATTAAAATAGTCAATTATATGAATTAAAAGGAAAGAAAAGAAGTCCAAAACCTTTACACTTTAAATCTCCAGATAAGAAAAAACATAGTACACACCAAACACCAACTTATAAAAGAGTTTACATGACAAAACCTAGAGCCTCATTTTTTTTGCTCGAGAAACCTAGAGCCTCATAGAGATAGAAAGATACAACAACCAACTTCCGGCAACTTCTTTTATTAACCATAAATGAAATCTTTGTTTTCCCTTTGTCTTTTAGGTAAATATATTTCTTTGCTTTTTTTTTTAATTCATGTTTATTATTAACAATTGGTCACGGATCAATAGATAACAGAGGTACTAATAACACGGCATGAACATTGGTTTTTGTTTTTGGCCGGATTGTTTCATTTGTAACTTCAGGTTAGGCTGTCCCTTCTAAACAATTTTAAGAGTACACATCTCTGTATTGAATTCATTAGTCTTCGGGAAAAAAATTAATTATTCGATCTATTAAAAGATTATTATATTCGCCTTCCTAGTTGAAGTTAAGTACCTTTTTTAATAAAAAAAAAAAATATACTCTCTCAAGTCTTAACTACTTAATTATTGGATTGCCGTGAACTATTGATATCTTTTTAAATGATGAATAAATCTATTGGTATGACATTATGCGTACTTCTAGGTTACTTGTGTTGTGACTACTTGTGGTTTCTGAAAATTATTAAGAATTAATTAAACAATATAAATTATGAGCAAAAAAAAAATTAAACAATATAAATTAATTTCATTTTTCAATCATCTGGATCACGGCTCAATTTGGACTATTCAAATTTTATTCAGTTAAATCAATTAGCTGCGCTGCATTGATACATTTTCTTTTTGGTTTGATTTGATCTGCGTTAAATAAATTGAAAATCGGGTTTCATGCTTGTAAAAGCAATTAGTTCAAGAATAAATCAAACTTTACTTGAACTAATTTTGATTCGTTCAAGATAAGGCTAGAATCGAAATTCTCTTGGTTGATTAGTGATTACTCTCCATTTTTTAATAGAATTTGAGCTATATTTTAGTATATTTGGGAGTCATCAATACTAAATTTAAGGGATTCATTAGAGATTTTGATCACATATCGATTTGATACATTATTCATAGGCTTTTAAGGAAAATATCATAATTTTAGATTAGATATGAATAGTTAAGATTAGGTAAAAGAATAAATCAAAGTATAATAAAATAAAAGTAAATACCCTTTTTGGGTCCTCGACAAAAAACACGGACCCCATTTGTATTCCTATGACTAAAATGAGACTTTTTATGACTAAAAGGGTTTTTTGAAATTTTACAGGACCAAATGTTCACAAATCGACCCTTTATTCGCCCTTTTCGATTAAAATGGCATTTCTTTGTGTGAGGACCAAAATAGGGTCCATGTTTTTTCCTGCGACCCAAAAGGGTATTTACTCTAAAAAAAAAAGTAAAAAAGAAAGAGGTTAGGTTGTTGTTGTTATATTTGTTTTTTTCCCCTTCACAATCAGATTCGGTGCATTAGTGGAGGAGAAGACCAATTTGAAGATTCTGATTTAAAGGGTCAAAAAGAAGTTGCCATGAAGCGACACCATTTGAAAAAGATAAGAATGAGACCTGATTTTATTTTTTTATTTTGGGGGGGGGGAAGGAGAGCCAAGTTTCGACAGATTTGGAGAAGAGGGGCAGACACTATTCAATGTCTTTATTGTGTAGATCTGAACCGGATGGAGCAAAAGCCAGAGGAAAAGAGAGAGAGGCGTTCGATGGAGGAAGCTGGGTTCATTGTGGGGCACCATCTCCTTAAGCTACTGCAACAGAGCATTTCTTCCTTTATTTGTTTTACTGTTTCAGTTCCTCTTCACCTCCCTTTTGATGATTTCTTTATTGGCTTTGAACTTTGAATTAATTGTTGCTAATTAGCATATGTTCAAATTTATTGTCATGTACAAATATGTTCACACCCTATTATATTATATTATTTTAATGAAATAATGAATAAATTAATGGTGAGGAGAGTTATTTGCAAAATGTCAGAGGTTATATAGAAAGGTTTAGGGTAAATTTTAAAAGGTTAAAAAATTATGTATACTAAACTTTAGGAGGTTGTATATAATTTAGAAATTTTGTATTATATTTTATAAGTTTTATAAAGTTTTGTTATAATTAATGTAAGAGAAAATTATATTTTAAAATGCATCTTTGGAATGTTAAAATTGTTAAAATTATAATTAAGTGTACTGTTACACATGAGAGTTTTAAGATGTTATTACTAATTGCTTCCTATATTATACCGGCCACTCGTCCTACGATCTGATAGCGACCACTTTGTGAGTGTGTGTAACCTTGTGTTCGTCACTTGGCTTCTTATAATCTTCTACGTACTTCCACTACCACATAATATATATACCCTACGTGTTCTAATCAAATTCAATATTATTTATTCATAATATCATGTAAGAAAAAAGTGGAAAATCGCAATAATATTTTTATATCTCGAGCTTATTAGTTTCTGAGTCCACATTAGGTGTTTAGAATTAGGTGCTTATACCTCTAATTAAAGGTATAACCATATTTTGTTTAAATTTTTTTTACATATTGTATTTATTTAGATTTAAATTGTTTGCTACTTTCTGATATGTTTTTTGGCACCCAGTATCTCAAATTAATTAATTTTTAGTTCTGCATTTGTCTATAACATCAGTATTATGAAAATTAATTAATTTGAGATACTGGGTGCAAAAAAAATCTCAAAAAGCAGCATATAATTTAAATCTAAATAAATACAATATATATAAAAAAATTATGGTCATACCTCTAATTAGAGGTATAAACACCTAATTCTAAGCACCTAATGTGGACTCTAAACCTATATATATTATATTGGGTTTTGAGCTCCCTTCTTATAAGGAGAAACGTCTAAATTTTGAATATTTCCTATTTTATGAAAAGGAAAAAAAGAAAGAAAAGTGAGAGAAGAAAATAAAATAAGAAAAGTTTCCTAGTTGTTCTTTAGAAAAAATATGCTCTCAGAGTTGCCAAATTGATGAAGCTCGTGTGTCTCACTAATTTAAGTGGAGAGGGGGAAGATTAGGGTTTGGTAGAAGTGTACCGAAGAGGCTAGTTAGGGTGGAGAGGTCAGAGAAAAGCATAAGGGTGGTCGGGTAGGTCGGAGAGGTTAGAGAGGTTTAATTATATAGCCATGTGAGAGAAAAGATCAAAGAGAGAAAGCGAAGAGCGCAGCTTCTTTACAATATAATCTCAGTAAATTGGCATTTGTACACTCATTGACTATTGGATTGAGTTGAAATTTGATGAGCAGATTCAGAACATATAGTTTGTTTGTTTCAACTTCTTCGTTTAGAGGTCTAGTGTGAGAAGAATCATGTTTGTGATCAGGGACTTTTTCGGGTATTTTCAGCTTCTTTATTCTTTATTATAAACTTGTAGCTTTAGTATAATGGATCATATTTTCTTTGGTCTAGATGACCCATAATTTTTACCCATAAATTGTGGGATTTTCCACGTTAATAATTATAATGTCTCGTGTACCATTTAATTTATACCATATAGTTGTTAATTTGTTTCCTCATAGACTCTCAAAAGTGATAGAAAAATTTAACATCCCTGGCCCCCATCCTAACATATGAAACATATTATTTTTATAATATTTAAAAATAAGAACACCTTTATTATAAAATTTAGAGCAGCAAGTTACATTCCCGCCTACGGCCTTGTCCATATGCCGTGAACAACAATAATCCAACTTAATTGCTCGTCCTTGTCCAATGCAAATCCAATCTGTATTAAATTAAGAGTGCACATTAATTATTATTAGCTCTATATAGTTTTTGTCTTCATCCTCAAATTAGATATAATAAATAAATAAATCCATAAGACCATACGTAAGTTTCCGGCCGTGGCTACAAATTGACAAAATATAATTAGCTGCCTAGTGAGAGGCTTTGGAGCATATTATGTCCCAATATAACTTGCTAGAGCTATATGGATATAGAGAACAATGCTTCATTACACTCAAATTCTATAAAATTCACTTATTTATTTTTTTGGTCAAAAGGAAACTATATTAATACTAATAATAAAAGTTACAACAAAGTTTGACGATTACACTACGAAAACAAACAAGAACAAGAAAACTAATAAATACAATAAGAACAAACCAAATGTAAGGAAAGCTAGTCACCACAAAACATGTAGGAATAAAAGTAACATCAAAGACTTTATCGGCTTCCTGAACATCCAAGGTTAGAAGTGATATTAAAGAATGTGTTGATTGCAAAACCCACCATATAGGGCACACCTCCTTATAAGAAAAAGCTGCACATGGGTCAGCTATATAATCACCCTGACATGGGGCACGGGACAGAGAAAACCCAACCTCAGAAGAAAAAAGACAAGTGAAGTCCTGAAGAATACTTTTGCTCCTCCATTGAAGCAATTTTAGTGACGTCGACCACTCACCGAACAAATTTTGGCTAACACTAGCACTTTGGATTCGCCACCATCAAACAATCCTCACAATGGTCCTCTCATAGGTAAGGCGCATAACACTATCAACCATCGATACAACCCTTCCCCCAAAATTGCAAATCCAAACCACAACAGAAAACACCACCATAAAAACTCAAATCCACAACACCATCAGAAGAAACACACAAACATAAAACAATAAAAATAAAAGCAAAAGACAAAATACCCCTTCGTCAAAGACCATCGTCGCGCCAGAGACCACCATCGAGGGAGACGTCCAGACAAAAGCTCCCACCACCAGAGACGGGAGAAAACCACAGTTGTACCCAAAAGCCAGAGGGACGCCAGAGCTGAAGAGACGATGAGGACGGAGACCAGAGGAAAGCCAGCGCCGGAGAAGAAGGAAGGTCGCCGCTTTGTGTCTCAGTTCTGAACTAAAACTCGATGCTCCTGACTCTTCAAGGACCGATCTACACTTTTGCCGCGGATATGGTGCGAGAAGAGGCTCGTCGGCGGCCAGAATGCCGCCGATGAGACAGAGCTTTGGTGGAGAAGACAAGAGAGAGCGCGCGAGTGAAACCCTAGCAAAGATAGCGGTCGGTCGAATAGATAATCAATTATAAAATTCACTTATTGACAAAGCACTACCCTGCACTTTGCCTACTAATTACTCACACATATCAATTTAAGGGCATGCTTGGTACAAGGGATTTAGAGGGGAGGGATAGGAAGAAAAAAATTTATGAATTGAATTTAAAGAAATCGGAGAAATGGGGTTATAAAATTTTAATAAAGGAAATATATAAAATAAAAAAGTAAGAAAAATTAAGTAAAAAATTTTAACCACACTTCTCTAATTTTTTTTTTTAAAAAAAAAAAAAAAATCAACTCAAAAACATTTTCGCTTCGCCCACTTTCCCCCCTTCCCTCCCATCATACTAAATAGCTTCTAAATGTAGGAATTGTTGCTAGACCTTGTTTCTCTACACTAGAAAGTGTCAATAAAAATTAATCATCAGGAAATAAAGTAATTTCATCAATAAAATGAAATGCATTATGTAAAAATCTGGCTGAAATACCCAAGAGACCAGCCCTAAATACTGCATGTACCTGCTATACACATGCCATATCATAACACGAACACGAACAAGTGAATTAGTTTTCTTAAGAATTTTGGACGAGTTGATGAGATTGAATTTGTTTTTTTCTTCTTAAGCCTGAAATGATATCGCTGAGTTTTTTTAAAAAAAAAAATAGTAGTGATCATATTTGTTCTTTAATTACTCTATTCTATTGGATTATGTATAGTTTATATATAAATATTATATATATATATATATATATATATATATATATATATGAATTCCTTTACTGTTTAAATTACTCTCTTCCTAGTTATATATGAATATTTTTGTATTGGGTTAAGTAGCAAATCCGCCTGAAGCATATGCCCAGAGCAATGTTGCCCTTAAAGTCTAAAAACGTAGCAATGCTGCCCTTTTCTGTTAAAAAAATTAACGTTGATCGTTAAAAAATTGACTTTGACCGTTAACGCTTTTAACAGAAAATGGCAACATTGCTATATTTTTATACTTCCGGAGCAACATTGAGAGGGAAAAAAACTTACAGGGCATTGTTCTTGGGCGTATACTTTTTAGGCGGATTTGCTACTTAACCCTTTTGTATATTGTAATTATATAAATTATTTTAATCATGACTTAATGGTTTGACCTTGAGTTGCACCCAATTTGAATCACTAACCTTTAAACCACTATATTGACCAATTTATTGACCAATATGATTTTCAATACCTATGTGAATTAATATAGGAAATCCAATTTCTACCGTGTAAGATAACTTTATAACCTTTTATTTAATATTACTTTGATCTTTTACAACAACAACGACAAAATAAGAAGACTTCAAAAAGTTGTCAACAGGACCTATGCGTTGGAGACTAGTCCTTCATTCACACTTTAATTTCTAGAGGGGATTTTACTCCGGTACGTATAGGATTTGAAGGACCACAATCACTTGGCAATAAATGGAGAGTCTCCACAGAATCTATATATGTAACTTGACTTTGGTACATCCCAATTGTTTACACACAATCAAACTTGTATGTATATACTACAAATAAATAATGGATTAGCAACCAAATTTAATGATTACTTTGTCACTACTAAAAAAAACAACCCATCACCGATGAAATTTATGATGGATTATTGGTGTCTACTTTCAATTGCATAATAACAAGATGATGAGGATGGTAGTAGTGGTGACTGCCATCCTCATCGACCTGTTCATCCTCATCTTCCTCGTCCTCGTAATCGTCTTCGTCCTCATCCTCGGGAGGAGATGAAGGACCGGGTCAAAGTATTATCATCAACGTCGGGAAGGGGAAAGGTTTTGAGTCATCATGGCATTTGTTGTTTCATGACGGTTTTTACTTAACAACTCTCATTATTGTGAGAAAAAATATAACAGTTACTAATTACCACCATTATTTATTTGCTTGGACTTTTATTAAGTGACGGGTTTAACTTAATAATCATTATGTATCTCAAGCCAACGCATCTACCCCCTCTGCGAATCCATCTATTTAGTCGAATGACAAGATGGAACAAGAGAAAAAAAAAACACTAAGGAATGATCTTGTTGTCATGAAGAAGGTCCAAAGAAAATTACAAGAGAGGGGAGAAAACTTATTGTAAGGTGGAACAAGAAATGACAAATTGTGAACATTTCAGATTTCAAAATTTGACATTTCTTGTTCCATCTACAGTAAATTTCCTCCCCTCTCTTAATTTTCTTTCTGGACCTCCTTCATGACAATAAGACATTCCCCATTGCTCTTTTCTCTTGTGTCATCTTATCATTCGATGCAAAAGATGGATTGGCGAAGGGATGATGTGGTTAGGATCTGTGGAAATATTATGAATTATTTAGATTAATCATTATTTTATTATTAAGTTTGATATTTATTATATCTTAGGATTAGATATAGATATACCACTCTAGTCCTATTTAAAAAGTCCTTTTTGACCAAAAAATTTGGACCTATTTATAAATCTCATTTCAAGGTAATAAATGAGATTGTGACAATTTTACCCATATTAATTGTACCAATGAAAATAGAGAGAGAGAAAAAAAAAGTTAAAAGATACTCATTCATATTTAATTGAGGGCAAAGTTGAAAATTTATCTCATAATCATTAAGCTAACTACCTCTCTTGGTATGTGTGATTTAGTTAAAAGGGACTTATAAATAGGACTAAAGTGATATTATATCTTAGGATTAGATATAGATATATTATATCTTAGGATATTACTACCTCTGATCCTAGATATAGGACATAGTTTGTAGTGCAAATTGCACTACAAACTATGTCATATATTTAGGACCGGAGGTAGTATGTCTTAATTATTTTGATTTGATTGGATTAAATTAGATTCTAGAGTTATCTCTAGGTTTGCCAATATAAAGGCCCATATGTACTCTCTTTTATTCAAAGATTAGGAGATTCAGAATAATATTTCTCTCTCAAATTGCCCACATGGTATCAAAGCTAAAGGTGAAGAAGAAGAAGAAATGCCCTTCCTTCTCGCCTACAGTGACGAGTCTACCATCTAGCTGTTGTTCCTTCTTGAGCATTGAGATTAACACTCATGAGCCTTCTTCTTATTGGCTTATCCCCAACCCAAAAATTCTTTATCGGTCGCTCTCTCAATCGTCTCGGCCTATGAAAGAGTTCCTAACTCGACTATCATCATCTTCAACTAGTCCTTCTCATCTTCGAATGGTCTTTCACTCGTCTGTCGAGCCAAGTCAAGTTCGTCTAATGACTAGTCTTGTCATCCTCAACTTGTCTAACGACCAGTCCCATCGTCCTCAACTCGTCTGACGACCTTCGTCTTGTCGGACATCTTCACCTCGTCCAACGTTCCAACGTCTGCGGTATCCTCTCTACGTCCAGAGAATTAATTGGCGCTCAGAGAGCCTGAAGAAGTCACAATAGATTTGTTTGAAACATACCTAAATGGTTGCTATAAAAAAAGTTGCAGTTTTGACAAGGACCAAATTGTCATTTGTCAAATTCGCAGACCAAATTGTCATTTGTCAAATTCTTAAACAAAACTATCATTTGTCAAATTCGCAAACCAAATTGTCATTTGTCAAATTTGCGGGATAAGAACCAAAGAAAAATGGTGTTGTTGGAACCCCAAGTAGTTGTGAGACCTTCATCTTCGATCCATCCGATCACAATGTCGAGCATTAACCCCGCTCCCTGTGATCGCCATTGCCTAGTCACTCGTTAATAATCAGAGAATTTTTCTGGCGGGTGAATCCCAACATTGTCGAGTATTCGATGCTCGTCGATCTTGTCGCAGCCGATAACTCCCAACATTGTCAAGTATCTGTTGTCCATTGATCTTGTCACAACCAATAACTCCCAACATTGTCAAGTATCATGTTGCTCGTTGATCTTGTCGTAGCCAATAACTCCCAACATTGTCGAGTATCTGCTACTCTTCAATGGGCCAACTCCCAACATTGTCGACAGCCTCTACCTTTATAAAAGGATTACTCAAACCTACATTTGAAAATTGTAAAAGCAAGTTGGACATGATTAACATCCATGATCCAACTTGAGGGGGAATGTGGGAATATTATGGATTATTTAGATTAATCATTATCTTATTATTAAGTTTGATATTTATTATATCTTAGGATTAGATATAGATATATTATATCTTAGGATTAGATATGAATATATTATATATTAAGATATTATATCTTAATTATTTTGATTAGATTAGATTAAATTAGACTTTAAGGTTATCTCTAGGTTTGCCTATATAAAGGCTCATATGTACTCTCTTTTATTAAGAGATTTAGAATGATATTTCTCTCTCAAATTGTCCACAAGATCCTCAGTAGTTGAGTCATTTGTTGGCACCAATAAGCCTTGAGGAGGAGGTGGTGGCGGCGAAGGGATGGTGGTAGCGGAGGAGTTCATTAAGATGTTAACATGATGAAGGAGAGAATAAGGAAGCCGATAAATAAAAATAGTAAGAATTACAAGGAAAATTTGAGTTTAAATAGAGGTCTAATAGATTGCGAATGGTTATGACTTATGACTTATGAAGGTATAATAGGATTATGAAGAGTTATGATGAGTTATGACATTGAAGGCTTGAATGTTACGAAAGTTTATGAAAGAGTTAGATGATGGTTGTTTTTTAAGACTGTTATGTTTTGTCTTCGTTGATATAAGTGTTTGGAAGACGAATTGTTTGTAAGTGTTATATGATGGTTGTTTCTTAAGAACCGTCATTTTTATCGCTAAATAAATTACAATTGTTAGTTACAACTGTTACATTTGTGTTTTGCGAATGCCACCTCGCAATACATGGTGGTGCGTATTATTAACTATTACATTTGTTCATTATATATCCTTGCGGCCTCCACCTCGATATACATAACATTTATTGGTTGTAATCATTATGGATTAAGTGTTATAAACGCCCAAATCTATAGTAATAGATCTCATCTTGCACTCCTGAATCTTCATTTATGCCTCTTATATATCTTATATGGGAAATACACTTCTCATGTTATAGGAGAAGTGTATCCTCATGTCATAGATACAAAAAGATGTGGGTCCCACCATTTCATGTGTGTGTAGGAATCTTTTTCTTCTCATGCAACATGAGAAGTGTAAACCCCATCTTATATAGCCAAAAAGGACTTCTATACTATTGAACTGCTTTATTAGGATGAGATTCATTAGAAGATACAAGCTCTTCATAGTTCAAACTTCCCATATACATTACTACAAAAAACCTTTTTAACATCCATTTTTAAGTCATATTTATGTCCCTTTATAGGGGGACATCTATGTAAAGGAAGTAGTAAATAAGACTTATGGCGTCCCAAAAAAAAAGACTCCATAAGAGACTTATGGCATCCCTTTTTTAAGGACGTCGTAAGTGTTTTTTTTTTTTAAAAGAATCAAAAGTCAGTGAAAGATGCCACAAGTTTGGATTCCACCGTAGCTGAGATCTGGAGTTTGGATCTGATTCCATGTTTCCAACCTAAGATTGAAGGCCTAAACCATGGAATCTCTTACATTTGCACCCAGAAAATCAAACATGTCAGAGAACCAACCCAAAAAAACCAAAAAATAAAAAACAATAAATATTTTAGAAATTCATTAAGACACGCATGCGTTGCTGGAACTGGAACTGATCAAATTGGGGGGGGAACGCCGCACTGGAATTGAGTTTGGTGAGGATACAAAGGAAAAGATCATCGGGAAACCAAGTTGGTGACTACGTTGCAACGGATTTGCAATGAAACCATTCCTCGGCGGCTTTCGGCGTCGCTATGTACTCCGTAATGATAGAGCAGGGGAAGTCAGTGACCACATCAGGACCCTTGATCTTCAGAGCTACCCTGTCGTACTCAGACGCAGATTCCTCTGTTGTGTCGAACGTTCCAAGCCAGATCCGTTTTCCTAGGCTTGGGTCTCAGATCTCAGCGGCGAGGAAACTCAGATTTTTTTCCTCTGAACTTCTTATGGTAGCAAGAGGTGGGGGAAACTGAGGGCCGCCTGAATCGAGCAAGGTTAGTTTCAGCCGGAATGGGGGGAGAAGCGGAGGAGGAAGGAGGATTGAGGGAGGGAAGATGAAGGGACGACGAGGCACTTGAGATTTGGATGAAAGTTGGAAGTGAGGAGTATACACAATAAGAGAGAATAGGCTACGAAGAAGACATGCATAAATTTTTTTTAACCTTTTGTCCATGCCAATTTTAATTTGGAACGCCTAAAAGTGTCCAAATAGAAGTCCTAACTCTAAAAGGGATTCCAAAAGTAGTACTTTTGACGTTTCTTTTTTTATTAGGAAGCCGAAATCCCATTCTTTAGGTGTCTCCATTCTAAATAGGGATGCCCAATGTAGACTAAAAATTACAAAAATGTCACCCTTTTATTTTTTACTTCCCTTTTAAAAAAAAATAGACCTTTTTGGGAGAAGTAGAATTCATTTATTATAGTAGTGATTGTTCTCGTAAAACACTTTCTTTTATCCGTCATTGCTAAATGCTTTCACAACCAACCAAGAGCCATTTGAAATCTTCAACATCTGTACCTATATTTTCAATTGTTTAAGAATCACTAAAGCAATCCAAATAATTCCAAAACAGAGAGCACCTCTCCTGACTCCAAGGCACACAACCATAATTCTGATTGCAAGACAGAGAGAGCAACTGTATTGAACTCAACAGCTTCATATGCTTTCGGTGACTGATTAGCTGCCTTTTTTTTCTTCTTTTTTTGCTTCATCAATCTCGGTCTCAACAAGATACCGACAATAATCACCCTTCACCATGTAGTAGAAAATAGTGGTTTTGCAGATGGCCTTGTAGCATGGTAGCATAAGAGCTCCCTTGTCAATGAGAGGTCGTGGGTTTCATCCCATGAGGCCAATAATGCCTGCCCCTTTAATTCAAAAAGAAATAATGACTTAATTATCATTTACATTTGCTACTTTTTGAGAGTTTTAAATGATAAGTTGGCACTTTCAAGAGTCATCCATTTGTGATCTAAGCCTATGTTTACCCTCTCATCGTGTGGAGAATCTCTGTTCGAGACCTGAGTTACCCTCCCTCTAGGGAAAGACTCATATCTCTTAGTGAGTTCAATATCCCTTCACACTAAACCAATTGCTAAGAACTATATTTATAGAATCCAATCGCTAATAAGATCTTAACCAAAATTCAGTATTCTAACAAAAGAAGAGAACAAAGTGATTGTGATGTTGTTGTACTATACACACACACATACTCTTCCCGAAAGCTGAGAATGAAGAAACAACTTGATCCGCTTGACTCAATGCTCATTGGTAGGTTTACCGATAGAACAATTAGTTAATGAAATCGGTTTAGGGCTGTTTGGGTTGGCGGTGGAAAAACACGTTCATGCAAGTCAAGACAAGATTTATCTTACATACTTACCTCATATATCGTAAATCACGTTGAAAAAATAGTTTTTACCGCTAATCCAAATAAACATGCTCACCTTCTCCCTCGGCCTACAGATGTTCAACGCTCTCTCGATCATTAGCTACTTGGAGGATAAGAAATACAAAAGTTTTTTTAGAAGTTTTTCAAAACGTAAGAATACATAATTATTTTATGTCGAACTTTTTAAATTGAAAAATGAAACAAATTGCTTACACTATTTTTTACATTTTACTTTTTTCCAAAATCGAATTTGGTTTGACAGAATAATGTTTGTTTTAATATATTTTTTATTATCATCTTAAAGTTTTAAAAAAGTGGATCTGTATTGTTCCAGGCCTTATCTAGACTTTGATGGTTTTTTTTTTCAATAAGTCAACAAAATGATATTATGTAATTAAAATATTCTTACAATGTTCCAAAGCTAATGGTCAATGGAACATGCTAGTGTTTGTTTGAAATAGCAATTGGAGCCTTCAAAAACAGCTTTTTAATTGTAATTTACGTAAATCAGGTAAGTATGTGAGAAAAATTTTATCTCGATTTACATGAATAAGCATTTTTAAGGACCCTAAACGTAATCCCAAACAAACGTATTACATTACAGCTAGTGGCAGCTCCAAAGGGAATGTGATGAAACCCTTGTTGACATTTAAACTGAATTAATGGGTTTTCTGTATGGCACATATGGCATTCACAGAAGTGACCTACCATTTCTAAGGGGAGGATGGCTGGAACCAGAGGTTGCCAAATTCATGAAGGAGATTAAGCCATTGAGTTCCTGAAGAATAGCTTGGGGATTTGGCCTTCTTCCAACCCTAAAATATAGTATTATAATTAAAGACAACGCTGATTAAAACTATATTACAAATTGTTTCTTGGGAAAATTCCATTTAAATACCAACTGAATTTGCAAAACCCCCAGAAGTCCTCCGAATTTGTAAAAAGACTCAGAGGTGATTAGGCCTTTTGTGGGTTATGCAATTTCGTGGGAAAAGACCACACATTAACATTTACCCAATCCGACACTTCATTCCTTCTTCATTCTCATTAACACCTCTAAATTCTCTCTTGCCCTAGCGTCACTGCCTTCTGAACCTCCGCCGTCGCTGCCGTCGCCATGTACGCCGTGAAAGTGGAGCTAAATCACCAAGAGGGGGTAAATTGGGGATTTCAAAAATCTTTTCAGAATTGCTCTATTTTTTAACACTAAAAACAGAGATGAACTAGGATGAGAGTAGAAGAACAAGACACAAGGATTTATACTGGTTCGGTCCAATCTCTTGACCTACGTCCAAATCCTCGACTCTCTCGGGATTTTCACTATCTCAATTGATTACACACTCGTACTCAAGAGTAATTCTCTCACTAGAACTTACTCCCCCTTACAAGTTGCAATCAATGAACCCAATCACCAAGTCCCCTGACTTGTGATTCCTTACAATAAATGATTTATAGGAAAGAAACTCTCTCTAAGAGTGGATAATGATAAACACTGAAGATTAATGTATCAACAGATACTTTACAAGTGAAAACTGAAAGAGTAGTTGGAAACTTGAATGTATTTCATTTTTCAGCAGATGTGTTAGTTGAGAAGACTTGAATGCTGCTCTATTTATACCAAGAAAGCATTAAAGATCCGTTGCATGCTCCATTATGACCGTTGTAATATTAATCTAGCTGTTGGAGGCACTTTGGAGTCTTCTCTCTCTACTCTTCACTTAATCCAGTTGTGCGAAGTTCGAGTTGACTTCTTGAATATTAATCCATTGGAATAGCAGCTCTTTTGGATGTGATAGGCGACATTAATCCTTTGTAAGCGTGTGCAGAAGGATTACCCAAAAGTATGCAACTTTCTGGGTTTAGCATTTAATGTTCTGACATGCTTTTTGCTTTTGCTTTAAACCTTCAATTAGCATTCTCTAATTTATCCGAAACTCACTAACAAAGTGGTTAAACATAGCTGGGAATATCAGAGAATAATAATGACAAGTATTGAGATCAAACAAAGAGGTTTTCACAAATTCTTTCAACTTGATTTTCAAAACTCGCGACCAATACTCGAGTATGTTCTTCAATACTCGAGTATGTCACTGTGCACTAATATGAATACTTGAGTATACACGTCAATACTCGAGTATTCATCTTCCAGAGAGGCACTTCATGATTTGAGTTTTGGACCATTTCTTTGAATAAGACCAATACTCGAGTATTGGAACCAATACTCGAGTATTGGAACCAATA
Source organism: Acacia melanoxylon (assembly GCA_019022615.1). Taxonomy (NCBI): domain Eukaryota; kingdom Viridiplantae; phylum Streptophyta; class Magnoliopsida; order Fabales; family Fabaceae; genus Acacia; species Acacia melanoxylon. The sequence continues at coordinate 2,958,370 of JAFJYJ010000066.1, read as the reverse complement.
CTCGAGTTTTGAACCTTTTATGTGAAAGGAGCCAAGCTCTCTGTATGCCCAATACTTGAGTATTCAACTCAATACTTGAGTATTCCAATCATTTGGAAAACTTTGTGAAATCTTTTCCAACTCAATACTTGAGTATTCTCTTTAATACTTGAGTATTCAAATCACTTGTGAATAGCAAGCCTTTCTGTATGGTCAATACTCGAGTAATAAACTCAATACTCGAGTATTCAGATGTTTTCAAAAACTTGGAAAAATTTCTGCCAAATCAATACTTGAGTTTTTTTTTTCAATACTTGAGTATTCATAAGCATGTGTAAAGTTTGAAAACTTTTGATAGACCAATACTCGAGTATTCACATGTTGGAATACTTTGGTGACTCTCTATATAACCAATACTTGAGTATTGACAATTTTGCCTTTTAGCAAAAGAGTCTCTGTATGGTCAATACTCGAGTATTCATACCAATACTTGAGTATTGACTCATAGTGAAAGACTTGGAATGCTCTCTGTAACTTCAATACTCGAGTATTCAAAGGAATACTCGAGTATCGCTTATCTTTATGAAAATGAGTCACTCTGTCAACTCAATACTTGAGTATTGAAACCAATACTCGAGTATTCTCTTGACAGTAAGTTTTTCTACTTTACCAAGACAAACTTTAACTTGTGTTTACAATTGTCAATTATCATCAAAACACATAGAGAACTAACACACCGCGCTTGCCACCGCCGTCGTATCTTCTGTATCTCATTAGTTTTGAGCCCTAATTCATCGTCTGTGGTTTTGCTGTGGTGCGTTTTCTCCGGCGTCGCGATTTTGATTTGTAGAATCCAGAAGCTTACTTTTTTGGATAGGAGCTTTGAAGTCCCATTGTTATATGAATCTCCTTCATGTATGAATTCTTGACTTAGAATCCCAAAACTTTTATGTTGTTATCCTGTTGTATGTGTGTGAGAGACTGCATAACCTATTTGTTATCCTCCTTCAAGTTTTTTATTTACAATTTCTGAAATGTAGCCTTTTGGCATGTTGACACCGGGCTTTTTTTCCCCTTCTAGAGGTGGAAGGGGGTGCCGGTCACTAGGTAGCCTTGCTGTTTATTCTCCTGTTAGCAAATTTGTTTTGATTTCTGTTTGGTATTAAGCCAGTGCAAAGACTTGTGCAAGTGATTTCCCCCTTGCTTGTTGACTATACTATCTCCCGATCAACGCTATCACCATTCTAGTGCTTTTTATCAAAATATATGCTTTCCTCTCGTGACTTCTTAAATGATGGAAAGACGGTTACTAATGAATTTCTAAGTTGAAAAGGAAAGGCAATTTTGAGATAAGCAATTTGAGGTGATGCAGGGGGTTAGTCAGCTTATGGCATGAAAATAGATCCCATTAGTCATGTGGTTGATGACGTGCTTTGCCTTTGGAATGCAGAACATCATTTTCATAATTGACAAACATTTCTGTGTTGGATTCTTTTGTAAATTTTCTTTTTTATATTATATGTGAATGTGATTAGTTTTCCTTGTGATTCTTTACATGTCCTTTCAAAGTAGTGATTATATTTTTTTTCCTTGAAATATGAAAGAGTGCGAATGTGTCAAAAAGAGTCCCAAATTACTTAAGATTATAAATGTTGTATGAAACATATTATGACCCGTTTGGCACGCTGGAATTGGATAGATAGAACTGGAATTAAAATGCATGATAATTGTTTGTTTAGTTTGCATAACTTTATTTCCATGTTGAAATCATTTACATCAAAATGGGTTGGATAGAGTTCCATGCTAAGACCCATGGAAGGTAGAGTGGTGTTTTATTTGGAAGAGTGTAATGTTTGAAAGTATCAATAAGATTATTAATAATTTAATTGAAGGGTTTCATTTCATCAATAGTAGTGATGGCAGACTTCAGGTCTTGGATTCATTTCTTGGTGCCTTCATAATTCCCTTCACTTTTCACTCCCCTTTCTTGTGTCATTTAGACTGTGGTGTTGGGAATTTGTTTTTTAAGTCTAGTTCATTAGAATGTTACCTACATTGTTTTTGAAGCTTCTGAATAATTCATCTCGTATATTTTATGGTTCATTTCTCCTCTCGGTTTGTTACTTGATTGTTGGAAGAACATAATGCTTTATTGTGTTGTTGAAAGGCTGGTCCAAAGTTTAAATGTAATATTTTTCTGGTTTACACAAGTTCATGTGGCTTCACTTATGTTTTTAGTCCTATCCATTACTTTTTGGTGAGTCTATGCTTATTAGTCCTTCTGAATTTTCTGGTCCAAAGTCTTAATGTATCATTGTTTTTCTGCATAATTTCTCTTGTTTTCAGGTTTAGCAAAGCAAAAGTGTAGCACAATTTCCACTAAAAATGCGTACTTTATGTTTCGCAAGGAGTTTATGGAAGAGAATAAAGTTGCTGCCTTTACTGACATGAATAGGGAGTCCGCAAAAGCGTGGAGGGCTTTGAGTGTTGATGAGAGGAACGAATACATTGATAGAGCCAAAGTAGGAAGGCTCGAGAAGAAGAAGGGCAGCTCCACCTCCGCTTTTCCATCACGATGCTCGTTGAACAAATTTTCGAAGCTTGTAGCATTTGTGAACTCCGATGAAACATTAAAAAGAAAGGTCCAAAGTTAGGGTTTGGACAAGGTTGCTTCAAATTCAAAGTATGAGACTTCCAAGGGAAATGTTAGTCCCTATAATGAGAGCTTATGATCCCCAACCAATCAACTCCGAATAAGGGGAAGACACTTGAAATACAAGCAATGATGTGGCTCGGCTACTTGGGGTGCCACATAGTGGGACGAGGTACCAATGAAAGTGGCGACACGATCCAGGATTTCAAAACTCGAAAAGACTATGGTAAAATGAAGTATGACAACATACTACACGTCATAACTTCAGGGGAGTCGGGTCAACAGTTTGAGTTGTTATTTATGATGCACATGTTGGGGACTTTTCTCGCTCCAATGTCAAGCACAACTCCCAGTTGGCAGTTGCTGAAGGTATTAACGTCAACCATGAAAGGATTTGGCCACTTCGACTGGGCCACATATATTGCCAATGACCTCCGAAGAGAGCTCTCTGAATATGTGAATGCGATAAGAGGAAACAAAGATTGCAACTCCTATGTCGGGGGGTGCATATATATGTTATTGGTAAGTGTTATGATTGTGATTTGTGTTAACATTATTTTGACATAACATTTAAATGTTTAACCTTGTCGTTGTAGTTATTGCTCGGAGAGCGGTTCCCATTGGGAAAGGCAACCACAAAGGAAAGAGTCCAATCCGAGCTTCGACAAAAGAGAGGGTGAAGGAGATGATTGAGAAAGAGAAGAAGAGCGACATAAGGATGTTGTATACCACGAAGGCCGGTAAATACAAGGCTAAGAAGCACATTGCATAAACGAATTTTGTGGCCTCTTTAGACCCCGTAAGTGCTTCCTCATGTGACGTTTAATTCATGATTGGCTATTATGGTAATGACTTGTGATAAATTGTGTCTTATTTAGGTTTTAAAGGATTTGCATGGCACGTTGGTGGGTATAATCAACGATAGCCACAAAAGGCTTGTTGCTGCAGTCGAATATGAGTTGTGAAAGGCACAAGACAACATTGGAAGGCAACAAGCGGAAGAAAGACGGTGAAGGCGATGATGATAGTGATGATGCGATGATAAGGACCAAGAAAGTGATGGTCATGATGATGGCGACTACGGTGGTTATGAGGATGACGATCTGTCGGAACGTCATTCAACATTGACGATCACATTGATGATGACGAAGTGGAACAATCAATTGTTCCCTTCCACATTCAACAAGAGGATGCACCACGGAGGTCACAGAGGCCAAAGAAGCCCAAAAACATATCGCCTTGGACTTTGACGAAGCCATTAAAGCGGCCTAGGAAGGCAAAAGCACAGAGGCAATTATTCTTCGACCTTATCTCTCGGATCCCGCATGAAGAAGAGGGTGATTAGTAAGTCAAAAAAAGTGTTTTTCCATTAATATTCATTATTAAAAGCCGTTCTGTTTGGACTAGTTTATGTCTGTTGACATTGTTTCTCCTTCACAGGATTCTCATAAAAATAGACGATGAAGACATAACCCGGGAGCAGTTGCAAACACTAGGCCGGAGGAACAGATTAAGTAACCGGGTAGGTACTAGAAAATCTAACATATCAATACAGCGTGTTATTTACACCCCTCTTATCAAAGTGCTCACATATGCAGGTTATGTTTGTCGTATGTAAAACATTGATGCGCAATATGCAAAACCAGGGCGAAGTGAGGAGACACATTTTCAGTGCTGATCATATGGTAAGTCTGCATTTATGGACCTTGATAAATGTAACTACCATTACATAGTCTCCACCAACAGATAGTCATTTTGGTGTTAATAAGTACACAATTACAAAAAGTTATAATGGGATGACAACATGTACAAAATAAAGTAAAATGACAAGTGAACATTACGATCCACGTTGACGTAATGTTTACGTGTCATTCCCACGGAAGAACATATTCTGAGCCATTTACACCAATTACATATTGAGTGATCCTATAAATATTATAGCCCTTCTAGCCAAAAATATGTGAAGGAGTCATTATATATATACCAAAAGATGACTTGTCAAATATTTACCCCACGACCCCAACCGATCCACAAGTTAAGTTGGGTTTGGATTTTTGCAGGTTCTTCTTGTGTGTCCTTCTTCGTGGCAGGAGCTGCAATGGTAAATCCTCTTGTTGCGAAATTGTGACTCTATCCTTTCAACTCTTGGCCTTCCAGGTGGGCGACTAGTCTTGGGAGGTGCCAAGAACACTTGACTTCCTATGTCATATAGGCGGAAGTCATTTGGATTTGGCATGTCTATTGGGACAACAGGAATCATGGTTCGGCTATAAATTTTTTTTTGGGCTGTTAACGTAAGGCATTCATCAACATAATTGTACACATTACATGAACACCCTTGACAGCTGCACACGCATGAGGACAAGGAATACCTGACATTTGCCATGCTTTACATGTGCATTTGCTCAAGTTCAACTCAATCTTTAGCGCCCCACTTGCTGTACGGACCTGCACCCTTCCTCCTCCATATATCTGAACATCCATATATTCAGCCTGTGCCACATTTTCCAGCACTTGTTGTTCGATGTTCGGGCCAACACCATTTTTCCACTTACTCATTGTCATGCTTGCTACATACATCTTCTTTGCAACTTTCTCACAGTGCTCATGTATAAGCTAGACAACATTATGATGTCTCTCCTTTACCATCCAAGCATTGAAGGACTCAGCAAGGTTTGTGGTAATTTTATCCCACAGTTTAAATGTGAACTTGCTCATGGCCCATCTGTCAATATCACCATGATGGATCATTCACTCAAATGCTTCCTGATTGAAAAGTCTCATTTGTTCCATCGCAGATTCGAAGTCACAATCAAGTGTCGCATATGCAATTGCATCAAGTAATTGAAGTGTGGTTTGCCTTTGTTGCCCACAAATCTTCCTCTTTCCTTTATTCAATTTAATCATTTGGGCGCTAAAGTTCTCCTTAATGTGCCTATAGCAATATGCATGTCTCTTAGACCAGAAAACTCCACGGACAGCAACGATTATTACATTGTGTCGGTTGGACACAATTGTAATCTGTAATCCTCCTAGAGTCCTCCTCACCATTTCAAGGAACCATGTCCAGTCCTGAATTGTCTCTCCATGAACAATAGTAATGGCAAACGACAACAACTCATTGTCTGCATCGAAGGCGTAAGCGACAATGAAATCCCCTTATATGGTCCACTTAAGTGGCTTCCATCAATGTACAAAATAGGTCGGCACCAAAGAATGAACCCCTCTATACAACAACCATACGCTATAAATACACACTCAAAGATGTTGCTCCCACTAGCGACCCATTCAGCCACAGTCTTATCATCAGTTTCCTTCAACCTATCACATATCCATGGTATTAACATGTATGCATGTTCAGGTCTATCGTGAATTTCCTCCATGGCCTTCTCCTTTGCACGATAGGCTTGCTTATATGTCAAGTGCACACCGTACTCTCTTGCCAAACTCTTCCTTATATCAGTCAGACGCTTGTCTGTGATTTCTAACCTCTTCAATAATAATTGTACTTGTCAAGGCAAAGACGTCGAGAATGTGTCACCTCAAGATTGTCTTGTGTTGTATGATCATGGTCTTCGGTGTATCTTGTCACACGTAAGAAATTATTGCTTTTCCCAATCTCCCTTGCAGTTATCCTCCAAGGACAATCTTCAACTTTACATTTAACGTACACACAGTCCCTTGAATTCTTCACATATGTGTACTCAAATTTGTGGGCAATACTGAACTTGTGCAACACCTTCTTGAACTCATCCGAATTTGCAACTGTTTGATTCACTCCTATGAACAAGTCCTTCCACTTCTTAGAGTTCATCTCTGGCATCGGTGTTGGTGCGCTCTGACTTGCACACGGAAGGCTCAAAAGAGGTATGCCATTGCACTCATTGTTTGCATAATCATCACTCGCTCCGTATGACATCGGCTCCTCAATGGAAGCCATTTGCTCTATAAGATCCACGAATTGATGAACCCTGCATAGATAATGACAACTTTTATCAAGATATTACGAACAACCCTATATGAGATTATTACTGTTGTAACTAAACTAACTACGACATACCTTTCTTGATCATCCATCTCCCTTGCTGCAGTATCACTACCTTTACATCCTACATACACATGTGCACTTCTTTCAATATAACTAAACAGATTTTCCATTTCATAATCATCAACCATGTCTACTAAAATCTTTTCATCAAAGCTTAAAGTGTATTTAATGTCACACCCATTACCATCTAAACCAAACCATTGTCCTATCATTACCCTCAATTCTTCAACTTTCATCCCCTCCTTTATCAATTTTACCCTCACACCCCCACCATTATATTTAACTTCACCTTCACCATTGGCTACAAACTCCCCCAACATGGAAAAAACAATTTAGTGACTTTGAAGAAGGTGTTGCCGCCATATTTGCTGTCATATTGCATTCCAACCTTGCAATAAATGACAACGAATATTTCATCACAATGGTAGACCATATATATATATATATATATATATATCATATTTCATAAGTAAAAAAATGTAGTAATAGTAATTACAAGGAATATAATTACTACTTCCTCCAATATTAATGGTTTTCACAAAATCTGTAATGATTTTCCCGGATTTTACAATGGTAATTACAAATTCTTCAATGGTAATTACAAGTTCAAGAATGACATTTACCAAACATCATACCAATTAATGACAACTATAAAGAAGAGAAGGAGAATTGTATTTGCATATTTTATACAACATGTGTAGAATTCATATACACCTAGAAAGAGATTATACTCCTACGGGTATAATCTTAAACGGCAATACTGCAAGTCTAAATGAGAGTCAATTGTTGAAGTAAATCTAATGGTCATCTTTGCGTGAGGTAATGATCAATGCTAGTTAATTTTTCAACTAAAGACTATGGTTACGGCAGTATGTATCATTCTAGATATTAGGAATCATTAGGAACTATTGTTATTATCATTGGATAATGATTATTATCAAAACCCATATAAAAAGTTATGCAGCAATTAGGCATATGGAGACAAAGAAGTGATAAAAAAAAGGTTCCAACAGTGAATGCAAAAACCCAAATGCAAAGAAATGCAAGAAAATGTGTTCCAGAAGGAGCAAATAATTACACTGAATGCACAGAGTTTAATTAATTTTAGTTGGTGCGTTGAGTTGAATGATGGATGCAGCAGCCTTAATTATTGTACGTATCCAACTTATGATGCACTGTAAGCAAAAAAGATGCTTCACTTCTGTTTTTTTAAAAAAAAAAATACAAATCAACAAATGCCTCTCACCTCTTCATTTGATACCCAAGAGATGAGGAGTGGCTCATATAATTCATGACCATTAATCACTTTTTTAGTAATAATTTTGGGAACAAAGACCGAAGCATAAAAATGGAGGGAGAAAGCAAATGACTCCACTTTAACAATTTAAAACCCAGTTTTCATGATGTCAAACTTAAATTCATTCACACTGACATAATTTGATATTGGAGCTCTGTCATTAAATTATTGCAAACTAAAAAATCAAAGGGAAGTTAATAAATTGGGAACAGAGAGCCAAGCGTGCCTCTTGTTTGTCCTTGAACGGCGGTGGGTAGGCGGTTCACGGCGGCGTCAACGGCGGTGGGTGGGCGGTCCACGGAGGCGCGTCCAGACGACGCACGCGAGCTTCGGCTGTGGGGGTCACTTTTCTAGTCTACCTACGCGACCCAAAACTTTACTGCCAATGAATTTGCATAACCTATCTCCTGACATATTAAGGGCAAGGGTAGTGTGGTCTTTTCCCACGAAATTGCATAACCCACAAAAGTCCTAATCACCTCTAAGTCTTTTTACAAATTCAGAGGACTTCTGGGGGTTTTAAAAATTCAGTTGGTATTTAAATGGAATTTTCCCTTGTTTCTTTGAGTAAATGGAAAAAAAAAAAAAAAAAAAAAAAAAAAAAAAAAAAAAAAAAAAAAAAAAAAAAAAAAATTACCCAATCATATAATTTTTCTAACTTTTACTAAAATTATACACTCCTTTTATGTATAATTTGGTAATTACACGCGTGAGATTTAAAATGAAACATATTTTTATATAATTTAGGTTTTATTTTAAATAAAATTTTAAAAATAGAAGACAGGCCAATATAATGTTGTCAAATTCTTTTTTTAAGAAAAAATTAATAACTAATGTTAATTTTAAAAGTAAACAAACATAAAAATCTGCATAACTTTTTTTTTATAAAAGTAAGAGCTGGAGCAACTATATCAAATACACATATATCAATACTTTTAAAAACTAAATATGGCCGTTTACAATAAAAGAAGAAATAACTTGATTCGCTTGGCTCATAATGTTCCTAGTATTCAGTACAATCCTGTAACTAAGGGAGCAAGAAATAAAGAATTTGGGGTTATCACTTCACCCAACATGTCCGGACACATGAATCCTCTGTTCTCTATTAATCATCCACATCACAACCTTTCTTAAGTAAATGAAGAGGAAAAATCTCAAGCAGGCAAATGAAGCTTTTGATTATTCTTCCAGCTGCAAGGCAAGGATTTTGAATGCTTAAGAATATGAAGCAATAAATTCAAAAGATGATCATTCTAAAAGAAAAGGCAGGACAGCTTACCTTTGGAAGTAGTAATAGAAGAAATCAGCATAAAGCATAGTCTGAACAATGCCAGAAATCCATGCTGCAATAAAGCATCCAAAAAACTCAGCCAAGTATTAAATAAATATACTCATCCAGTTCTTAATATAAAACATATTTGGAGAGTTGACCTTGGTCTTAAATATAAGACATAGTTTTCATATTTGTCAATCTTTCCGCTGAACAATAATCAAGGAGGAGCGGGAATGAAGGAATTAAGGAAGATGACTAGAGTGTTTTAGAAAATATATAACATATTAACTAACTCAACTAACTTCCTTAATCTAATCAAATTAGGTAAATAAGTCTTACATTAAGGACTAGAGAAGTATATATATATAAACATTAGGTCCTTAGCAATTTTAAGATGATATTGAAAGAAAAAAAAAATGAAACAATAGCAAGACATCACACAAGCAAAGGCAATATTCAGTCAAGATAAAACCCTTTACTTTCTCTTTCTAGTTTGCTAAACATTTAAGTGGTGAAACTGACTAAAAGGAACATGGAATTAGGAGGTTACAAATAGAACAATTGAATACTTCAGTTGGTTTATTTTAAGGAAGATGAAAGAAGGTACTGAGGAGTATGAAATATAATAATATTTTTCAATACATTTACTTTCATGGGAGTTACTATTACTCTACCCCTTGATCCTTACCTTCTTCCAACAACATACAAATGCATAACACTCATTAGCTGCTGGATAATAAAGCCTAATAAATCACAAAAAAGATGCAATTTTTCCTTTACGTTATAAATATTGGTAGGTTTTTTATTTATCATGGGCTATTATTGAGAAAGATTATTAAAAAATCGTAGAAAATCGTTTGAGGTGGTTTGGACATATTCAAAGAAGGTCATTGAGTGAGCCACTAAGGAGAATTGATCAAGCAGTATGGAGTCCTCTAAAAAGATGCCGGAGAAGACCGAAGCAAACATTGAATGAAGTTATAGAATGGGATTTTATGATTAATAATATATCCAAAGATCTAATATTTGACAAAACACAATGGCGTCATGCGATATGTAACCGACTCTACCTACTGGGATAGATAAGGCTTTGTTGTGTTGTGTGTATGGGCTATTATTGAGAAAGATTATTAGAACTAGAACAGAACCACAAGGGTATAGTTTTCATTTCTAAAAGCATGTGTCTATAAATCAAACCAGCTTTCATACAGAATCTTTAATCTTCAAATATTTGTGTTTCAACTTTCAAGAGCCATGTTGGCTAGTGCTAGAAAGAAATAATGAAAGCTTAATTATTAGTATTTCTTACTGATATCCAATTAAAAAGATGCTGCAACATAAAAAAATAAGAGTATGTGAAACTAAACATTATGGGCACTAATGGATTCCCATATAGGTTCCACTGAACCAGGCTGTTAATGCATGACATCTTCAAATATGGTTCTTAAAAGTTTTAAAAATGATAACAACCGTTGAACAATATTATGGAGGTCTTGCAAAAAACCAGGCTTGTGAAAAAGTTTTAAAAAATGACAACAAACATTGAACGATGATGTAAATATCCACATTGGCACATGGTACAATATCGATAACAAACATATCATATAAAAGCTGCAGATACCAAGCCATAAATTACATTTACTAAATCACAAAGTACCCTAAAACCATAGCAATTATGAAAAAAGGGAGGAAGAGAATCATACGTATCCAGTGGACATAGTGGGGCTCAGTAAAGTAGCGGTAGATCCAATTGACTATGTATAATCCTCTATACGCACTGCATTTAACCAGATAAATTAAGAGAATTTTATCAGACTTTGAACTTATAATAAACTGAAGGATGTAATAACAGAACATTCAATGAAAAGGAATTAAAAAGATAATTCAGAAATGCCTCAAAAAAATTCTATAGAAGGTATCTCATGGGTAGAGTTCTTAATTTGTTTCAACAATATTCAGCCAAAAAGGCCTTATAAGTTTGCAAATATAAACAAATAACTTAAGTGTAGAACTTTAAACGGTACATGCCTAGTGCAGCACTCACATGATATTAATGTCGTGCTTTTGAACAATGTCCACCGAAAATTAAGGTTTGGGATGCAGTTGGAATATGTCTAGGATCAGTTTAAGAGGGGAAAAGAGATAATGAAGAACAAGTAGACTTGTTGAAGTTCTGACACGCTGGATTTCTAGGTGGCTGAACATATAATGGCAAAAACTGATAAGGCCCCTCAAAATTATAATTTTGTGTTTCTTTCCCATGGATAAAACCTCACATGAATTAAACAGAGCAAGTAGTGCGGACATGAGAACCAAAATCAATCTGAATATTCGACCAAATTTCAGAATAAAAGACCATGTTAGCTAAACTAATCCACAAAAGACTCTTAAAAAAAGATGCATGGAAGGACTTCCCCTAGCGCCTTACTGAATGACTAAATCAGCAGAATGGCAAGAAACACCCTGGTTCAGAGAAATCGCAAATCACAGTTTTTATTTCATCCCATGCACACATTCATTTGCCCCATTCTTTGTTTATAGGTTACTAGGGAAGCAAGTCATCTAGAAGAATTCCTAACACTGTTATTTCCTCACAGATTCTACTGACCAGTAAACAACTAACTAATCCTGACAAATGAATTCCAAGAAATACTCCCTTACTCTAAAATCCAAAAGAACATGGCAGCAGATCCCTTTTGATTTGTGGGTTAGGAGATAGAAGTGCCATTTTGAGAGTAGTATTAGGAATCAAATGAAATTCTATGTCCTATGATATGTAAAGATAATAATGCATTTAGGGACCTAATTGTAAATTAGATAGTTAGTAGGGTAATTAGTCATTAATCCTAAACTAACTGGTAGTTAGTGACTTGAGGGAGGCTATAGTATTATAAATAGCCACTCCTCCATAATTGTACGATCAGATTAGATCCCTAAATGCATTATTATCTTTACATATCATCCTAACTCCTAAGTGAAAGAAATTAACTTTTGCAGATAGCTGCAGACTTCAATGACCAAAAACTGCAACAAAAATTAACATCTGATTTTTTGCATACACAAAACCAATTTTAAGTACGTATGATAGAATTAGCCAGTGAAATGGTTGATTTAGTTGAATAAGTCCTTGATCAGTCACTTCAACATGTTCACGCAACATATATCAAACAATTTTAAAATAGAAAATGCCAATCAAGGCTTACCCAAGAAGAAATACATATTGTCCAGTTAAATTATCAATATTCCTTGTTCTCTGTAACAGCACTAACTGAGGAAGTATGGCAACAGCTTCCAAATACAAGGAGAATGTCCACATTACCTGATCAATGTACATGTCATCAGACAGAAAAAAGTGGGGAGCTTGATGCACATATACTTCACAAAAATAGTTAGAAGGAAATGCAAGTAGTTTGAAAACTGAGAATGGTTCAATAGAAAAAACATAGCAGAGATGTAAACAAACCTCCTTAAATGTGAACTTCTCATTGATAAGTAGGGCTAACAGCAAGCAGGGCAATATAAGGAAAACATGACGAAAAGTGTCATGATCTTTGTCATATGACCTACGGACAACCTTGTGGTGCCTTATGTACCATACAATAGAAAATGAGCTTCCCAAGAATATCAACTTCATCAAGGTGTTATATAAAGATATAAAATCAGTCAAGATATCCAAGTAGCGAGTAGCAAATACAATAGCATAAAGCTCTTGAGTCTTCAAAGAAATACCTGCAAAAGAATATGATACGTTACAAGTCAGAATCACAAAATGCACCCAACATAAAGAATGAAAAAAGAGGGCTGCACTTTTAATTTTTATCTTCTGTCCTCTAATTGCGAGTGTATCTTCAATAAGTCCCACCAAACTAGAAAAAATACAACAATAGGGGATAGACAATTAATTTAGATAAATCTAATAGGACAGCCATTCTCATTCTTTCATAGTCAATAACAAATTATTACATAATCATCTGAGTCTGACTTTTACAAAATTACAATTATGGAACTTTGGAACTCGCCAATTCTTACTCAATAATCAACTTTGAGAACCGTTTATTGAGTGCGTGGTAAGTTTCATACAGCAATGAGTTGACCAATTAAATTCTCTATGGTGTACATCAGACTTCATTCCTCAGAAATGACAGTGTTTTCTCATATAATAAAATGTCAGCACTTTTAGGTGAGTATAGCACTTCCTACCCTTCATTGAGTTCAAGAGAAAAGGGCCATCGGCCAAGATGATTTATTCCCAAAAACAAACAAAAAATGGAGTACGTCACTTATTGTCCTCAACTACTGTCCTCGAGTTAGTTTGTGTTAACATATCAAGTCCTACTTACGATTTTGCATTAACATGGTCTTCACCGATCATCTTTTTGCCATCATTCAATCACCGTTATCCAAATTTACGAGTTTCTCACACATGCCTAACTTTAAACTGTGACTGAACTAAGGAATTTGATTCATTTCTATTGTATCTTATAATACCAACTAAATCAAATTCGAGTACTAATTACCCCAATCTCAGATTTCCATGTGTACCAGCCACTAGATGTATTATTCTATGCATATCCATCACAAATCCACATCTGCGCAGTAACATCACTCCAAATCTACTGTTCTTCAATCGAATTTACCAAGCAATCTACGGATTCTATCCATAGATTCAAGATTATCCAAAACCCAGAAGCAGATAAGAGACCAAAAATTCAAAATTAGCACACCCGCCAATTTCGAGCAAAAATGTGCAGAGAGATCGTACCAGCACAAGATTTGATGGTGTGGATCTTGAGGAGGAGGACGAGGACGCTAGCCAAATGGGTCATATCACCAGCTAACCTGAATATATTCATTTTGGATCAGATCTGGGAAGAGACACTCTTGTGGGTTCCAAGAAGAAGGAGCTTCTGCAAGTTTCGTTTTTTCACGCAGAGCTCGGTTCCGCTCTCCTATTCGTGTTGCAGCGGAGCAGAATGGACTTGAAACACGTCTGATTTGATTTGAGTTTTTTGGTTTTTGGTTTTTTTTTTGGTCGAATCCTGTCTATAGAGTCACACATCCAATCAAATGCCACATAAATGAAGAGAATATTTTTAATTTCAAAATATCATCACCAACTGAATTTACTTTCTTCTCCTCGTATGATTTATAAATTAGGGGTAATTTTGTTTTGAAAGTTTTTATCAAAGGATAATTCTGCCCGGAATATTTTTGGAGGGCAATTTTGCCCAAACTATTATCTTAATTAATTTTGATCAGTAGTTGACTAAATATGTCGAGCCCACATATCATCCACATCATTTTTGTTAAGGTATAAATTTATTCCGGAATCCATATGTCATCTATTGAAGTTTTTTTTTTTAAGTTAGATTTAAAATTTTAAGGGCAAATTTGCACTTTAATAAAAATGATTTAGATGACATATGGACGGTTAGCTCAACGTATTTAGTCGACTAATGGTCAAAATTAACTAAGATAAAGGTTGGGGCAAAATTACTCAATTTTTAAAACTTTTAAAACAAAATTACTCCTAAAAAGTTCGGAGATAAAATTGATCATTAACCCATTTATAAATCAATAAATCATACTATTCATATTTATTTATAACGTCTTTTTGTAAATTCTTTTATATATTCTTCTTACCTTGAATATATTTTTTGTTTTATCAAAAAAAACAAGAATATATCTTTTGTAACTTCTATTTGTTACTTACCTTGAATATATAAGTTAATCAAATGTTGGAATTAATAAATTTATTTTGATTCTAAATATAAACTATTTTTACTTACCTTGAATATATAAGCTAATCAAATGTTGGAATTAATAAATTTATTTTGATTCTAAATAGTAAATATAATAATTTTAAATTTATTATTTTTTGCATTATTAGTATTGATGACGCTTATAAAAAAATTATTAATAAAAATAATATCCAACCCACTAACATCAAATCATAAGGGATCAACCATATTGCTTTTTTAACTTTTTTCCTTAATTACCCATCAAACTAGTTTTAAGATTAAGATTGCTCAACTCCCTTCAGGAAAGTGTTCAACAAAAATGAAAAGAAAAGAAAAGAAAAGGCAATGTTTCAAAGATTGGCAATGTCTTCAATTATTATTTGGCAATTCCATGTAAGAAGAAAAGGTGAACAATACCTTTATTAGTAAATATAGATTTTGGAGAATAAATATCCAAGAATGAAACCATTGATGAGGATATCCATTTATTCATTTAGATCAGAAACTACCAAGAATGAAACCATTGATGAGGATATTTTGGAGAATAAATTGTAAAATTTGGAAGCAAAGCTGAATGGGGTCTTATGACTAAGACCAAAATAAATTCCCTTCAGGTCAAAAATAAATAAATTCCCTTGCTACTTCCTACTTGTAGAACCAGAAGAGTATAACCAGCAATCACTGGTCCTGTGAAATAGTGCTTTGATGGTTTAAACAAGAAATTTTATGTTCAATTAATTATGTGGATGCCAAAAAAAAAAAAAACAGTGTTAGAAAAACGTCCCAATTAAACTGGACAATGCTTAAGGCCTTGTTTGGTTCAATTGAGGGGAGGAGAAGGGAGGTTAAACGAGGGGAGATAGGAGAGATTTTGAGCTGTGTTTGATTAAATGGGAGGGAAGGGGAGAGAAGTTCCTTATTTGGTTCAGGAGGAGAAAAGAGGTTAGCTAATTAAATGTTGACAAATATGTCCTTAGTACTTTATCTAAATATTAAATATATTATTTCCTAAGTTATAAATCGCAAAAATGTATTACCTGATGATTTTATTAATTTTAATATGTTAACTCATCAAGTTTAATATGTTTTTTTAAAATTTCAATATAAATCCTACAAAGATAATTATGGAATAATCCAGATATCCAATGTTATTGAAGGGAATGATGAATCATTTGCAGTAGTATCTCTCTGAATAGAGGCATAAGGAAACCAGAACGATAGCTGTCAGCAAAGAAGAAAAACCAAATGTCTAAACCCAATCAAGCAAAATAGCATGGAGAACAGGGCAAAAACCAAAGATGCAAGGAGGATTAAAGAGGAGGATGGATAAGTTGGTGGATAGAAAGGAAAGAGAAAAGAGGAAGTGAGGGTGGAGAAAGGTGGTGGAAAGAGAGTAAAGCAGTGGAGAGAGAAAGGGAGAAGAAAAGTCTATGAAAAAAGGAGAGGAGAGACAGAGTTGGTGGAACAAGAGACAAACAACAAAGTAGAATGAAGAGAAGGGAGGAATAGAGAAAACGATGAAGAAAGAGGAGCAGAAGGATCTGTATATGGGGCAAAAAGGTGACAACAACTAGAAAACAACAGACTAGTTTAAATGGAATTTAACATTTGACAGAAGAGTTAAGAACAATATAACATACATTGGAACAATTTTCTTTCTCATTTTGATATTGAGTTCAAAGTCAAATAGATTTTCTGATTTATTTGGCTGGTCCTAGTAGCAATTAAATGGGTCTTATAATCATATGGGTAAACTTGGGATAACAAAAAATTAGCATAAGTATTTTAGTTATGATAGGATATACTATTTCTCACCCTTCAAAAAACCCCCTCAAATTTGGAGAGGCGCTGAAGGAGGGAGGGGAGCACTAAAACACAAAATCCCCCCGTCCCCCCACAATTTTTCCCAACCAAACATGCTAACCCCCACCACACCCCTTTCCTCCCTCGAAAAAAACCATGCCTAAAGTCATATGGAGGTAGGGATGAGCATGAAATGGACCGGATTAGGTTTGACATTAACCTGAGGTCTAGTCTAAAGAAGATCTCGAGCTGCACAAGGCAGTTAGTGATCTAGTTTGGTCTAGCACCAACCCAAGACCGAGCTGGATCAGATTGAGTCTTGTGGACTATCTGGAATGGTCCACGTAGTCGAGGATTAAAAAAATTTATCGAGGACAAAATTTGAACCTATTAAATAGAATTAAGACCATAAAAATACATATGATAATAGAAAATGTGTCACAAAAAACTAAGACCTCATGAATATCCAACAACAATTAAAAAAAAAGATTTAAACATGATAAATACAATTAAGATAAGAGTAAATAATATTTCCGGTCCCTGACAAAAAACGCGATCCCCATTTTAGTCCCTTACCCAAAAAAAAGTCATTTTAGTCCATAAAAAAAGGACGAATAAGGGTCGATTGATTGACAATTTGATCCCTTACAAATTTTCAAAAGATCTTTTTTAGTTCATAAAAAAGACGAATAAATGTTAATTTTTTTTGTAAAAGACCAAAATGGGGCCGTGTTTTTTATCGGGACCGAAAGAACTTACTCTTAAGATAATAAAAATACCTATAATCATATAAAAATCATCATAAAAAATAAATCTTAATTATAAATCCTTTTAAAAAAATCCAACAACATTAAATAAAAAATAAAAAGTAATGTCTAAATTATAAAAAATTTTTAAAAAAAATTGATATGGATCAAACCGGACCAGTCCAAGTGGTCTGGTCCCTTGTCCGAAACCCGATCTAACCTGACCAATTAGTCTGATTCAGTCTGGTTCAATTTCATTATGTTACTTATTTAGACTAGATCAAACCGGACCAACACGGGTTAGACAAGACTGAACCCAACTACCGGGTTTTTGTCCACCCTTATAGACAGGGTTGGATTTCTTGTGAGATACAGCCGAATTGTGATACGCTTGTGGAAACATTTATCCGTTGTTTTTTTCCCAACGGAAAAATTTATCGGTTGTTTTTTTCCCAACGGAAACATTTATCCATTGCTAATGGAGAAGCCACTAAGACTTTTATTAATTATTTTTCTTAAGATCAAGCGTGAGTTGATCGCTAAATGAAGTGTGTTTTTTTTTTTTTCTTAAAAATATTCATATTAAATAGAATTATTAGCTACAAAATATGTCTACAAGTAAAAGTAAGGAGGAATGTATAAATTTAAAAATGAATTATTTTGCTATAAACATCAAACACAATTATTTTTTATTAGGTCCAAAAATAGACATAATCAATTTTTAAGGTAGCATGTATGACAATGCCCTTAACTAGTTAGTTGTCATGAACATGGATGGAGAAAAATGTTTAACCAGAATTGGTGATGTGGCAAAGTTGGAAAGGTGATGTGTCAGAGTTGAGTTTGAAAATAATTGGTAGAATAAAGAGAAGTAAAAAAAAGGGAAGGAGAAAGAAGTGACTGATGGGTGGGAAATAAAAAAGATCTTAACATTTTTTTATTTTTTAATATTGTGGGCCCCATCACAAACTAACAGAAATTAACGGAGATGAGATTTTTGCCTTGATTTTACAAGTTCATGTTTATTTTTGAACTTTAACCCTAAAAAATAATACTTATATGCAATTATTTAAAAAAGGATTAAATATTAAAATATAACTTTGAAAATATTAAATTACCTATAACTATACCTTCTAATATCCTATATTCTATGAGTGGACATAGGTAATTTTGTATTTTAAAATTTTATTTTTTAAATTAATTATAATTTTTATGGTTTTATTACCAAAATATTATTTTTAATGGGTCCTCTATTCTAAATATTGCAATAAATACTTTTACTCATTGTTGTCAAACTCGTGAGTTGACTCTCCGAGTTCATTACCGTTTTTATGTTTCTACCTTACTAAATATAATTGAGTCTCTAGTAAAAACTTGTGTCATTATAAACTCGCTTAAACTCACGAGTTTACACATCAAATTTACCATTTTTACATGTCTAGGTTACAAAATTGTGTTAATTTTTTCAATTTTGTCATACTCAACGGCTTTATATATAAATTATATAGAAATTTATTTATAAAATATAATAAATTATGAATGTTGATATATTTAATTTCAATTATTTGGATTTAAAATATATTTAAATCAAATTGTTTTCATTTTTTATATTTTAATTATTTAATTATACACTATTAATACCTATTTTACGATAAAAGTAAACTCTTACTAATTTACGATTCGAGTTCACAATATGAATTTATGTCATTTATTTACGAGTTTGCTTAAACTCGTGAGTTTAACAACCTTGTTTCTACCATATAATAGTAGAAAATAAAAACTCATAACAAATTGTCTTACTAAACTAGTGATTTAGTTTCGTGCATTATAAATTAGATTCTACATTAACGATACAATGCAATCTCATATTACTTCGTTGATTGTACAAAGAAGCATATTTAATCTATCGAATTTATTTAAATAACAAAGGTACTTATATATCAAGAATTGATATAATGAACATATTTTTTTTATAACAAATAATTTAGGTGAGGTAGGTTCAGGGACTCACCTAGATCAGGGTATACTTTGGGACTCAAAAAGCACATACAAAATAATCATAGATTATCCATTAATAAAGTCCTTATATCGGTGGAATTTGAACACACAATCTTTTAGTCATGAGTTGACCCCTTTACTAACTGAACTAACATTTATTGGTGATATAATTAACATATTAACCCTAAACCCTAAATAATCCATAAATATTAACAACTGCCATTATATTTGTATATAGAAAGTACTTTTTTCAAATAAGTTAAACTAGATCATATCAAATGTTATACAAAATAGAAGGGTTGCATAACCCAGACACCAAACCGGACTATAGCCTACCGGTTTGTTTCGTCGATGGGCTCGATTAAGCAACCCATGGTTTGGTCTAGTTCAAAAGGAGCCTAGAGTCGAACTAGACTAGACCGGGTCCATTGAATTTGGGAACTAGTCTTAACAATCGATATCCTTAAGGGAAAATTTCAATTAAATATCATTTGAATTTGTAAAACCCTCATAAATCTCCCAAATTTGTAAAAAGACTGAGAGATACCAAGAACCTATGAGGGATATGCAAATTCGGGTGAAATTACCCTTTTGCCCTTAGTTTTAAATAAAAAATAAAAATACCCTCGCCAGAGGGCCGCCGGCGAGAGGGGTGGGGGTTTTTTTTTCTGGGTTTAGGATTTTATTTTTTTAAAAAAAAAATGTTTTCATTGAAAGTGTGGGGGGTGGGATTTGAACCCCCAACCCCCACACATCCTTGCCAGCCACTTGGTTCCTTTGTTAAAAAAATGCATTAACAAATATATATATTCTTCTTAACATTTTTTCAATTGTATTTTACCATTCCACAAACAAGAATTACCTTTCCATAAACGAGAATTACCACTTTTTCTACGGGGTTCCCTTTTTTTACTCTTTGATGCATGTTTTGTAAAACCAAAAAAATTGCACTATTACCATTCCACAAACGAAAATTATCACTCCACTATCACCATTCCACATGCAGCAAATGGTAAAAAAACATGCATCAAATGGTAAAAAAAGGGACCCTGTAGAAAAAGTGGTAATTCTCGTTTGTGGAATGATAATTCTTGTTTGTGGAATGGTAATTCTCGTTTGTGGAATGGTAATAGTGCAATTTTTTTGGTTTTACAAAACATACATTAAAGAGTAAAAAAAGAAAACCCTGTAGAAAAAGTGGTAATTCGCGTTTGTGAAATGATAATTCTTGTTTGTGGAATGGTAATAGTGCAATTTTTTTGGTTTTACAAAACATGCATCAAAGAGTAAAAAAAGGGAACCCTGTAGAACAAATGGTAATTCTCATTTGTAGAATGGTAAAATACAATTGAAAAAATGTTAAAAAGAATATATATATTTGTTAATGCATTTTTTTAACAAAGAAACCTGGTGGGCCACTTGGCTCTAAGGATGTGTGGGGGGTTAGGGGTTCGAATCCCACCCCCCACACTTTCAATGAAAACATTTTTTTTTTTAAAAAAAAAAACCTAAACCCCCCAAAAAAAACCCTCACCCCCATCGCCGGTGGCTGGCGGCGGCCCTCCGGCGAGGGTATTTTTATTTTTATTTTTTCTATTTAAAACTAAGGGCAAAAGGGTAATTTCACCCGAATTTGCATATCCCTCATAAGTCATTGATATCTCTCAGTCTTTTTACAAGTTCGGGAGACTTCTGGGGTTTTACAAATTCAAATGGTATTTAATTGGAATTTTCCCTATCCTTATTTAATTTGTCTAATTTTTTCCCTTCACTGAAAGACAAATTCAACTTGGTAAACTCGTTAACAGATCACCCTTAATTAATGGAATCTAACTTATACTCCCTCCGGTTCTAATTATAAGACAACATTTGAGAGTTGGTTTAGATCCTAATTATAGGACAACATTATATTTTTTGTCAATTTCTTCCTAAAATACCCCTATTTTATTCTCTCAAATGTGTTTAGTTTTTGGTGATTACATGTGTGTGTGTGTGTCTATATACAAATATACATACATATTACACAGACACATATATAAACACACACACATATATATGTGTGTACATATATAAACACACACACACATATATACATATATGTGTGTGTGTGTGTGTTTTTATATGTGTGTATACATATTTAAACACATACATATATACATATGTGTGTGTTGATATATATGTGTGTAGATATATGTATGTATATGTATGTGTGTGTGTTTATATATATATATATACATACATACACACACATATATATATATATAGCTAGACCGTTATTTCAATTAAAAAGCGTGTAGAAATAAAAATTCTAAATCGGAGAGCTATGTGATAGGGGTTGTTAATTCACTTTTACTTATGTCATTTTAAATTTATATAAAGACATTTTAGGAAAATGAGTAAAATTAACTAATTTAACTTCTCTCCTTAATATCTCCAAAATCGGTTAAATATGTCCCATAATTAGGACCGGAGGGAGTATTATTTTCTTCTCCGGTCCGCTCCCATCCTTTATCCTTTAAGTAAATAAAGCAAGCGGCATATGATACTCTGAAATATTTTTTAGCAATATTCAGTATCTTAAATTAATTTTTAGTATACTCAGCATCTTAAAATATTTTTTATTGATAACCAGTGTCTATTGGAAAGTACTTCTGGGTGTTAGATACTTGGGGGTGGTTGATATATATATATATATATATATATATATATATATATATAAAATAAGTGCTATCCTTACTTAAAAGAAGTCAAATCTCAATTAATGAAACAAAAACAGAGCAACTCAAGACGATGGTTTTCAGTTTTCACTGTAGCTTCTTCAACACGTAAACAACAAATCAATAGCAAGGGAGAAGCTAGAAGCATATGATCCAGCATAAGACTGGCAAATCGAAGATGTGAAAGGAGGAGGAAAAAGCAAAGATCAATGGAAAAACCGAAGGAACAAAAGATGAACGGTAGGTCTGGTTGAGAACGGTGTTGCGAACTAAACAGGTAGAAGAAGTCTGGGAAGGATAGTATGGGTCTGTTTGCCTTCGGCTTGAGCGTTTGGAACAAAAAAAACCCTCAGAGGGATTGGCTTATCTCGACTAGATTGGCTAATAGTCAACTGGGCTACTAAAAAAAAAAAAGCTCCATATTATCCCGACGCTCATGGTATAACTTTTGGATGCGTTCAGTGCAGGATGTTCTTCACTCGCGTAGGGCTCATGCTTCTTGCCTATTATCTCCTTGTTTTTTTTTTTTTTTTTTTTCAATTACAAATTCTATTTTCCTGACAAATAAATTTCGGGATAAAAATATGTAAAATCAATTAAATTTGTATAATTTAGGGAGAAAAAAACATTTCTACGCATTCTAATTTATATGCAATTTTTAACATTAAATATATTTGGTTAAGGGCTTTATTGTTTATCAATTTTTTAAATAATAATTTAACTTTTTTCCCTCAAATTTAAATTTACATTTTTTCTTCAATTATTGCAATATATACAACTAATATTATATATGTAGTATTCAATAAGATTTATGTCTTTTTTGGTCATTTTCTATCTCAACTAACTTTTCAAACGCTAACCCAAACACGTTTCGTTTGGAAAAAAATCACTTCTGCTACCGTCAATCCAAACACAAATCACATTTACAACTTGAATTTTTTCCTATTGGGCTTATGCAAAAGTCAGATAGAAAATAAGTCATTACCCTCACTGCTAACCCAAACAGGCCAGTGTCATAGAGCAAAGAGAATGGACAAGATAATATTTGAAAAATTAAAAAAGCATATTTTAAAACAAAAGGATTTATAAATATAACATTAAAACTAACAATATTTATAAACATAATTAAGATATGGGTCAAACCAGACTAATTGGTCCTTTAAGGTTAGTCTAAGATCTTGTCTGGTAATAGCATTTAGCCCAGACCAATATTAGGTTAAAGGGCATTTTTGCTTTATAAGTTTTCACCAAGAGGCAATTTTGCCCTGAAAGTTTTAAAAATGAAACAATTTTGTTGAGCACTAGTTGATCAAATATTTGAATTGACAATTTACATGTCATTTTTTTATTAAGGTGTAAATTTGTGCCAAAACTCCATGTGTTATCTATTTCATTTTTTTTCAAAGTTATATTTAAAACTTTCGAGGTAAATTTGCATCTTAAAAAAATGACATGAATTATATGTAAACTATCAGCTCAACATATTTTGTCAATTAATAGTTAAAGTTAACAACCAAGGCAAAATTGCTCATTTTTTAACATTTTAAGGGTAAAATTGCCTTATAAAAAACCTTCGAAGCAAAAGTACTCATTAACCCACCAATATTTAGGCTAGTTTTTGTTAGCTTTAAACCATAATAGGTTGGCTCGTAGTGTCGTACTAGACTTGCTTGTACACCTCTACATATATTACAACATCAAGCATATAATGATATTACTTTATGACGTATAATAGTGTTGTTCTGTCTAGATTGACAGAGGTGTCTAGTCCGTTGGACTAGTATATTGATATTGGATCGGATAACTCTCTCTTAGGTATCTATGGATCAAATACCTATGAGTATCTTAGATCACTGTACACGATAGGCGTTAGCCAAGGGGGGGTGTGTGCGCACAGTGACGGCAGAATAGTAATTGAGAGAGAATGTTCATACCTTTAGGGTTTACCTCTTATTTATAGAGTTCACCTGTAGGGTTAGGATTTGGACTCACGGGCCTTTGTGCCTCCAAACCCAAGTGTTGTGCCGTCATATTTGTGTCACGTAGATTCCCCTTGTTGGGCCATACGTTGAATGGCCTCATATATAAGCCTGTAATAGTTGCCCCTCTAGCCCAGTAGTCAAGGTCTCTAGCTATCAGGGTGCATTTATTATTTAACTTGGATTTCGTGTCCGGGTCGTTGCAACTTGATTATTTGATTCTCATTCAGCTCTTATCCGAGCTTTACCAATCTTCAAATTTATTGGTATTCTGATTGTGAATTTCCCCCAGACATACAATCCGGGTTAATTCGATTGGAAGAGACCTATTCCTTTTTATGATTTTCGGGATCTCTTTTGCATAAAAATGTCCGGGTTTTCAAGTTCGTGTATTCTAACAAATCCCCCTTTTGCACCAAACATCCGGGTTTGCATGTTTTAGCAACAGATTTCCCCCCGATCCGCATTATCATGAAGAAGAACATGCTCAATTTGTTTATATAACTAACAACTTTACAATTGTATACTTGCAATCGTCATGGCTTAAAACCGCCATCTTTAGTGTAACATAGCCACCTTTGCCGTCTTTGATATTTGTGCGCATTTAATGCCCACGTCGTTTCACATATGTCATCATTGCTTTTTGGGGTGACTTGTCTCTTTTGCCCTTGACTCTTTCGATTCGCAACCTCAACGATTAGGTTTATATTCGCATTTCCCCCTATTCTCACAACTTCTCATTCGTTGCTTCCTCTGTCTTCCAAGAAATCTATCATTTTCTTCAAAGGTCCATCTTCTCAAGCTCCTCCGGTTCGCACACTTAGGGTCTCTCAAACCTTCCTAAAAATCAGGTACTTTCACCATTTCTCCCTACTTCTTTTGCTTTTGCTTTGAAGTTTTTAAATTTGCTGTTACATTGTTCTTGCTTCTTGATTTGTGTCTTCCAAGAAACTGATTTCTGGGTAGACTTCGATAGAGCTTTCTGGGTTTCTTGGTGTCTCTCTTGGAGTATAATCACCTTTGCATCTTGACTCTTGTTCTTTAATTTCCAGAATCACATCTTGAATCTTTAAAGAATCACCTTGCCAAATCTCCTTCTCCGCCCTTTTTACCCAACACATTTTCTTTGGGTGTGACTTCCGTTAACAATGGAGGAGGATAGGATAACTCCAAAAGAGGAAAAAGAGTTACGCTGAACAATTCCTCTTGGAGCTCGGTTTTGGTTTTAAGGTATTCCCCCTACAAAAGAAGAGAAGCAAGCGGCATTGCTTTATGGAAGACGTAGTGGTGGGAGTAGGAAGAGATCCCAGCCTCCAGAAACTAAGAGTCAGGGTGAAACTATTGGCCAGGGTGAGGGCGTCACTAGTCCAAGATCCCATACTCAAACACTGAAAACTGAGAACCGGGGGTAAGAGCAAATTTATCCCGATATCACACGTTTCCCAGCAAGAGGGCATACACCAAGCTACCCCAGGATCCCACACAGAGAAACTCGTAGATCCGTGTTTTGATTGTGTGTTTCTAAGCTCCCAACTCATCGCGAGCGGCCGTGACTCTTTAGTCGAGTCTACTTTAGCCTCTTGCCATTATAAATTAGTTTCCAAATCCATCCCAACTTCTGGTAATGAGGGTCATCACATTGCAGAAAGATCTCCCAGCTTTTCGACTTTTTCTTCTTCACGTAGTAACTCCATGATTCAGTTATGCCATCCATTTTCTGAATTTTATTTCTTCGTTATAGGTAAACATGGGTTTGCCTTCCTCACACCACGCCAAGGAATCTCACTCTAGGGAGTCGGGTTCCACATGTCCCCTAAGAGTTTTAACGGACAAGTACCCGTGGGTTACCCATGAAGTGTTGAACACTCTATTTGATATGACTGCGGTTGACGTTGCCATGCTTACCATCGGCAATCTCAAAAATTATATCCTTTGCCCCCAATAGAGATGAGCCAGTTTGCTCTGAGAGGGAAGAAAATGACCCGTCTTTTTTCTTTTTCTATCGGGATTTGATTACTCGGCTTGGTATTCAATTCCCGTTTACCGAGTTTCAAATTGACATTCCAAATCATCTGCACCTTGCTCCTAGCCAACTTCACCCTAATAGTTGGAGTTTTGTCATAGCTTTTGAACGTTTATGTAAATCTTTAACTGTACCTTATATGGTTCCTTTTTTATTTTACTTTTTTACCGTCCAAACGGCCCGTCCAGGGAGAGAGCCCCCAAATAGAAAAGGTTGGACCACAATCCGGGGTGCCCCTAATCGAAAACTTTTTACTATTTACTTAGATTCTTTTAAAAACTTTAAAACCAGCTATTTTAAAGTCGTTGCCGAGCCCGAAAAACAACCGTGGTTCTTTAACTCCCCCGAGAGAGAGCCCCCAAATAGAAAAGGTTGGACCACAATCCGAGGTACCCCTAATCGATTTTTTTACTATTTACTCAGATTCTTTTAAAAACTTTAAAACTAGCTATTTTAAAGTCATGGCCGAGCCCAAAAAACAACCGTGGTTCCTTAGCTCCCCTGAGTCCAAAAAGACGAAATGGAAATTCCCCTTATACTGGACTCATGACCATCACAAACTTACTTCTTCCTCCTACCGTTTCGAACAAAATGATTTACCGGATTCCAAGGTTGGTTCGGTAGTATCCTTAATTGGATATGTCAAAGAATATGGCCCTGTTAGCGTGGCTAAATTCGTTTCACAGTCACAAGCTAAGTTGGATTCGACAATGAGTATGACTCGCTTTTTGTATTTGTATTGTGTGTTTTTACTTTCTGCCGGGTAAAGATCCGCTCATAATTGACAACCTTTGTTTTCTTGACCTGCAGCTCCAGTATGGGGAAGCAACCTCATTACCTTTCCATGTTGAACAAAGGCAAGGCGGCTTCACTAGATAAGAGCAAGAAACGACCAGCTCCAGAATCCGTGAAGGCTGGGGCCAAGACGAGCGGCAAAGAAACCCCGGCCAAGAGGTCAAAAACTGGCCAAGACATCTCGGCCCAAAACTCCAAAGAGGCCTTGGCCTCTGTTGCTCAAACCTCTACCTAAGAAGTCATTCTGACTTCTTTCCTCCAGTTACGCAGGCTCTTTCGCCTCCTCTACCACTGACCGAGATCCTCCCCATGATCGTCTGGAACAGCGGGGTAACGGATGAGCTCAATGCCACTATTCGTCCCCCCAGGTGCTTTGACGAGTCAAAGCATTTTTCTAAGGCCGAAATGCGAAAGCTTCAAGAAATTGAGTTAAATGCCCTGAATGCCTCCAGATTAACCCAAACTTTGGCTTCGGTGAAGAACAAATACGCCAAAACTTTTGCCGAGCTAAAAAGGGTCAGAGCAAAGAAGGACCAGGCTTATGAGCATAAAGACAAAGCTCATGAGCAGCTAGAAGTGGCCCAGGCAGAGAAGGATAAGACGTACAAAGAACTTTTGCTGGTCAAGGAGGATCTTCGAAAGGCGAAGTCGGACTTCTTTCATCATCAACAAGTTCATGAGCATGACATTTACTCCCTGAACATGATGAAGACAATGTATGAGGAGCTTGAAATGAGGCTGAAAGGAAACGAGGATGCGTTCAAAGCTGCCAATGCGACGTCTCTGCCTATTTTGATGCGTTAAGAGACGCTGTGGAGGATTCCTTCAACAATGCCTTGGAGCAAATCCAGTTTTTGAACCCCGATATCGAGTTGAACACCTCCAGCCTACACTATAAGGCTTATATTGACGACGGGAAATTAATCTCACCCTATCAAAGTGAGGACAGAGGTGAAGAGGTCAACATCCGCGACCCTGTTGGAGGAGAGGTTTGACCAGAGGCTGAGATTTGACCAGAAGCTGAAGTTCAACTGGGGCTGAAGTCCCTTACGACTGAAGAGTCGGGATGCCGGTTTCATTTTCTAACCCGGTTTATTTTTCTGCACTTAACCTCATTGTACTTAGTTAACTCAAATATCAATGAAAATCTACTCAATTCTTGACCAACCCGAGTCTACTTTCAAGCTTTATCTTCATTTCAACAATAAGTTAATTATATGAACTCAAACATATGCTCAGAACTTTATTTAACGATTGGGCCAAAGTCAAGAATTATATAACATAGAATCTTCTTGAATATTCATTTGGTATTGAAAACCAGCGATTGTATTTGTGAAGATTTTTAATCAAACCTCCACATTATATTCTGGCTCACTCAACCGGAATTCACTCCGAAGTAAGGTCAATCCGTCACATGTTCAAACTCAGTTCTTAACCAAAATTTTAAACATTTCGACTTGATCAAGGTCAGCATTAAAGTTCGCCTCATTACCCAGGAATAAGACTTTGATGCATCACAACTAAGGTTTGTTATACCATCGCTTATCTGAAACCAGGTTCAACTACCTTGGCTTCATTCATTCATGATTGCCATAATTTGAATAGGTGGAAACATAATTCTCAATTGAGAAATTCTTCATTTATTTGCAAAATAACATGATTAAATAAACTTGCTGAAGTAGTCGACTTTAAACAATTCTGAAAAGAAAAATTGAACTTAAATGAAACAAACTTAACATGGAACTTGGATTTAACTGTAAGTTTACTGTTAGATTGGTACTTAAGTTGGCTGCAATATATTCATGGAATTTGTACCAAATAGATGTATATAATGCCTTTTTGCAGGGAGATCTCCAAGAGGGGATATATATATATATATATATATATATATATATGAGAATACATCAAGGTTTCGAGGGTAAAGGGACGACATGGTCCGTAAACTAAAGAAGTTCTTTTATGGACTCAAACAAGCTTCCCGTCAATGGAATCAAAAATTGTCTATAGCCCTTATTAAGGGTGGTTTTACTCAAAGTAAAAGTGATTATTCATTGTTTACTATAGATTGGCATGTAGTCTTGGTATATGTTGATGATTTGTTAATAACTAGTAGTTCTGAAGAAGAATTGGTTATGCTAAGAATGTATTTCATAGTAATTTTAAGATTAAAGATTTAGGACATATGAAATATTTTCTTGGCATAGAGGTAGCAAAATCTGAAACTGATGTGGTTTTGTCTTAGCGGAAATTTGTGTTGGATTTGTTATCCGAGGTAGGCATGAGTGGATGTAAGCCATTGAGTCTTCCAATGCCACAGAACTTGAAATTAATGTCTTATCAACAGGGAAAGGATAATAGTCAGGATTTGTGCAAACGTTGAGCCAATTTATGCAAATGCCAACCAAGGCACATATGGCAACAGTTAGGAATGTTGTAAGATATATGAAGGGAACAATTGGACTTGGTATTTACCCGAGCTCTCAAGGAAATCTTCAGCTGGAATGTTTCTATGATTCAGATTGGGCATCCTATGGGATTATAAGGCGGTCAGTATCTAGATATTTATTGAAATTTGTGAGATCGTTGGTGATGTGGAAGACAAAGAAACAAAATACAGTCTCAAAGTCTTCTGCACAAGCAGAATATAGGGCACTCAGCATGGCTACTTCAAAGATAGTTTGGGCAATCAGTTTGTTTCGGGATTTGAAAATACCTCATCAAAATCCAGTACCTGTATATTGTGACAGCATAGTAGCAATACATATAGCAACAAATCTAGTGTTTCATGAGAGAACCAAGCACATTGAAGTTGACTGTCATTTTGTTCGTGAAAAGTGGTAAGAGAAGATGATTGATCTGAGGCATGTCAGATCATATGATCAAGAAGTTGATTTGCTGACAAAACCAGTTTCAGGGGAGATACAGTGAAAGTTGCTGAGCAAGTTAGGGACTCTTGATATATTTGCGTCCCAAATTTGAGGGGGAGTGTTAAAAATATAAATTGGAATAAATAGTTATGCAAATGTTGTTATTAGATAGTTTTCTAATTGTTTAGATAAGTAGTTAGTGTACCTTTCTATACATCATCTATAAATAGGACATATATGTACAGCTATTCATTTTAGAGTGTAATACTCAATTTCTGATGTATGAGGATTATTCTTCTCTCCACACTGTTGTGTGGCTTATATTGTTAGTATTTACCAGATTGAGATAGTTCAACACCACAAAAAACTAAAAAATAAGAAAAGTTGAAGCTTGACGCTACAGCTGAAGGGCGCTGGCAAACAGAGAACAACAACAACGCCTTCGATAACGTTGGTGAAGGTGTCGACGCTAAAGGCTAACAGATCATTAGAGATTGGAGATTGAGAAGATGGTGGGCAGGGACACAGTAAAGACGATGTTCATGGGTAAAGCAATGGAGAACGTTGGTGGGTGAGGGTGTGGGTAGCGTGTTGCAAGGATAGGGACGGCGGCAACTAGGCATGGAGTCAATAGGATGGGGTATGGGAAAAACTACGATTCAGAAGGGGTACAACAATCACGACTGAGTGAAGACAATGTACAGCAGCAATGGAGGCACAGAGTGTGAGAAGTCGACGACAACGTTATGCGACGGTGGTCTAGGCCATGCTCTTACTCTCAATCAATCTCTTGATTAAGCTTCAAAGCACGAGACTCTTAGGGTGTGTTTGGTATAAGGGAGAGAGTTGGAGGGGAAGGAGTAGAGACTAATATTTTGGGTTAATATTAGCCCAAAAATTAGACTCCACTCCCTCCCCCTGCCCTCCCACTCCCTTCTTTCGAACCAAACATACTCTTATGAATTCAAAAATTGATTTAAAAGTAGTTTGGGGAATATGAAAACTCTGCCGAGAAGCTCTAACTGAGATAGAGGGGGATGCACAAGAGGTGAAAGAAATTGGGAAGAATAGGGGTGGCCAAGAGAAACTCAGATCTTAGTTAGAAACGGTGTTAAATGATGAAGTAGTTAATAAAGCCAGGTGTCATGTTTTGATTGGAAACTGGATATAAGTTTTGTCCTTTTCTTAATATTTTATTATTCTATAATATCTCAGATATAGACTTTTGTGTTTTGTGAATTTCAAAAATATTTTGAATAATTCTATACATTATAAAGAGAAAATTTATAGCTGTTGTCTACTGAATGTAGATTTATAAAATTCGAGTTTAGCAGCTGTACAATTGTAAATTTATACAAATTAATTTTATAAATATTTTCCATTATAATAAAAATTCTTATTTGTAAAGAAGGTGTTGTGTTATTGGCTCTGGAATTGGGATGTACCAAACTTATGGTGGTAGGAGATTCTAGCTCCGTGAATCATATGCTTGAAGAAGCTCGGAATAGGGGTAAAGTAGGAAATGTGATTTTGAATGTCTGGTTGCGTGTAGCGGACAGGAAATGTGATTTTGAATGTTTGGTTGAGACACTTAGTGTAAAAAAAAAAAACATTTTTATACCTCAATTTGAGGTATAAGCATGAAATAAACACATAAAGTCTAAACACCTTATATTGACTCCTCTCTTCTTACACACATATAGTGAAGGGAATAAAGTCGGAGATTGGCTTCCCAATTAGTACTTTTAGGCCACCTACAGGAATTTCTGAACTTTTATTTTGTGATTTTGTGGGGGGTCTCTTTCCCACGTTTCAGTACAGTGAATAAGTAAAGACTTTGGGCATTTTGCCCTGCTTTTTGTCCCGAAAACAAAAAGTCTTGTTTGGTTTTGTGAATCATCATTATATATAACATAATGGATGATGTATGAAGCTAAGCTATTTATAAATACTAAATAATACATTTTACTTTTTTTTTTTTAATGATGGGTTAAGGTCCATTTTTGTGATCTTAGATGTTTTCACAAAAATGTTAATTTTGCCAGGAAGTTTTTTTTTTTTTTTAGCAATGTTGCCTGGAAGTGTTAGAGTTGTAGTAATTTCATCTCGGGCGTTATCTATGTTAAATTTAGCCGTTATTTAACCAAATATATCGAGTTAGCAGATTCACATGTCACAATCGATTTTGTTAAGATGCAAATTTACTTTAAAAGTTTTCACTAAAAAACAATGTTGCCCTGAAAGTTTTTTATGTTCAATATTGCACTAGAAGTTTTCAAATTGTAGCAATGTTGCATTGACTATTATAAAGATTAAATTTGACTATTAATTTACCAAATATGTTTAGTTGGCATATTAAATGATATTGAAGAAGAAACCGCAAATGAAGGTGGAGCTCATGTTTGCTAGAGAAAATGAAGAAAAAGATTCAATATTCAGATTTAAACAGACTGAACAAGATTGCTAAGAATAAAGCCATTGTTAACCATTTGTCACTGTACCCTAGCCACTCTTAGATAAATATTTCTCTTTATCTCACACTATTCTTTTACATCTTTGATTTTCTCCAATCATTTAGATGGGGGCATTTTTTAAAAAATATTTACTAATTTATAAATATAACTTGAAAAAATGAAGTGGATGATACATTAACGGGTTGAATAAGCATATTTAGGCAACTAACGGGTAAACTTAATTTGGATAATAGCCAAGGTGAAATTATTACGATTTGAAATCTTTCATGACAAAATAGCTCTTGAGTAAAAACTTTTGGGACAACTTTGCACCTAAACCCCAAAAAAATGACGTGGATGACACGTGAACTTGTCATCTTAGTATATTTAGTTAATTAATAATCAAACTTAACTTGAATAAAGGCTAGGGTAAAATTGCTCCGATTTAAAAACTTATGAGGCGACATTGCTCCAAAAATACTTCCAAGGCAAGATTGAGATTTTGTAATAACTTTTGGGGCAAAAATGAACCCCAACTGTTTTATAAACCCTAAACAAACCGTCTAGAATAATACTATTATGATCCTATTTATAAGTCTCTTTTGACCAAAAAAATTTAGTCATATTTATAAGTCATCTTTTAGGTAATAAATGAAATTGTGACCATATTATCCATATTAATTGTACCAATGAAAATAAAAAGAGAATAAAGGGGTGAAAGATACTCATTCATAAATGAAGGCAAAGTTAAAAATTTACTTCAAAATCATTAAGCCAACTACCTCTCCTTAGTATATGTGATTTAATTAAAGGGTTAAGGTGCGTCCAACACAACAAACTATTGGCTCAGGAGCGTCCAACACAATTAACTATTAAGTGGATCAACCAGCACAACAAATTTTTAAAAAGGAGCGCCCAGCACAACGCTGTTAGCAAAAAGTTAACGTCTGTTATCTAAGATGCGTCCAACACAACAAACTATTACTCCAAGGGTGTGCATGGTAACGCTCCCAGAATGAATTTTTTATTAATTTCTGTGCCCAAGAACAAAAATAGATGGGAATTGTGTTTGGTAAATCCGGTTTTTTTACTCCGGGATGAACCGGTTTATTTTTTATCTTTGGGGAGTAAAAAAAAAAAGAAGCTAAAATTTTCAACTTCTGTTTCGTTTCCAGGGCACAAAATCAGAATCATTTTTCTCCAAAAAAAAAAAGACTATTTCCTCTTCGAAGCAAAAATTTACCCTCATTCACCACCACCACACCACCGCCACCACCGCCCCCGCCCCCACCATCGCCCCGCCCCACCACCACCACCGCCCACCCGCCGCCACCACCGCCCCGCCACCACCATCACCGCCACCCCACCACCACCACCGCCCCCCCACCACCGTCGCCCACATAAATAATTTTTTGAATATAAAAATTACATAAATAATTTTTTTAGGAAATTTAAATTTATTTGTAAAGTATAATAATTATATTAATTATTAAAGAAAAGGACATTTTGGTTAAAATATGAATTATATTTTTTGTTAAATATGAAATGTTGGCATTTTGGTTAATTTTTTTTTATCGTTGATGAAATTTGTAAACAAAAAAAAATAAAGAAATAGATTTGTATTGTATTAGGTAATTATAATTCTCGAAATAAAAATAAAATGTGTTAAACGTAATTCTGATTCTCGGAATGAAAAAAAAAAAAAAAATGTTACCAAACGTAATTCGATTCTCGGAGTAAAAAAAAATGGGTTAACAAACGTAATTACGGTTCTCGAACTCTTCCAAAGCACAGAATTAGAAAAAGCTGTTTATCTCGAAACATTCTTGAGCAACGAATGGTTGCCATGCACACATTTCAAGAAATAAGCCAAAGACAAAATTCTAAATTTTACTAAATTAAATAATTTTTTTTCTCAATGTCATTATTCAAAACTACTTGTATAAATATCTATGGAAAAAATTACTCATTCTTCAATTTTGTCAAAATTATAATATGCTAAAATAAAAAAAAATCATTAAAAATATAATTATATAATTTAAATAAAACTTAAGGTGTTTTATAGTTTATTATATATGTTAAACAAAAAAAATATATGATTTATTTTTATTTTAGAAGAAATTTATGTGAGTTAAAAAATTCATTTAATGTTAATAAAATTTAAAAAATTTAAAAAAATCTATTATATCCTTAAAGAAATGAAATGAGTTTAATTTTTATTTTTATAAAAAGAGTTTAATGGATATCAACTTTGATATTTAATAATATAAATCCGGCAATTTGATAATATATTTGTTAATTAAATGATCTACTTGATTATATGAATATGAGACTTGTTGAAAAAAAAAAGATAACTTTTTAAGAGGCTTGAGCAAGGACAATTTAATAATAGGTTAAAGAGCAATTATAAAGGGTTAAGGAGCAATTTGGCCTACGAAAGTCTCATATTCATATAAGTAATACATCATTTAATTAACAAATATATCCAGATTTATATTATTAAGTATCAAAGTTGATATCCATTAAACTCTTTTTATAAAAATAAAAATTAAACTCATTTCATTTCTTTAAGGATATAATAGATTTTTTAGATTTTTTAAATTTTATTAACATTAAATGAATTTTTTAACTCACATAAATTTCTTCTAAAATAAAAATAAATCATATATTTTTTTGTTTAACATATATAATAAACTATAAAACACCTTGAGTTTTATTTAAATCATATAATTATTTTTTAATGATAACTTTTGTTTATTTTAGCATATTATAATTTTGAAAAAATTGAAGAATGAGTAATTTTTGTCCATAGATATTTATACAAGTAGTTTTGAATAATGACAATTGAGAAAAAAATTATTTAATTTAGTAAAATTTAGAATTTTGTATTATGCGCTCTTAGAGTAATAGTTTGTTGTGTTGGGCCTTGCGTTAGATAACAGACGTTAACTTTTTGCTAATCGTTGTGTTGGGCACTCCTTTTAAAAACTTTTAAAAAGTTTGTTGTCTTTGTATTTCCTTTTTAAAAGTTTGTTGTGTTGGTTGGTCCACTTAATAGTTAATTGTGTTGGACGCTCTGAGCCAATAATTTGTTATGTTGGACGCATCTTAACCCTTAATTAAAAGAGACTTATAAATAGGATCAGGGTAGTACTTTGATTTTAAATATAACACTTCATTTTACTTTGACTTCAAATTTATATTTTCTTCCCAAAATATTTTTATTGATTATATATAAGATGATGTTTCCAATTTTACAGTAATTAATTACAATAGATATGATTAAAGAAGGTATTGGAGGCATATCAACATATATTTTTTACAAATAATTAATTTAACTAGTTTTTTTAATATTTATAAATTAATCATCTAATTTTTATATTAGGCATGTGAGAGAATTTCATTTTGTGGGGGAAAAAAAATCTATTTTCCAACCTAGCCTCCTGTACCAGCGGAGCGGTTTATAATATTGTTTATTTTTTTAAAAAAAAAAAACCCCACAAAGTGTAACGGACTGAAGGGGGTCCCAGCGAGTAAAAGCGTGCTCTGGTCATGTGGTCGTGGAAACGGACCTTCCTCGTCTCACTCCACCTTCCTCGCTTGGATTTTTGTTTCTTCTTTTAATAAAAAGCTTTAAACTTGCAAATATAAAACCGAGAAATTAGCTAAAAGCTCTGATATTATTCATATAAGAAAGATAGAAAGAGAAACGGCGCTTTGTGCTTGGTTGGGTTCTTTTCAGTTTTCTCATTTGCAGCAGCACACATCTCAAGCAACCCAGTCTCTAATGGAGGCTGCTATTTAGAGCGAGCGAGCGTGATCGATCTTTCGGTAACGGCTAGTTTCGAAAGTGGCTTGGAGGGTGAGAGAGAGTAGGGATTGTGATCACTGAGAAGAGCTTTGTTGCTGCTTTTGATATGGATTACGACAATGACAAGTAAATCTCTCTTTTCCTGTATGTTTAATCGGTTTGGTGGATGGGTTGGTCTGGTTTAGTTAGTCAAACTTCGGGAAATGCACTTCGGGTTTTAGCTTTGAAGGTGTTGTGATTTGTTCAATCTGCTTTATCTTCATTTCTATGCACATTCTATTTGGGGTTTCACGAATATCCGGGATCCCTTCCTTGCAGTCTCTTTTTCTCTCCACTCTGCTTTTTTATTTCTGTAACTACCTTTCCGTTTGTTCATAGAACTCTGGAGATTGTTTAATTTGCGTGAGATTTTGAGGATAAGAAAAGAATCTGGATGGGGGGTTTTTGATCTAGCTGGTGTGTCATCAATGGCACCCCAATTTTCTTGTATTTTTTTAAAATCCTTCTCCCCCATACATTTTGCAGTTATGCTAATAAAAGTAAAACCGTTTAAATACATAAGTATGACTGCTTTTCTCTGTGTAGGATTTCATTATTTGGTTACTTGGTTGTAACTAGTGCTGCATTGAACCATGCGGTTTATATTAATGCCATATACTTTGTATATAATGTAATTATTATGTTTACGGCTTTTATCTGTGGACTTTGCCCTTCTTATACCTAATGATTCTTCTATGTTGGTGATGGCACAAATTTACTGTGTATTTTCTCCCTGCAATATTTCTGGCTTGCTTCATCTCAGGCAATGTTTAACTGGCCCACGCAATTTACATGTCTACTATTTCTTAATGTTGCTAGGGAACCATGGAATTGGCATAAGGAGGATCCTTGTCTCCAAAAAGCTTCCAATATGAGTAAGTTCTGCTTTGACTTAAAGCTAATTCTTTCAGATAACTGATGGTTGAGGGAAAATGTTCTTGGTTTGTTCAGACATGCCTCAGGAGCTGTGGAATGGAGTACCTCAAAATGAAGGGGATCTTTCCTGCATGTTTGATGATGAAACAACCCCAGTTAAGGCTTGTGGAGATTTGGCTTACCATGTTAATAATAGTGGTAAGGCAGCCTTCTTTATTGTCTTATTAATATGTGCAACTTGTCAGATTGTTCTTTTTTCCTTTTTATCATTATCGTCCACCTTTTAATTTAAATAAAGGTGAATTTCAGATAATTTACAGAATGAACTAGAGGAATGTAGAGAAACTTCTCCTCAAGTGAAGAGGCGTCGGATGCTACAGTTCAGCAGTGAGGATGGGGACGTATCAGGCATGTCCTCGGAATACCTTAAATTAAATGTGAGTTCTATTAGTTTTATATTTTTTCTTTAATGGGCTCTTCATAAAAAGCATGCTCGATGATTCTAACTTCTAACAATACACAAAATTTATTTTGGTCAAATACCCTCCCGTTTTGATATTACCTTTTGCTTGTTGATTAGGAAACAATGAATGGTGCAAGAACTTGTCCTTGGTTTCTCTTTTTTGTTATTAAACCCATATCTTTCATAATCATCTTGTTTGAAGAAAAATTAGTGTATTCAACTGATTCTGCTGCATAGTGGAGCTTGTTCACCGATTTTCTTCTTAATATTTTTGTTTATAATACAATGGCTTGGTGTACATTTCTGTCCGTTAATCATATGCAGGACCCAAATTTCTTATTGGGGCATTTGCATTGAATTAGTCCTTTTTGTGGATATGGGATCTACTCCTCCATGTACTTCAAAGTTTTCTTGTCTTTTGCATAAATGCTTTCAAGTGTTCATGACTTTCAACGAGTAATATCCTAAAAAGATTATACTATTCCGTTGTGTATATAGGGGAAGGAGGACGCGATGAATGATGTCTTTTTCGAAGTTTCACAATTGATATCTGAGACATCAGGTTTGCCTATTGCTAGATTCTTCTTCGATTGCATAGTTGGATGTTTATTTTGGATCTTTCTCCAATCAGTGATGGAATATATGTATTAGGAAATGCATCGGGCTCCAGTTGTGAGGATCTTGAGCAGTCAGCCGAAGGATGGCTTGCACAATGCTTTAATGATGCTGAAATGGATTTTAGTCATGATGATATGATGTATGTCTCTCCAAATCTTACTTTTTTGGCATATACTCATCTTTACAAATATAACCTGACAGTTACATTATCTTTCTTAGGAATTTTTCGGGGCAAGACAATGTTCAGATTAATGTCTCAGGTACATGACATATTGCTTGCCATCCAACATTATTCTTTGATTTTTTCTTTTTCTTCCTTCTTTCTTTTTTCCTGTATGTATTCATTCTAGGAAAGGTTGAGCTTTGGCGCAGCTTTAAAGTTGCTGCTATGTGACCTTGGATGTCACGGTTCAAATCTTGGAAACAGCCTCTCCAATTGTGGGGATAAGGCCGCGTACATCTATCTCTCCTCAGACCCCATCTGATAGGAGCCTTGTACTCTGGGCCACCCATATTCATTTTCGGAAAAGACTTACCCAATGTTCTTTAGGTGTTTGTCATTTAGTTCTCCTATCAAAATATAACGTGTGGCCAAACTTTTCCAAAAGATGAGCTATATAAGATATTCATTTGTCATATTTTTAGTTTTGTCAAATCCTAAAAATTCTGCCAAAATGTTCTCCTTCATGTTATTCATACTATTAGTTTTGTCTTGCAGAGCTCTGTGACGTCTCACCAGCTCATGAACAAAATTTGGTTCAACAGCGTATCACTCGAACACCCAAAAATATAATCTTTAAAGGTTTGACGTAGTGTATATGTGGTCTTTCTTTACAAGATATCCTCTTAGGTTTTATCTGAATTATCCTCTGGGAGTAAGCTATATGATATTCATATGTGAGAATGTAACAACACCCTTAAGCAATTAATTGTAGTAAACAATATCATACAAGTTTCTGAGATGACAATCTAACCACTTCAGACTGGTTTTGAATGTGTAGGTAGGAAATCTTTCATACGAGCACCGACGAAATTGGCTTCTTCAGTGGCCTATCCATTTGCCTTCATCAAACCCAGTGGTGCTCATGGAGATGTGACACTGAAAGAAATAAACCAACGGATTCAAACTCCACCTCCTTCAAAACCGAAGAAAAGCATTGAAGAAGATCCAGCTGCTTACCCTAAATCAGCCTTCTCAGGGAAGCCTGTAGTTGGGAAAACAAAAATTCGCACTGAAGGAGGAAAAGGCAGCATTACAATCATGAGAACTAAAGGCTAAAAAGAAGTTATTAAGAACTAACTCCTTGTCTTACCCCATTAGATGGGATTGAGTTTGTCTTCTGTAATATATCTATATATATATATATGCGGCTGATTTATAGTTCATGATTTGACCTGAATCTGTAATGAGACGATGATGTTTCTTAGCTCCAAACAACTCCACGTCTTTAGAATGACAATTTTACCAAGCTTGAGCTTGGTTTTTGTAATTGAATCACATGGACATTTGTGTCAATCTCTTTCTTTTGTTGGTCTTGTATTGTACTTTCCCTGTGCTGCATTTTCCATTTCCTTACTTGGGCTTGTCTTTCAGCAGCCCCTTCAGAATACATAAAATAGATGATACATCAGTTTATATTTCATTTTCTATCATGATTTGGGACTTTTAAGATTTTTGTTTTATGACCAACCAATATATGGCTCAGGTTGAGTTGGTGTATTTTCTGGCTTTAACTTAACACATGCTCTTCTTAGAGACAATTATGCAGGTTTAAAGCCACTGAAAATTATCATGTGTTGAACTATTTTTTTGCCCCTTCTCAATTTTGGTCATTCTTTTTAAGGCTATTGGTGTATTTTGCTTGTTGGGAAAAGTTGGCCTTTCACTGACCTTATATTAATAATACTTGTATTATATTATAAGGAAAAAAGACTGGGAAAAAATCACTTGAATTTTAAAATCCCTAATTAGTCTTGTTGCTTACAAGAGTATAGGTATTAATTATAAGAGTATAGCAATTAATAAGTTATTTTAGTATAAAATCATTGATTTGAAATTTTATAAGTTTAAGTGGTTTTTTTCCCCCTTCTTTCCTATTATCTACAATAGTAAATGCAAGAGAAAGATGTTCCTTTTCCTTTGTGAGGGAAAACGAGATATGTGATATCTATTTTAAAATCTATTTTAAAATTTTTATTTTTTTTTCATTTCAATTTGCTTCTATTGTATTTGATCCTTCATGGCAAATCATTTATCTAAAAGTATTATATGCTCGGATGATGTTGCTAGAACCTGAAGAATTTTTTTTGGGAAAATATCAATGAAGTCCCAAGAAAGACAAAAATATCAAAAAAGTCTCAATTCTAAATCCCTTAGGGATTTTTTTGATATTAATTATGAAATTTCAATATCAAAAATGTCTCGTTGTCAAAATGCTTTTCATCGTTAAAAATAATTTTTTTCTGTTGTTAAAATTTCCCTATGAAAATATAGTTGTCAAAATGGTTTTTCATGTTGTCAAAATGACTTTTCTTGTTGTCAAAAATTTTCCGAGTTTTTCCTCTACGTGTAGAATTTTAGAAACCTGAAAAAAATTTGGCAACAGGAAAAACTATTTTGACACCATGGAAAACTATTTTGATTTTTTTTTCTTTGGAACCTCACTGATATTTTCCCAATTTTTTTTGTGGTTCATAAAGTTCATAGTTATGGCTGAGACGGAAATATTGAGTGGATGTTTGGATTAGCTTTAGGAAAATAGTTTTTATGATTTATAAAGTAAGTATGTGAAAAAGATTTTGTCTCAACTTATGGAGAAAAAGACTTCTAAATCACGGTTTGAATTTGAAAACAAGTATAATGATATGTAACTGACAGACAAACTCTGTTTGGGTCTGCAATTTGAAGCCCAAAAATAGGGATGGGCCCAAGATTCACACTGTGTAATTTTTAAGAAAAATACCCTTTTGGGCCCCCCCGACAAAAACACGGACCTCATTTTAGTCACCTAAGAACTAAAATAAACTTTTTTATGGACTAAAAAGAAACTTTTTGGAAATTTGTGAAAACCAAAAATGTTTATCAATCGACCCTTATTCGTCCTTTTCGGACTAAAAGGCAAGATTCTTTGTGTGAGGGGCCAAAATGGGGTCCGTGTTTTTTCTGGGACCCAAAAAGATATTTACTCAATTTTTAATATATGTATGTATGTATAAAAAAATTATTTAATTTATACATAACAATAAAAACAGCTTTAATTTATATCTGAATTTTGTTTTACATTTCTCCCATCATTCAATACTTATCATTTTCTGACTTGGCCAAAAAACAATACATATCATTTTCTTAATTTTATTCTAAGATTGACCCAATCTATTAATTGAATAGTATATTTTTTAAAATATATATATAATTATTTATAAATTGTTTTTTATATATAGAAACATCCGACATTACAAAACTTTGTTTAATGGAGGGTGTACATATTATTCATTCAAGTCTAAGGCTATGACTCCAAGGCAACAATTTGTTAAGTTTGACACAATAATTTTAAAATTTCATTTTAAAAATTATAACATGGAGAAAGTAGAAGTGTTCATGGGCAGGGCTGTGCAGGGTGAGACCCATGCCCAATGCGAGACCCATGCCCTACCCGAAAGATCACTAGGCAGTAAAATACAGCCCAGTGCCCGGCCTTGCCCAATAGAAACCCTAACATTTTTGGGCAGGGCAGAGCGGCCCTTCTATACCCAAGTGACAATACCTTGCCACAAAAACAGCTTAAATGACTGAAAAATTAAATAACATCCATAATTCTACACTTTTGAATATTTCAATATAAGTCTACAAATTAAAAAGACAATCATATGTCTTAACAAGGCATAAAAAAATAGTCCATAATCCATTAAATACAAGGCATCAAAAAACAGAAATTAAAGCCTTGTAGACATCTAAAACTCTTAGAGGTTGCATCAAAGCCCAAAAATGTCAAAAAGATGAAGCATATAGAATCACCTACAAGAAAGCAAAAAAGAAAGCATATTATTACATCATTTACATGTGAAAGTAACAATTAATTGTAGGCTCTTAGCCTTAGTTTAAACGGTTGCAAATTGCCTACTTCATCCACTACTAGCCAACCGGCAACCATAACCATCACATTCCCCCTTCTCCATTTGTAGCATCTAGGAAGAAAATAAAACACTTTCACTGTCAAGCCATGAGTTCGGTTGGCTTTTTTTATTATAAGTTATATATATATATATATATATATATATATATAATACAAATAGGTTATATAATTTATAACAAATATATAATACTATTTTATTAAATATATATATATACTATAATATATAATATAAAATACAAATAGGTTATATAATTTATAATAAATATATAATACTATTTTATTAAATATATATATATATACTATCATTAGGCGGCATACCCTGCCTGGTGCTCAATCCTACCCGTAAAAATGCCTAGTCTAGTTGAACTCATTGTTCTTTGAGCAACTTTTCCTTGGGACAAGGTAGGACAATTTTTCAGTGGGCGTGGGCGGTCATACAAAGCCGCCGGCATCATGAACAACCTTAGAAGAAAGTTTTGATAATAAAGTATCTAATATAAATAAAAATTTTCCATAAAAAAAAAATAAAATCCCCCAATAATGAAATTGAAAGTGAATATAATCTATTGTGGTTAATTTAAATTTTTCTGCTTGATACAATTATGTTATGTTGTGTCTAATAAAAGGAAGCTAATTAACCTTTTTATCCCTTATTCACTCACAATCTCACTATTTAAATTTTAAAAAGTTCAACTAACTAATAATGTGAATGGATCAAATTTGCTTTAAATCGTTCATTTTGTCCACTTACAAAAGAGAATTGAGTGGATTGGAAAAGTTGTTTTCTTTTGGTCACCAATGCAACGTATATCGCTTTGACGCTTTCCTAGTGGGGAGAGGCAAAAAAAAAGGGGGGAGATTTTCAGTTAGCGCTTGGTAGCAAATTAATTTCAATCTCAACAACTTTTCTGAAACTTCATTATAGTTAGAATGAAATTAATTTTGTAGTCATTTTTCATTTGTCTTGTAAACTATCTTATTTTTTTTTTTTTGAATTTTTATATATGTTTTGTAAATAATCAAAGTCTTTTTAATTCTTAGGTTTTTTTTAATCCCTTAATTTATCTCGTAAATATTTTTATTTGACTTATAAATATTAATTTTTATCTTGTGAATTTACATTAAATGGTCAAAATGTTTTAAATTCCTGAGGTTATTTTAAATCATTTTATTTGTCTTGTAAATATCTATATTTATCTAGTGAATTTTCATATTTATTTTATAAATAACTAAAATATTTTTAATTCCCTATGTTTTTTTGAATCATTTTATTTATCTTATAAATCTCTTTATTTTTCTCATAAATACCTTATTCATCTTCTAAATATTATTCTAAAAAAATAAAAAATAAAAACATTATTATCATTTCACCCACAAAAATTAACTTCATTCTCACCGGAAATTTGAGAAAATTTTAGTCTTTGAGTGAAATTAATTTGCTAGGATCACTGAAACTTACCAAAAAGAAACAAAGGGTACGTC
Source organism: Acacia melanoxylon (assembly GCA_019022615.1). Taxonomy (NCBI): domain Eukaryota; kingdom Viridiplantae; phylum Streptophyta; class Magnoliopsida; order Fabales; family Fabaceae; genus Acacia; species Acacia melanoxylon. The sequence goes on along the minus strand of JAFJYJ010000066.1, from coordinate 2,914,576 downwards.
AAATTTTCCACAAGTGCAAGCAAGTTGTGATGAACTAAAATCTTGTGTATCGGACCAAACTCCAAAGCCAGGTCCGAAAGAAAAAATGCACCTCCAGTCATTCTCATATCATCATCATCATCATCCACACTTTTTTGAATTCATACCTCAAAACTCCACTTTACAGGGAGAAATATATGTTGTTTTTGAGGGGGAAACACTAACAAGAACAAAAAAAATAGAAACAGAAACGAAAAAGAGAGATTCAGATAACCCAGAAAGTAGGGGAAAATTGGAGGTGAAAGATGAATGAATCAGAACAAGTCAAGAATTTCCAGAATAACATTGTTGCAGAGTGGACAATGGCCTCTGCTCACCCAAAGCTCTCTGGAACATTGCCTGCAAAATGTGTGTCCACATGGTATAAACGCTGCTCCTTTATGCCTCACCATACACACACAACAATTTTCCTGCACGCTCCATTTGCTTTCTCCTTCTCCTTCTCCTTCTTCATCTTCATCTTCTTCCTTCTCCATTTTTATCCTCTTGCGCACTTCTTCATCGTCGTCTTCGTATCCTGTACTGTATTGCGCATCAAACCCCATTTGCCTATCTGTCTCCTCCAGTAAATCCATCAGCGTCAGTGACATCCTCACCGGCTCGTCTTCCCCCTGTGCCACCGCCGCCGCCGATGATGCAGCGGCGGCAGCCTCCGCCTCCCTCGCAGACAATGCTCTCTCCTCTGATAAAATTGTGGACAGGCGGCGCGTGCCTTCACGCGCTGGATCCCAGTCGTCGCACTCGGATCCGTAGCCGTAGCTGTCTAAGTAGTCCTGGAAAGTTACCGAGCCGTCTCGATGGAAGGAATCGGGGCGAGAAGTTTGGTGTGTTGACTCACCGGAGAAGGCGGCGACGAGGGAAGATCGCGCTCCGGTTAAGATCTGACCTGAGAATTCGGGCGGGTTACTTGTGGACGGAGCGTCGGGGTTGCTGTTATTCCGGTTAGGGATAGAGATATCCAAGGCCGGGATATGAATTGCGGAGAACCAAGCAGATCCAGCGCGCTTGAGCCAGAGCTTGTCTTTGAAGATATTCCAAGACTTCTTGTCCTTCGTGTTGGAATTGTCTTCTCGAATTATGTCCGAGAGGGTTCGGCTGCTGCTGCTGAACTGACGGCGGCTCGTCTCGGAGGCTATCTTGTGGCTTGCCATCATGGCTTCGAGGGTCGAACCGGTAAGCGAGTCACGGCGGCCGTCAACGGAGGACATTTGATCATAAAGAGTCACCCTCCGGCCACCTTCCATTCTCAGTTTCCCAAGAAAATTGATCGGAATCTGCAGTTTCCGAGTAAATCACGGCGAGAAACCGAATCTGGAAAGTGAATAATTAATTCCCAAGAATCCAGCTGATCCCGGAGAGAAATCTTTCTTTGGCTAGGGGGTTCACATGGAGAATTCCTCGGGAAACTCGCAAATTCGGCCAAAGAGCATTCAAGAAATGGAAGGTTCGATTGTTCGAATGAGAGTAGTTAACAATCCCGCAGAGAGATAACTAGCAACGAGTCAATATTTTTTTCCTCTGTTTTTATTTTCCAGGAAAATTGTCGTTTTCCGAGAAAAGGCAAATGCAGAAAACCCAGAAAAGAGAACAAGAGGAAGACAGAGGAACCAAAGAAAAATTAACCCAGGCTTATCACAAATTGAGAAGCTACCATATATAAAACTGGGAAAAAAATATATTAAAAAAAAACACAAAAATTACTTTCTTTATCTCGTTGTGGGTCCCAAGAAAAGGAAAAGATCAAAAAGATTTAGATGAGAGAGAAAGGGTGGAAGAAAGATAAAGCCTTGGATTCCTTGTGGACCCCAGAAGGAGGCCCAGCTTTATCAGAGGCTCTGATTGATGAATTTTCAATTTCACAACAAAGATTATTCAATAAAAAAAAGGTTTTTAAAGAAATAATAAACTCACAAAGAAGAAGATGATAATAAAAGCAGGGGAGAGAAAGATGGTTGTGTTGTTGTGATGGGTTTCTGGATTTGTCAGCATGTGCTCTCTCAAATCAATTCCCCTTCATGGATGCTTAATGAGTGGTAGGTAAAGGGGAAGAGAGAGAGGGGAAGAGAGAGATGATTGAGAAGTGAACAATAAAAATATTTTCAATATATTTAGGTTTTTCTAGATGATTTTCTGTTTTTTTAGTAAATATTTAAAATTGAATATCTTTTTTTTTATAAATAGATAATATCCAAAACTAATAAAAACAGGAAGGATTTTTTTTTTTGGATTTTAGTTTGAACACCAACGAATTTCATGGTGCAACACACAACTATTTTTCTCTTCCATATTTGCAGCCAGAATCATGTTAGATTGTTAAGAGTGAAAAGATAATTAAATTTCTTCTTAATTTAAAATAATTAAAATTTTGATTAAACTAATAGTAGATGGGTCCATTATAAAAAAAATAAAAAATAAAAAGAAGAAGATTGTTCCATAATAGATTACTAGAATAATCTTAGAATTCCTCTTCATGCTGTCTGATATTGCAGCTGGGGTAGACAAGTATGGGAAAAAATTAGTCATTCATTTGTTAAAAGGTTTTTTTTAGCAAAAATATTCATGAAATTTTTATCAAAAGTGCTTACAACACTATATACATTTCGGAAGTGTAAAAGTACTTATGAATATTTAAAATGGGAACAAAAATGTCAATACCATTAAATTTGATCTGACACGATTATTATATATGCGTGTGTAAAAAGAGTGAGTCTTACTACAAAAAATAATGATATTGGGTCAAATTTAAAGGTGTTGACATTTTTGTTCTCCATTTTAATGCTCATGGGCATTTCTGCTCCTCTGAAATGGATATGGTGCTTAGTGCATTTTTAGTAAAAATTTATGAGTATTTTTACACATTCACCCTTCATTAAATAATGAATTATTTTCATCATATATGCAAAATTATTATTTTTTAACGCACTTTGAACCCGGAGGCATACCCTAATCCTAATGAGCTCATGATTTTGCTTGAAATGCAAGCAAGAACCAATAAAATTGATGAAAATTAACTATAGAAGAATCCCATGTGAAAACTTATATCCTATAATTGTATATTCAGTAACTCACCTTAGAACTCCTTGAACTTGCTGCTATGAGAAAAAGGAGAAAATATGAGAGCTTCATGATAGGGTTTGACATCCAAAGACAGCATAATAAGTAGGTTGGTTGAATGGTGTACCAAATGATTCTACTCAAAACAATGTCCAATGGATTGATGAAAACTAATAATCAATATTTAATTTATAAATTTTATAGGAAAGCATTATTCAATTTGGTTTCATACCTGCCTAATAGCGTTTTTATTTTTATTTTTCACTAAGAAGTCGCCTGAATACGTACGGAGATTATATAATTAAACAAAATCTAGAATTAAAATAGGTTAAAGTTGAAATTTATACCAAAGTTTTCGAGTAAGTCTTGTAAGTATCCGGAAAATATTTTAGATCTATATCATGACGGAAATGTTAAAATAGGAGTAATGTCGCCCTGACAGCTAACGCTTAGAAAATTAATGTTGACCATTAAAAAAGTAATACTTTCTTCGGTCCTAATTATAAGACATAATTGACTTTTTTTTAAGAGATTAAGGAAGCTAATTAAATTACTTTAGAGTATTATTATTTATTTCTTTTCTTCAGACTCTAATTAGTTTGACTAATAAATTAATATATAATCTAAAAATATATAATATATGAAATGATTAAGTAACTTATTTAGTTTCCTTAATCTTTCCAAAAAAAAAGTCATTGCGCCTTATAATTGCACTGGGAGGTAGTATTAACTACAACGATAGAACCACTTGCTGGGGCCCTAGATGACCTTCTAAAATTTGTTTGTGTGTGTATTATATGATATTTTAGTTTGGCCAATAATTTGGCCCCCAGCTAATCTCTTATCTTCTCTAAAAGGACAATGTTTGGTTCATTAGTCATTCGGTTTGTGAGGAAAGTAAAATTCTTATTTGAGATTACCTACTGAAAATGTTAGTATCATCTTATGTCTTGTTTTGATTTATAATTGTTGGTCATTATTTATTTGTATTTTCAATGTAATGTGATACTATTTAGTAAATAGTACAATATGTTTTATTTTTGGTCTGGGCTAAAAATATTTTCTGGTACTGCCACTTTAACCATTAACATCATAATAATCAGGGACAATATTGCTATTTTTTAAACACTTTTGAAGATAATATTGATCCCAAAAAAAATCAGGCTCCTACACGAAAACTTTTAAAGAAAAATCGGACATTAGCCAAATCAAAATCTTCTAAAAGAACGACTCTATACTTTATTGGAGGAATATTCATAATAACAATTTCAACATCCATTTGATAACCTTAATAGGTTAGAGAATCAGGAAAACATGTTTTCAACCTCTGTTTTTTATAAGGCTTTGTGTAATTTTGTAACTTTTAATATTCCTTCACACATATTTAGAATTTTAAATTTAAATGTTAATACAAGTATAATTTTTATTTTTGATTCACGTTAATGGGTCACTCCTCCTTCAAGGGTCTCTTTTTAAGTTGAAAAATAAACTGTACTACCCCACATCTTTAATATAAGATCTCGTTTATAGTATAATTTACACTAAGAATAATATCTTTTATTAAGAAGAGGAGATAATATTATTTTGCATTTACTCTTTCTAATTCTTCTTATAGAAGTATATCATACATTTTTCATATCACTATTTTATTAGAAGTATTAATTGTTTTTTCATCTGGTCTCTAACTAAGTATAAAGCCTTCAAACTAATTAATCAAATTCTCTTACTGATTACCATTAGTGAATATAGTTTTAAAATTTTATAAAAAATGACTAATTTTTTAATTTATGTAAAACAGTTCGTTGCTTATATAAAACAGATGGAAAGGTTGAAATATAATTTACAAATTATTACCTCCGGTTCTTAATATAAAATCTAATTGACTTTTTTTTTAGAGATTAATGAAGAAAAATAAATTATTTAATCATAAAATATGTTGTGTATCATAAAATTATTTTTCATTTTGTATATGGGCAAATTAGTTTGGAAAAAACGATAAATATAAATACTTTGATTTAACTTATTTAGTTTTCTTAATCTCTCCAACAAAAATTCACTTATTAAGAACCAGAAGGAGTATATAAGTTTTTATAAATACTAATATGTACCTTTTTATAAGTCATTTTTACCAAAAAAGTTTGTTTCAAAATATAAGTCATTTGTAAGGTAATAAATGAGCTTTTGACAATTTTACCCTTCAATAATAATAGGGGGATAGAAATGTAAATGCATAGAGATAAAGGGAAATAAGAGAAGATGTGCACATTCATAAATAAAGACAAATATAGACAAAAAATATTTATCTAATGATTTTCTTGTTTTACCAGGATGGATCCAAGAAACTTATAAAAAAGAATAGAGTGATATTATATACGGGTCCATCAATACTAAAGCCATGCTCAAAAATCAAAATTAATACTCAAACAAAAAGCTTCTTAAAGGTCTATTTGGTACATGGGAAATGGAAGAGAGGGGGCAGTAAAATTTTAATGAGTTAGATTTAAATTTTTCTAGAGCAATACACTCAAGGTTTTTAATAAATTTTGTTTACTCTTTAATCTTACACATTCTCTTTCTCAAAATCTTATAACCCCATCCTTCAATATTTATTTTAGAGTTAAGGCCTAATTTTACCCCCAATTTTTTTTTTTTTTTTTTTTTTTCGAGCATTGTTGTCTTAAAAGTTTTTTTTAATATAATATTGTCATAAAAGTTTAAAAACATAGCAATGTTACCCCTAATTCAATAGACTCACCAATTCGTTGACTCAATTGTACTAAGGCAATATACACATGTGGCTTCCACCACATCACTGCCTCATATTGTTTCCAGGTGTTCCCATTCCTCTTTATCTTGTAAGAAAATCCTCTCATCGTTTATTTTTTTTCCTCATCCCTCATAAACCCATCTGGGCTATTGATTTGGAAAAAGAGAAAAAAAAAATTTAAAGTAATATTGTGATTTTTCATATTGATTGAATGAACATGATTGAAAGATTATGAGGGATAATGAAAAAAAAATGTAAGAGAAACCCAACCCCTTTATGTTGTCTTCTTTATTAAAATTCCCCCTCCCCTCCCTCTCTGTTTCCCTCATGTCAAACATACCATAAAAGTATAGGAGACACATAATATATAGATAAATAAATGAATACAATAAAATAGTACTCCTTTGATCCTTAATGTAAGTCTAACTTGAGAGTTAATATTCGTTTTAAATGTAAATCTTATTTCACATATTTATTATTTTTCTCAAATCAGCCCAACTAACATTCCCTCAACAATAACCAAATAGGGGAAGAGGGAAAAAATTAGGGAAAATGATTAGGATGTTGTAGAAAACACATGTTATATTAATTAATTTTTTTAATCTAATCAAATTAATTAAGTAGGTAATATATTAAAGATTAGGGGTGCAATAAAAAGTATAGGTACCAAATTAAAATTTGAGGGGAATTATAAATACAAACACAAGAGAAGGGTAATGCCTAAAAATTGAAAATTACATCAGGATTGAATCTCAAACTCTCATCTACCACTCAAGGACATAAGCAAGGTTGTTAAACTCGTAAGTTTAAGTAAATTCGTGGATGTGATGTAATTCATATTGTGAACTCAAGTAGTACTTTTATAATTAAATAAAAGTGTATAATTAAATAATTAAAATATAAAAAATGATAAAAATTTGATTTAAATATATTTTTAATTCAAATAATTGAAATGAAATTCATTAATGATATATCATACTTAACAAATAAGTTTATATAAAATTTATATATAAAGACTATAATTAATGTAACATCCTAATTTTTTACTTTAAAATTTAATTATAATTATAAAATAATTATATATGATGAATAGATTTATTATATAATTGTTGAAAAAAATCAAATTAATATATATTAATGTTATAAAAGTGAAGAAATATAAAGTAAGAACAAGAGAAGGCAGAGATTCAAGAGAGAATGAGAGAAGGAATTCTTATTCCAGTGTGTATTCAATAGTTACAGAAGACCTCTATTTATAGAAGAAAAATGGGTCCTAAAGTGTAATTATTCCACCTGGGTCATTAGCTGTAATTTTCCCCAAAGTCATCAATCATTTCCAGCCGCCGTGGGTTCTGGAACTTGTGAGAATTCGCGTGGGCCCCACATGAATAGTAAATACGTATACATGAACAGTGATTCCGTATGAACAGTAAATCCGTAAATATTATTTGAGGAACAAGAGTCAATGGACATCAACATAATTAGTATATTCATAACACTCCCCCTTGGATGTCCATTTATGAATATGCCTCATTAAAAACTTTAACTAGGAAAAACCCAGTGGGATAAAAACCTAGCCAAAGAAAAGAGTACATCATTCATTGATACACTTTCTAATGTTGTCTCATTAAAAACCTTTCTAGGAAAACCCAGTGGGACAAAACCTAGATAAGGAAAAAAGAGTACAACGTATATTAACTCCCCCTCTTAATTACATCAGTTTTACTCCCCCTGATGATAACATTACTTTCAATGTCTTTTGAACACATCTTCCTTTCGATTGCCACTTGACAACATCGTTTAAGATTTCGAATCTTCGAAGACCAATATTAAATACAAGCTTTTCAAAGATTGTACTTGGAAGTGATTTGGTAAACAAATCTGCTAAATTTTCACTTGAACGATTTGCTTTGAATATCTATTTCACCATTCTTTTGAAGGTCATGAGTAAAGAAGAATTTTGGTGAAATATGCTTTGTTCTATCACCCTTGATATATCCTTCTTTAAGTTGAGCAATACATGCAGTATTATCTTCATACGGACTGTTGGAACCATATTTCCTGAAGATAAATCACAAGTTGTTTGTATATGATGTATTACCGACCTCAACCATACACATTCTCGACTTGTTTCATGCATTGCTAGAATTTCGCATGATTAGATGATGTGGGCGATATAGTCTGTTTCATAGATCGCCATGATATAGCTGTACCTCCACATGTAAATAGATAGCCATTTTGTGATTTACCATCATGTGGATCGACAAAAATCCAAAGATCGATAACCAATCGCTTCATACTTGGATACATTTGAGTAATATAACCCCATATCCATGGTGCCTCGAGGTAGCGTAAAATTTGTTTTACTCCATTCCAATGCCTTTGAGTAGGTGAAGAACTATATCTTGCTAATAAGTTTACACAAAATGATATATCGGGACGTGTATGATTAGCAAGATACATTAGTGCTCCAATAGCACCGAGATATGGTACTACGGACCAAGTAGATCTTCTTCACCTTCTTCATTAATTATTCTAGGTCGAAATGGATCTTTATCCACTTTCAAAGACCTTACAATCATTGGAGTACATAATGGATGTGACTTATCCATATAAAAACGCTCTAGGACCTTCTTTGTATAAGTTTCTTGATATACAAAGATCCCATTCTTTAAATACTCAATTTGTAATCCAAGACAAAATTTTGTACTTCCCAAATCTTTCATTTCAAATTCTCTTTTCAAGCAATTAATTGCTTTTTGAAGCTCTTCGGAGTTCCAATAATGTTGATATCATCAACATAAACAAGAAATTATAGAAAATTCTCTTCTGATCTTTTCATAAAGATACATGGGCATATCGGTCATTTCTATACCCTTCTTTCAACAGATATTTCTGAAGACAATTATACCACATGCGCCCTGATTGTTTTAGGCCATATAGAGACTTATTTAACTTTATTGAATATTGTTCTTGAGAATTTGAATTAGATGCTACTGGCATCTTAAGTCCTTCAGGGACTTTCATATAAATATCACTATCAAGTGATCCATATAAATAGGCATCACAACATCCATTAAATGCAGATCAAGACTTTCATTTACAGCCGATCGATTAAATAACGAAAAGTAGTTGCATCCACTACTGGTGAATAAGTTTCTTCAAAATCAATGCCAGGTCTTTGTGTGAAGCCTTGGGCTACAAGACGTGCTTTATATCTAACAATTGCACCCTTATCATTTCTCTTTCGTACAAATACCCATTTGTATCCAACTCGGCTTTACATCTTTAGGTGTTTGGACTACGAGTCCAAATACTTTTCGTTTTGCCAATGAATTCAATTCTCGCATTAATGGCATCTTTCCGAGAGGGGCGAATCCTTTCTTTGTTGACATTCCCTAATAGATGTTGGCTCATAATCCTCATTATTATTCATTACATCATTTGCTATATAATAAGCAAATACATCATCAATGTTGACGTCATTTCGATCCCATCGGATTCCATTCATAACATAATTTATTGAGATCTCATTATTTTCACATGTTTCAGGTACCTGAGTCTCTTCTGAGACTTCATTATTCTCTTCTATAGATAATACCTCTTCATGAGGTAGCTCTTACGGAGCTATAAATTTTCCTTGATTATCCTCATTTTGACCATCTATATTCTTAGCTCCTTTTCTTTTCCGAGGATTTTTATCTTTTGAACCGATAGGCCTTCCACGCTTTAAGCGTGTTTCGATTTGTTCATAATAGATTGACCTTGTCCTTCGGGGACATCAATTCGAATAGGAGCATTAATACCGGACATGTGACTTTGTCACCTTTTTTTGGGTCAGTAAATGCTTCTGGCATTCGATTAGCTAAATTCTGTAAATGAATTATCTTCTGAACTTCTAGTTCACATTGTTTTGTACGAGGATCAAAATGAGCCAATGATAATTCATTCCAGCTAATATCTTTTCCCAACTGTTTACTTTCTCCCCCCAATGTTGGGAAAATTGATTCATTAAAATGACAATCGGCAAATCGTGCCGTAAATAAATCTCCTGTTGAGGGTTCTAAATATTTTATAATTGAAGGAGATTCATACCCAACATATATTCCCATCCTTCTTTGAGGACCCATTTTGGTTCGTTGTGGTGGTGATATTGGCACATATACTTTACACCCAAAAATCTTTATATGGGAAATATTAGGTTCTTGACCAAAAACCATTTGTAAAGGGGAAACTTTTAGATAACTTGTTGGCCTGATACGAATTAACATTGCTTGCATGCAAAATGGCATGGCCCCAGCGAAATTAAGAGATTAGATCTCATAAGTAAAGGTCTTGCAATAAATTGCAATCGTTTAACCAATGATTCTCGCAAGTCCGTTTTGCGTATGAACATGTGCTACGGATGTTCAACATCAATTCCAAGGGACACAATATTCATTAAAAGCTTGTGAAGTAAATTCACCAAAGATTATGAAGACGTATTTTCTTGATGGGATAATCGGGTAATGTGCTCTTAATCTAATCAATTGAGCAAGCAACCTCGCAAATGCCAAATTACGAAAGATAATAAACAAACATGCGACCATTTGGTTGATGCATCAATTAAAACCATAAAATACCTAAATGGTCCGCATGGTGGGTTTATCGGCCCACAAATATCTCCTCAGTATCCGTTCTAGAAATGTGAGAGACTCACTTTCTACTTTAATTGTTGAGGGGCGAATAATTAATTTTCCTTTTGAACATGCCACACATGAGAAATCATGAGATTGTGGAATTTCTTTACACTTCAAGGTATGTCCACATGAATTCTCAATTATTTTTCGCATCATAGATGACCGGGATGGCCTAACCGATCATGCCAAACATTAAACATATCTTTATCAATATTCTTCCTGTTTTACCATAACATTTGTTTCAATTGTACTAATATTTGTATAGTACAAACCGAGAAGATAACATTGGTGATTTTTCTAGAACACCTTTTTCACCAAATCTAACAAAAATAATTTGTAGATATTCCTTATTCTTCTCATTTATAGTCTCAATATGATATCCATTCCCGCGGATATCCTTAAAACTTAATAAATTTCGTGAGACTTTGAAGAATATAAAGCATCATTAATAACAAATTTCGTATCTTTGGGTAATATTATAATTGCTCTTCCGGAGCCTTCAATCGATTTTGTATTACCCACTATAGTATTGATGCTTGCACAACTTATTGTTAGATGTGAAAAATATTTCTTGTCTTTAAGAATTGTATGTGTTGTAGCACTATCAATGAGACACATATCTTCATTCTTGTGTTTAATATTTGTAATTTCCATAATCTTCATCAAATAGAAAAGAAATGTATTAAAACATATTTTAATAATAATCTCATAATATATAAAACATAAACCACATATTAAAAACATTATTCTTATTATACATTCAACCAAACATTTTCGCAAAAACTCATCCACCTCTAAGTGTGCCATAGCATCACTTTCATTAGGCTCATTGGCATCATCATTCTTCTCGTGCCTCATCATGATTTTCATTATATTCAACATTATTCACACTCTTTTTCATGGAGGTTTGATACAATTTTACTAGATGCTCGAGTGTACGACAAGTTCGTACCCAATGTCCCTTCATACCACACCGGTAACATAGGTTCTCAACAACCTTTGAAGGGCGATAAAATTGATTCCCAAAGAACCTTTGAAGGACCACCCCGTCATTCTTAAATCCTTCATTATTTATCTTTTTCTGGTAGGTATAAGGATTATAATAAGTATTTCTACCACCATGATAACGGTTGTAATATCCCGTTTAAACATTACATACGAGACAAGAAGATTTTCCCTTTATGTCAAGCAATGTCCACTCATACACTACACTCCATTTTAACTTTTGACTTTTGTGCATTCTCTTTCTTCATTTCACATTACTTTTCAATTATTTTATCTTATGTGATTAAGCTATGCCGACACACACTCTACCATACTTTTCTTTCTATTTTTCCTTTCACTTCCGCAAGACACATATGTATAGGTGTCACTTTTTCTCAATTATAGATACAACTCACACTAACTCTTAATTATTCTTTATCCCGTGAATGAAAGAAGAGCAAGGCGACAATACACTCATTCCTCATTTTTCTCTTCCGGACAACTTGATATGCTATATTGTCTCCCACTTTCTCAAATGAACATTCACGGGTGATCTCCTATTGATTCACGAGAGAAACAAATTGTGGAAAAGTGGTGCATTATTTTGGGACAGCTCATACTCATCAATCATCCGAAATAAACATCGAGAAAGCGCACTCACATCATATCAATATATACACTGCAAACCTCTCTCATTTATCAGTTCCGTGTTTACGAAATAGAAACATAGCGAAGAGGCCGAGAGTGTGAGAGTTTCAAGTGTGAGACGATTGCTTATCTTATTTTGAGAGTGAAGTTCAAAAGTTTTAAGAGGCAATAAGGAAGAAGAAGTTGCTAAAGCCCAAAGGATCAAGACAAGTAAGTAAAGGCTTTAACTTGTCTTGTGTTATTTTATCATGGATAATTTGGAATATGGTTTATCCATTGTTTCTTTAGTTTTTGAAAGCATAAAATCCTATGGGGATATATTGCTCAAATTTCTAAAATGGACTAGAAAATGAGTTAGAAGACAATTTGGTTCATAAAGTCTTAGAATTTGTAAAGTTGCATTAAAATGTTGCTTTACGTGATTTATGTAATATTTTGGGTTGATTTAAAAGTGATGAATATATAAGGATTTTGAAGATTTTAAGGTTTCCAAAGGGTTTGCCACGAAAATTTGAGTGAGAATAAGGTTAGAAATGATTTTTAGTATCTAAGGGAATAAATTGTACAAGTTGCCAAAACTGCTAGTTTTAACTTTTTGGAAGGCAGTCGACTTGTACACCATTTTAGATCGATTAAATGATGTCTATAAATTATGAAATTTTCCAGATTTGAAGTAGACATCTTAAGCTTTCTATTGATATATAATATGTAATTTTAAGAGCTCTGTACAAGGAGGAATTAATTTTGTAAGATGACCTACGTTTTTGAAAGTGAGACTTGAACAGTATTGGGAAATATTAAAACTGGGAATGATTCAGATTCTCTGGGCTTATGGGACTATTTTTCCAAGACAATAGACATGTTAATGGACATTTGAGTTTTGGAAGCACATCAATTGGATTTTTTTGTATTTAATTATGAATTTTCGAAGTTCAGTGAAAATTCTGAACAAAAATAGGAGTAATCCGAAAATTGATACAACTAAGGTTTAAGTTGGATAACTTAATATTATTGGGTCATAAGGATCCTAAATGATGATAAGAACCCTCTTGAATATTTTTGGAGAATAGAATAAAGTGGTAATTAATTTTAGTACCTTATAGAAAAAGGGAAATTAATATTTTGATGATATTATTTTAGGAATTGGTTTCCAAGTGGTTCAAGCACCGGTGAATTATGTTTAGCTAATTGGAGTTCAGGTAGTAACTTTCTCTCACATACTTTGTGTGTGCCTTTATATGCATGTATGTACCATTGTGATATGTGAATTGTGAATACTTAACCTTATCGCCGGTTGAGGCCGCGAGGTAGTGCCCTAGAATGTGGGGTAACCCTGGATGCCATCACGGTTGAGGCCGGGGGTGGTAGTCCGATAAGAGAATTGTTGTATTTGTGGAAAGAAGGGTAAATGCCCATTTGAATACCCAGCGCTATGGGAATGAATCGGTATGTTCTTGAATATTGTTGAACTGCGTTTTGAATTGGAATTTATTTTGAATAATGAATTTATTGCAACTGGTTGTCTACCATGTACTGTGCATGCATCTTATGTGAGTGATTAACGTTACTACTGGGATTCGCTTGAATCCCAGATATTCCACAAAGTTCAGGACGGGAACACAATAGTGGACGTGGCTCACGTGGTAAGGCAGTGGATACCGGTAATTGATGATGCTGGGTCGAGCCAAGATCTACCGTTTATTTTATATGTTGTGTATTTTGACTATTATGGAAGTTTGTAATATTTGAACTTTTTATGGTTCGCGGTTATGTAACAAGACTTTGTGATCAGTATTACTATGTTGGAACCAATGTTTATTAAACTGTGCATTTATCTCTGACGAGTGTCGGTGTACCGAAAGGGGTGTGACAACGGTAATTACCGCGACCTCTACCACGGCCACGGCCTCGTCCACGTCCACGGCCACGGCCACGTCCGCGACCATTATTATATACACTCACATTCACTTCGGGGAATGGAGCAGATCCATTGGACGATTTTCATGATTTTTCAATAATAACTCATTATTTTGCTCGGCTACCAATAAGCATGAGATTAATTCGAATATTTTTTAAAACCTTTTTCTCGGTATTGCGATTGCAATAGCATGTTTGATGCATGAAAAGTAGAAAAAGTTTTTTCTAATAAGTCATTATCACTTATTTTCTCACCACATAATTTCATTTGAGAACTGATTTTGAAAACTGCTGAATTATACTCACTTATAGTTTTAAAATCTTGTAGCCCGAGATGTATCCAATCATAACGAGCTCTAGGTAAAATCACCGTTTTTTGATGATCATACCTATCTTTTAAATTTTTCCATAATTCAAATGGATCTTTTACCGTTAAATACTCGATTTTAATCCTTCATGAATATGGTGGCGAAGGAAAATCATTGCTCTCGCCTTATCTTTTCGTGATGCATCGTTTTCGGAGTAAAATTGTATTTCCAAGTTCCATCGCATCAAGATGGATTTCAAGCATCCGAATCCATGATAGATAATTTCTTCCAGGTGATGTCAAGAGCACTAAACTCAAGTTTGGTAAGGCTAGCATTGGTCATGACTAAAAATAATAATAATAATAATTAGAATTAATATAGCAATAAAGTAAATGTATAAATACTTTGTATAATTAAATACTTGTATCATAAATATTAAATAGCAATAAATATAAACAACAATATAATTAAATGTTGTATCATAAATATGTTAGTAACATAAAAGTAAATTATCGAATCATAAATATGTTAGCGGTAATAAAAGTAAATACTAATATTAAATCATGACTTAGGTTAGGAGGTTTAACCCCAAGTAGGTGTCGAAATTAATAATTATAAGATATAAATAAAAGTAAATGTTAATAACATAAAAGTAAAAGTTATGTTAGTAACATGAAAGTAAATTGCTGAATCATAAATATGTTAGCAGTAATAAAAGTAAATACTGAATATTAAATCATGACTTCCGGTTAGGAGGTTTAACCCCAAGTAGGTGTCGAAATTAATAATTATAAGATATAAATAAAAGTAAATGTTAATAACATAAAAGTAAAAGTTATGTTAGTAACATGAAAGTAAATTGTCAATCATAAATATGTTAGTAACATAAAAGTAAATGTTATGTTAAAATTAGTAACAATAACAATATGAAAATAATCAAATCAAGGATGAATAGTACAATACTATTCAAATAAATAATCTCCAATCTTATACATGGAACCGATGTTTAAAACATTTGGTATCATAAATATATGCTTTTAATTCCATGTTGTTAAGATCATCACAGATTAATATAACGAACATATAAAGAAATCATTTAAAGATAATACGAATAAAAATGATTAAAAATGAATAGTAATGAATAGTAAATAATCTCAAATCTTAGCCATAAAACCGATGTTTAAAATAATCGATAAAAATATAATTTTAATTCAATATAATGGCTTCGATTATCCCGATAGATGAAATGAACATAAAAGACAACAATATTGTTAAAGAAACAATCGTACCTTTGTTAGAGCACTTTCGTGCGATAACGTGTTATAAAAGTGAAGAAATATAAAGTAAGAACAAGAGAAAGGCGAGATTCAAGAGAGAATGAGAGAAGGAATTCTTATTCCGGTGTGTATTCAATAGTTACGTAAGACCTCTATTTATAGAAGAAAAATGGGTCCTATAGTGTAATTATTCCACCTGGGTCATTAGGCGTAATTTTCCCCAAAGTCATCAATCATTTCCAGCCGCCGTGGGTTCTGGAACTTGTGAGAATTCGTGTGGGCCCCACATGAATAGTAACTGTATACATGAATAGTAAATACGTATACATGAACAGTGATTCCGTATGAACAGTAAATCCGTAAATATTATTTGAGGAACAAGAGTCAATGGACATCCACATAATTAGTATATTCATAACAATTAAAATATTTTAGGTGCTGCCCACCAAATTTGACTTTCTTGAAGGGGTGGAAATGTGTGTGTGCGGCGCTTCGTGAGAGAGAGCGAGCTTGAGGAAAGAAGGCGAGGTAAAGAAGAAGACACGAGGTTATTTGAGTTTTTTTAAGATAAGTTATTTATATTATAAAATAATTCGGTAACTAAACTAATTTTTTCTTAACAAATTTCCTTCATAAAAGTTATTTCATGTATTTTTCTATTTTTAATGAGGGTAACATTGTGTTGGTTAGTGAAAATTTTGGGGTTAGGATTTTAAGAGAGTTTTGAGTTTTTACAATAAATGACTATATATATGTATATATGATTAATAGTTAATTTTAATCAGTTTGAATTTGTTAATTGGTTGTTGTGAGAATTTAAAATTAATTTTCTATTTAAAAAGTTTAAGATTTATGTCTTATGGGATGCTTCTACTGATTAAATGTAGTTTAAATAATTTATTTGGGTTAATTGAGGTATTATTGAAATTTTAATCAGTTTAGTTGTGTAGATCTTGAGTTATATGAAATTGTAAATTAAGATTTTGATTATGTGGAGGCTTAAAAAATTGGATTATGCTCATATAAGTTAGAAAAGAGATTTAATTGGTTTAAAATGTTAATATTGATGATTTTATGATTATAGGTGTGTTGGAAGTGAAACTTTCGCTTATAAAAATTGAATAATTGATGTGAGAAGATGGTATAGAGGTTATCTAAATATTTTAATGAGCAGCTTGGGCTCATGAAAATTGATATATGGCCTTAGATTGTCGAAAAAATAAGGATGTTGAGGATAATGGTTGTAGAGGAAATTAGGGTTTTGAGAGTTAAATTATATAACTTATTTATTTTACTATTATTTGTCGTTAATTGGTATCTACATTGATAATGTAGATTTTTCTTGTGATCGGTGATTGTTCCTGCTTTGCCTTTCAACTTAAGGTTAAGTTTGGAGTTAAGGAACCAGGGTTAATTTATTATATATATGTGTTGTAAGGTGTTTTCTAAACTTTACTTTTATTTGTACTACCTGTAAGTGTTTTGAAAAAATATGTGTATGTTTGAATATGAAATTATTTAAGTGAAGTAGTGTATTTTCCAACTTGTATATATAAGTAGATA
The DNA here is from genome assembly GCA_019022615.1 of Acacia melanoxylon. Taxonomy (NCBI): domain Eukaryota; kingdom Viridiplantae; phylum Streptophyta; class Magnoliopsida; order Fabales; family Fabaceae; genus Acacia; species Acacia melanoxylon. Next base: position 2,897,340 of record JAFJYJ010000066.1, on the reverse strand, counting down.
TTATTATTGAGACTATTAATGTTATGATAGTTATGGTGTTGTAATGGGATGTTGTACATAGAATAATAATTTTGTATGATGCTTTTGAAAATTATAGTGACTATTTTTTTTTCTTTTATGGGATATGTTGGGTTGTGTAAAAGAGTTTTAGGGTGAAACAAGACATTTGACCCGTGCGATGCACGGATATGTTAAATACTTAAATGGTTTAAACCTAACACACATGATATCATGTAAAGATCAAATAATTTCCCTTCATCATATTATCACATCATTTACATTTCACTCTAGCATCACAAAACATACATTGTGAGTATTTCTGGAGTGACAAATTTTGAAAAACTTCTCTGTAAATAACATTTGTTGTAGTGTTACTACATTTGTTAAACTCATCCAGGATAAGTATTTTCAAACCATTGAAATTCTTCACCCTAGAAAGTGCAACATATAGTTGCCCATGTGAGAAGACAGAGGTCAGTAGGTAGAGACCAACATTCGTCATAGATTGTCCTTGACTTTTGTTTATCGTCATTGCAAATGAAATGATAATGGGGAATTGCTGTCTTGTCAAGGTGAACGGAAGTTTACATTTAGATCGGTTCATATCCATTCTATGAATCAAAATATCTTCATCGACACTTGTGCTATTCAATGCCTTAGCCTTAATGACATTTTTTCCAAGTTGTGTAATTTGTAGCCTTGTACCGTTGCACAACCCTGCTACTTGATCAATATTCCTTATTAACATAACTGGTACACCAACTTTCAGTACCAATTTATGATGAGGTATCCCTGATCATTTAATTGCATTGAGATATTCTGTATTATACAAATCATCAAAGCTTCCATTAGTATTTTCTGTACGACCTATATAGTCAGAACTAAAGTACTCAACTGCATCACCAAGCAACATTTTTTGTTCTAAGTGTAAGAATTGACCTATATATTGGTTAGGTAACCTTCGTCAAATGTACGTTCTTTTAAATTTGGGTAAGTAGCTTCAACAATGCATTTAATTGGGTTACAATCATCATGAAGCAGCAACTCTAGGGGTATAGTGATGTTAGCAAAACCATCACGTGGCAACCCAATGGCCCCATCTCCCACATTTAGCGACCATTCTGAAAATGATTTAATCTTGTCTTGTTCAACTTGATTAATTGAAGACGTCAACCTCATATTCTTGGTTAGTTGCAGTAATCTACATTGTTTTCAAAGAGGAGAAGCGTTAATAGTTGCATCAACAACCTCTGCTCGTCCACCTTTTGGGATAATTGGCAAGATATTCCTGAAATCACCCCCTATTACGATACATTTACCTCCAAATATGCAATCACACTTCATCAAATCCCTCAATGTTCGGTCTAAAGCCTCGACACAATGTCTCTTAACCATTGGTGCTTCATCCCAAATAATTAAGCTAGCAGCTTGAATTAAGTTTGCAATTGCTGACTGGTGAATAATGGAACATATGGAGTCTTCATTAACTTCGATAGGAATACAAAATCTAGAATGTGCGGTCCTTCCTAACATATAAATGGTTAACTGTAATAACGTCGGTTCACGCTTTAATGAATTAATTGACTAACTTTTTAAATACAAATTGTTAAGTTGAGTCAAATGCTTCAATAATGTTAGGAATATCTTATGACTAGGCTAATATTTGGTTGAATGTCAAGAAGAAATATAATGTACGCTGGAAAATATAACCCATTTCATCCACATTAAGAAAATTAAGTTAACCAAATAAACAATCGTTCAGTAATTCATATTCTGGCTACAAAACACAAAATGATAATATGTGATTCTCCTAAACAAAATAGTATCATTTCTCCTTCTTAATGTTTTTCACCGGTTTGGTCGTACTAAATTTTGGTGTCGCCAGCTCAGAAAGTCCAATATCTACACAATCTGATTCAATTTCACCGGTGACGATCTTTCATTTGGAGTTGGAGTCCATAGGAGTTATCATTTGTGACAATGTGTTATCATCGTCCTCAATGACATTAATTACTGAGTCAGACCGGAAAAATTCCCTTGAAGCCGATGATTCCTATGAAAATAATAATAATTAATATGGGTAGTAATATAAATTTGACAAAAACGACAATTTATTTTGATGTACCTGTGGAGGTTGATCCTACAAATAGGAAAATATAAATTAATGAGCATATGAAATATGAATTTCCTTGGATTAAAAAATTAATTAAAATTTCATAAAGAAGAATGTCAACCTCCTGATTTGTATACTGAAACTGTTGAACCAAGTGATTGTCAATACAAAGCTAAGTAATGTCGATACTGCTTGTCCTATGTTTAATGTTGTGACTTTTAATCCTAAGTTTAACAATTACCACTTTACCAGCTATTTCATCCAACTCTTCTGGAACAATAGAGTTTTTACCCTCTTGTATGAAGAGCAAAGACATATGTATATAATAATGAAATTAACTTCGTAGGGTTGGCAATTGTTAGAAATAATGTATTGAGTATCTTACAACCTTGTGCATATCCTCTTTAATCTTTGAGGTAGATTTGCCCAATAACTCTGTTGCCTGATGATCAAAGAAAATGACGGAACACTTTCCTGTATTGTCGTATACTTTGTAGTGGACCTTAAATCTATCAATTAAAGTGTAACCATGAACAAAAAATCAATTGGAAGAACTTGTGAGATTGGATAGATCGAAATGTACATTTAAATAAGTATTTTCTTACTTTGGAATAGTTATGAGAACATCTTTATTACACTTTAAACATCTAAGAGAGCCATTTGATTGATACTCAGGCTTCTTATCACATGGACATGCATCATATGCCCACCCATAGAGTGTTTCAACTTTCTGAATAGTCACCTTTGTTACAACATCACACTCCTAATAAAAAAAAATTGGTATTGAACTATGGACTAAAAAAAAGAAATTAAAAAAATATTGTGTTTCCAGTTTTTAATTATGTAATCTAACTTTAAAACATCACACAATGGAATCCTTGTTCTAAAATGAAGAATGGACTCAATGGTATATAGTGTTGTTAAAACGTCGTTTCAAATCGTTGAAACGTACGTTTTTACGTTTTTCGCCAGAAAATCGTCTCAAACGGTGGTTGAGACGGAACTTGAGATGAAACGGTCGGAACGCCGTTTCAAATCGTTAGAAACGGTAGAAACGGCGAGTTTACCGAGTTCGAAAAAAAAAACGCAAACCCTACCTTGACTTTCCTCTTCTTCGATCGGATCGGACGCCGATGATGCTTCTTCGGTCGGCGACGATGGTGGTGAGTGGAGGCCGGCGCGACTTAGCGGAATGTGGAGTAAGGAAGGATCGAAGGTCCTCTCTCACCTCTCACCCGCGGCACTCGTGATCTTGGGAAGTCGGGAAGTCGCGTACGAAAGCGAGGTGGAATGAAGAAGACGATATAATTAATCCCTTGGTCAAAACGTGCGTTTTGACCAAGGGACTAAAATGCAAGAATTGAAAGTTCGAGGAGGGACTAAACGAAAAGTTTGAAATATTTTTGGGGCTTAACTACAGTTTTCAAGAAAATGCATTAAGAATCTTAATTTAATTATGATAAATCACATTAAATTATGAACTTAATTATTTCCTTGAGTGTTTGGACTTAAATTTGTGATGACTTTAATGTATTAGTATGTTTATGTTTTATATATGTTGGATTTTTTTTTTTAAATATTATGTAGTAAACTCTTACGTTTCGTTTTACGTTTTCCGATTTTACGTTTTTGCTCACCCTTACCGTTTCTACGTAGACTCTACGTTTTAACAACACTGATGGTATAGGTAGGGTATTCGACATTAGAAATTTGGGTAAACAATTGGATGCCAATAGAGTCTTCACTTAATCTATACATGAAATTGACCCACAACTATCAATGGCTAAGGAAAAAAAATGCATAAAGTTAACTTTTTTTTAACATATGTGGAAGGACCACTGCACCTTTCCTTCAACAAAAGGGCCTCTGGAACGTTGGGATTGAGAGTTACCAATGCAGCATTGAAAGCATTACTCAAATGAAGATATTCTAACAGGAAAAAATATATAAAACCGTATATCATAATTACAAAATAAAGCATTGTATAGTCAACTTTTATTAAATAAAAGACGGATGAGCATTACCTATGTTCTTATTCAACCTTACAAACCGCACAAGGACGATTATTGGAGAATCCATATCCTCATTTTTCTTCCCATAAGTCTCCTCAGCGCAATCTCCCCAAAGAGTTACATTGATTGAATTTTCACTACAAAGCAATTTAGCGTGGTTCTCACCAACAATCAGTAAAGATATAATATTATCGTAAAAATTTGTTCCATTAATATTGAATAAAGAATGATACAAATTATAGAACTATCTTACTATTGATCAACAATGGAAAAGTTTAGCCTCTTGATAACGTCACATTCCCTTCTCTGGTCCTACAAGCGTCCAAAAGCTTGCAAAAAACCAATTACATATGTGCCAATCGAAGGTCATTCATTGGAGGCAAAAAAAATGTGTCAAATTAACATGAAAAATTTTAGTTATAGAGTAAGATGAAAGATGAAAAAATTACAACCAACATTGATAAGAACCCAAACCTATTAAACCACCATCTGTGACATCGCTTTTATGTATGTCTAAAATAGACTTGAAATTATATGCCTGATCCGTAATGCAATCATCCGATTTTTCAATATAAGTATATGGATGAAAACTAAACCTCCATGGATGTGTTGTAACTCTATACTTATCATCATTTTCAAGAACTTAGAAATTCTGGAATTTGCATACCAATCCTTCCTTAGGCTCGTCATACAGTTTATCTATTACATTTTTGTGAGTAGCAGCAACCTCAATTCTTGTCTGCTAAAATAAATAGAGCAATTAGCTAATGGGTAATAATAAGTAGATCGAGTTTTTCCATAATTTGTATAACAACATTGTGAAGCATAACGTTTATTTTATAACAATGTGTATTTAACAATTTTTAAGATACATATTTACCTCTTCATCAACCAACAACATTTCAATCTTCCATACTACAAAAGGAGATGTCTTCCTTCTGACAACCCACTTCCTTAGAACTCTTGCATGTACTGTCCATGTTTCCTTGCTATCATTGATGGCAGAAAAGAGGGTGATCTTCATCTTCTGCAGGTTATGTTATTTTGTTGTTCAACATATTAAAGAGACATGAGAAGGCAAGGCAAGAGAACATTGTGATAACTTATTGAAATAAATTATAAAATACCCAAGTGCGTAAAATTAGGTTCGCCGTGACATAATTCAACCCCAAAAATATGACAAATTTGTGGATGATCTATGTTGGCAAGTGGATATATAGTTTGAATTAGGCAGGAAACTTCAGCCATTTGGGAACTTCATACGGAAGGCAAAAGGCACAAACAATTCAATACCTACCCATATAATAAATCTACCTAGTCATTAATTTGAATAATTATGTTATTGATGGTGAAACCCATTAAAATCGTTTTACAACATGATAAATATTAGTTATTGTAAAATATATGCTTTGCACCAGATTTTGCTTTACATATATATTAGCCAATAATTTTTCTATTGGTCCACGAATAAAAAATATAGGAGAATATAATACGTAGCATCGAATGGTTATAGTACTGGATATTTGGAATTTTTGTTTTGCTCAATGTTGTTTCACCCTCTGTTGTTTATGTCTGTTTAATGTGGAGTAGGGTCTGGTATGTACAAAAGAAGGTTTATTTCAATCTGTCTATTAAATTGTCTCTACATTTACTTCATATTACAGTAACATATGAAAATTTTAGAGGGATATTGGAAATATAGTTACGAATTAACTTACATTGGTTTAGTTATCATGCATCTGTCTCGTAAATATTCATTAGGTTAAGTGTAGTAGCAAAACTGACCAATTACGAAAGGGTTTTTGCAGAAAAAAATGAAGAAAAGTCAAGAAGCTCATTAATACCCGCAGACATCTGTTTAAATTCAAGATTCATATTGATTGTATTACAATAAATAGGTTAGTGAATAATACTGAATCCATTGATCACGCATACATTTCTACCTGGAAGAACTTGCTGTAAAATAAGTTTGATTGAAAAAAAATATAAGTGAAAAGTAAATGCCAAGAATATAAATACGGTTTACGTGTACACATGATAGTCATCATTAATCTACCTTGAAAATGTTCATCAATTTTTTAGTAGCAGAAAATCTAACCAACCACGAAAGGAATTTTGTAGAGAAAAATGAAGAAAAGTCAAGGCTCATTAATACCTGTCTAGAATCCTTTAAACTGAACTTAGATATAAATGTATCAATAAATAGCATCGATGCGTTTACCTTATACATTTATTATGCATTCATATATATGAGGAAGAACTTGCAGGAAAATGATCATTACTCAGCAAATATATTCGTGAGAAGTAACTGTCAAATTTTCATAACATGCAGTAATATTTACTGCATAGGTATCCTAAAAAAAAGGCCAGTCAAATGGAGTGTTCTAAATGGAAATAAAAAAGTAACATAACCTAAACTACTTCAGAAACCACAGTTGAAAAAACAACATCCATTCATATTCCCAACACTTTGCTCTTCATCACAGCAACCTCAGGAAAACCTGGATTTATATAGACACGAATGGCACCAAGTACAGTACTCAACCCAACCCCTACATGCATACAGAAACACGTAAGATCACAAATATAAATATTAAGAGCCAAGTCATTGATATAACTGAGAATAGTAACAAAAAAAATAACCTGTCTCAATAATCCGGCTTATCTGGGCATACTGAACAACGAACACTCGAGATTTTTCCTTTAAATTATCCAACAACGCAACCGTCCTCTTAAAAGAATTTCCAGTCAAGATGCATCTGATCTAAAACTTCTTCCTGACATATAATGAAAAGCCATTTATTTAAAAAATGTCAGAAGTGAAATATATAATAAATCAAAGTGGAGAAGTTAAATGATTAAACAAACCGTCTATCTGTAGGTCCAACATCAATGACATAGAGTAAATTCCCCTCAACTTGTAGTTCGAATTCCGATAGTATGAATGAAGAATACCACAAACATATGAAAATTTGCCAACTATGAACAACTAACATACTAATAATAGGCAACTGGAAAATGTTGAATTATATAAAGGTAATACATAATTTTAAACTTTAATAAACCTTTACCGATAAGCATTTTGTTAGTAGGAACACCCCACCAGTTGCAGTCATCAACAACATTCAACATAAAGAAACGATTTGGTAAGTACGTGTAATGCATGTGATGTTGTGGAATTTTTAGCAATCACAAAATGGATAAACTGACGTACTCCTTCACCACCTTCCCTAGCAAAAAAATTGGAGATGTCATAACAGGCTCCTTCAAATAACTTCCAACAATGCATGTCCATGGCATCAACAGACTGTATCTTAACCAACATCCATGCATCTTTCTATCATCATAAGGGTGTGCGTAAAAAAACAAAACAACTTGAAAAGCAGAGTATGAAACGAAATAAACAGTGTATTGTTTTTTCATTTTTTTTAATGGCATATGTACATGATTTAACATGAACAATTTCTTTGAATAGCAACAAAAAATGAAAAACCACAAATGGAATTTGACAGCCCAATTTAAATTTAAAATAGGTACAAACAATGATACATTAAAAATTACCGTATCATCAAACACAACAACATCCATCGACTCAAGTTCAATTAACGGCCGCTTGTGACTTCTACTACGCTTTTGAACATATCGATGTATAATACAATCAACCTTGACCGTTATTATAACTTCAGAAGTTCCAGAAGATAGATCTTGCAAACTATTCTTCATGTTGATCGCTATAAGAGGATAGAAAAAGTGACAGAGAAGTTTTAGAAGCGGAAAAAATCAATATCAAACCAAACATGCCCCAAGTCTATTAAATAAGCAGATAGAAAAGGAACAAATGGTAGAGCGACTGGTGAGAAAGCGCCTAAACCGAGGAGACGTTTGCTTCTGATTAAGTGACAAAATAATAAATGAACCGAGGAGACGTTTGTTTCTTATTTGTTTTCAGCTCAAAAATGTAACCTGAAGCGGCATGCATCTACCATTGAGTAAAAAATATAATTTTCATGAAGGAAGTTGTAGAGGAAATGATATGCTCTGCAGTAACTACTTATTTATTTTCTAATTCAAAACGGAAAAGGAAGCGGCATGCATATACGGCTGATCACATAATATAACTTCCATATTATTCAGTCAAATATCTTGCGGAATAAAAAGGTTAAACATCCCATGAAGAACCAAAATGAACGGTTTAGGGTTTAGAGTCACCATCCCCAAAAGAAAAAAGAAAAAACATGATAAATAACAACATAGAATTGTCACAATTTAGGGTTCTGAGTAATTATCCAACATATCAAAACACGTGATAGAAGTTAATTAACAGGAAATATAATTGCATAAATAACAAATTGCAAACTTAGTGTCTGAAGCACCCGTACAAATTAAAACACCATACACTAAATTGATCATAAGTAGACTGGGATTGTCAAACTGTCTTGAAGAAACTGGGAGCTTAAAAACTAAGTTGGTGCAGGGAAAAAACTTTCGAAATTGATATGAAAATAAAATAGAGAAAAACTGAAAAATGTCTTCTGATCGGCTTCATACGGTCTGTACGTTCCAAGATGCTAAGTTTCCTTAGAGTTCTCATCTTCATTGAGCTCAAATTTAGAAAGTTGGTGGAGTCGTACGTGGAAATCAACTACGGCATCATGATTGTAATTGAAGATAGCTTGGGACAAATCACAATGACTTTGAAATACGATATCCCTATCTACAATTGATATAACAAAGATATTTTAAAATAGTAACATAAAATGTTCAAAAAGAGTGTTTTTTAAAAAAAATACTAACCAATGAGCCTTTTCATCTTCATCCATAGTAGGGCAACAACAACGTCATCTTTGTCCAAGACCTTGGAGTAACTGATAGAGGCCCAAAAAGCAGGTGATCCTTTGAAATAGCAGTGGAAAGGATTCCCACTAACATAATATGATAAAGTAGTTAGAAGTAAAACATAAACCCTAAACACATATATTACATCATAAACAATACCAAACCTCTCATCCATGATTTCGAAGTTAAGCTGGTAAAGGGTCTCGAAATCTATCACAACATCACTGAAAGGATAAACAGAAGTCACTAGTCCGACCACATCTGGCAAAGGAAAAGCATGAATATATAAAATTGAATGAGTGATTCCATTGAGTTCAAAACTAATGATAGAAAAAACATGATAATAATAAATTGGAAGACTGGATGCGACTGTTCATAATAAAAAAGATTAAACCTCCTCTATCAGTTACTCCAAGAACTCCAATTGTTTCTTGTGCAATCCAGTTGGAGCAAGGAAGTCACTTTCGACGAAGACATTTCTAGGGTAAACACAACGTCCAGCAGAGGAGGTTTACGGTTCTATGTGGTGTTTAGAGTTCTTGAACTGAATCATCAATACTTGATAAATAGGGTATAAATAGTAACAACTTTGCAGCATTAATCGACGAGAAACTGCAAAAGACCCTGCTGCTCCATTAATGCCGATTATCGATTAGTGCTTATTTCGACGTTAATACTGCATTGGAAATACAATAAACCTTGGAAATAGCATATGAACAGGTTAATTCAAATAGGTTGTAAGCGTTGCATTTAAAATATATAAGCGGAAAATTTCTGATTGACTTAAACCAATAGAGAATGCATAAAGAATATAATAGTTTCCTTGGAACACTAAGAAGATAATAAATAGTATACTGTGAAAGGTCTATCTATTACCCAATCAAATAAATTCTTACGCTAACCTTAATCTTCTGCATATTCGAATACATGCTACCAAACACATTGAACCATATAATTGATGCCATATAATGACGAGGACTTTTATTGACAAATTGCGGTTATACAAATGGACCAATAGCTGATCAGCTACCACGTTTAGTAGTTTATATTGATGATGATGATTATGCCCATCAGAGGCCCAGATTTTGAGTTGAGTGTTTTGGTTGAACACTTCCTTGTTATGGTATATTGGCGGTGGTATGGGAGGGGACAATATTCTTGAAGAGACTAGCTAACATTGGCCGAGAATACTAGCACTGATAGGTTGTACCACGTCTAGAAGATATAAGGAAGAGCATGATGGATGAGTGGAGATGGTTCTAATCGTTATTTATTATTATGTATTATTTAATTATTGAGAATATTATTATTATGTTAGTAAACTTGCTTCTTTGACTTGTAGTTCTTTCTTGCATACTTTATAAATTGATTTTGGTTACTGGAACTTTACATCTCACTCCGTCATTATTAATATCTTTTTCAAGCAAGGCCTATAATTTTGTTAGAGGCCCAAGGGAAGCAATCAGAGACAAATGGGTCATGAGCCTTGTATGCCTTTTTTGGTATTGGTGTTATATTGATAATTGATGTTAATATTTCCATTCTAGGACCCACATGTTTTTGAAATATCATATTTAATGTTTGAATAATGGTTTCAGAATGACTGTTTAACTATTGTTGGGCTGGAAGCCTTATTTTATACACTATGATATTTTGGTGGATCCACAATCATATATTGAGTGGAAATTGTTTTGTGTAGACTGTTTGTTTTGGGATTTAGTATTGTAAGACTTGTAGGCTATGTATTCTTCTATTTGTTAATTGTGCTCAATGTTGTGGATTTTCTATAGTGGGTTTGTAGGTGGAAGTTGTGACGGAACCGATATGTGTGTTTTTGAAAGAAAAGAGTTTCTCTGTTATCACTTGTTAATAAAAGTTTTATCAAATTATCATGATTAATTGTTGTTTGTGAGAAAATGGTCTTTTCAATCAAATCAAAAAAAGTTAACACAATTTTAAGAGTAAATTAAAATGGTGTTGTAAGTTAGAAAGGTAAAAATGGTAAACTCAATGTATACTCGCAAGTTTAATCAAGTTTACAATTGACGCGATTTTATTTACGACTCCACTTAATTTTGTAAAGTAAAAACATAAAAATGATAATGAATATGAAATGTCCCTAGAAAAATAGTGAGTTTGATTCCTCATAATGAAACCAATCATAAAGAAAATAGCAAGGTTATTAAACCCAGGCCAGAGCCAAAACAACCGGGAGTGCGGGTTAAGGGTCGATGGGTCGACCGTGAGTCAAACCGGATCTAACCGGGGCCAAACCGTAATATATTAATATAAAATTATAATAAGATAATAAAATAAATAAAACTTTAAGGGTTTATTTTATATTGAGAAAAGTGATGCCTTTTTTCGCAAACCCGACGAACTTTGATATAGTAGTAGCGTGCAAGGAACAACTTTTGTTCCCCCTTCACAATGCTTTTGATTTTTTATTTTAGTCAACCGATGCTATTGAAAATTGAAACTAGATCCCTATATCATAATGTCCTAGCCTCTTAGGCTCTAATCTTCTTTTGTATCTTCTCTCTTCCGTGAGTTCTCTCCATTTTTGTTTTGCTTGGCTCTTCAATTCGATCTCTCCTCTCTCTCACTCCCATTCTCTTCTCTCACTCCCATTCTCTGCTTTCTCAAAGCTTCATTTGTCCAGCTTCAAAAAAATCAACTCCGGCCTTCCACCTAGCCAACACACGACCCCCACTTGCTCGGCGCAGTCCGTGCTCGACGTCTCTGGATCTGTTTGCATGCTGGCCTTGTTTCCTGGCTCCTTGGTCTATCACCGTCGTTCTCCTCTTTTGGCTTTGTTTTCACTGGATCTATTGTTTTTTTTGGTCAAATTTGGATCTGTTGTTATCACTGCTTCTTATTGGCTTTGTTTCTCTCCATCTTTCACTCTCTTTCTCTCCCTGTAAACATCTTCAGTTTTCAATCGAAAAAAAAAACTCTGACCCCGGTTTCTATGGCAAACCGAACCGGTTTTACGACCGATTCAATGGTTTCCGGTCTAAATCGGTTTTAATCCATGTTTTACGACCGAATCGATTGAGTTAGCCCAAAACACGGCAACTCGAGTATATAACTGGTTCGGGCGAGTTCCTAACTTGGACTTTGGTGACCAAGACAACCAAGTCGTTGCGGGGTGGCCCTTTTTTAAAAAACTTAACATGTTTTTTTTTTTATATTTATATTTTTGGTGAGGTATGAATTGTATCAATATTGGTTGAATTTAATGATAATTTTGGTATTAATGACTTTTAGTTTAATAATTAAAGAATTGTAGGTAGGAATATATTGTTATCATTGATCTATTTTGATATTTTTCTAGGAAGACTATTTAGTGATTATTGATTCTAGTTTTATTGGATGGTTGATTGATATTATGATGTCAATACGTCAAAGAAATTGTAAAAAATGTTGAATAAATATATGATCATTTTGTTAGTGATTCAATGTATTGAATTGATATTCAGTATTTGGATGGTATGATAAGAATTTAGTTTGTTTTCAAATTTTTATTCCCTACTAGTCTGACTGTCAAGTTGACTTTGAGTTGATCCACTAGCTCTTTACCCATTGACTCGAATGGTTTAGAGACAGTCGGGGTTTGATAACCACACAAGCATTCCATTTCTTTTTTCTTTTGAATTTTGTAGAAAATTACAATTGATGACTCATCCCTTCAATATGTATTTTTCCAGTTTTCTTTTATTATATGAGTAGATTTTGTAAAAAAATATTTTTTATTCAATAATTAAATTTAGAAAATAGAAAATAAATTAAAATACATATGAAATATTTATAGATCTGATACAATAAACCTAAAATTTACATCTATTTTATTATAAAACATGCACTTATCAATTCATATTTTTGTCACATCCCTAGTTACTCAACACAAATTAAGAGTATGATTTTAAAACAACTTAATCGCTACATATGTTTGTTTACGGACCAAATTTTAAAACAACTAAATCGCTTCATATGTTTATGTATATATTTGTTTACAGACCAAGTTCTACACATGCTTTTATTTATTTATAAGGTTAAGTAGCAAATCTGCTATGAAGGTATAGACTTATGAGTAATGTTGTCATAAAAGTTTTTATTTTAATCCGATGTTCTTAAAAGTTTCAAAACATAATAATGTTGTCATGTTCTGTTAAAAAACTAACGTTGACTGTAAAAAAATTGATGTTAACCGTTAACTTTTTAATGGAAATAAGTAACATTGCTACGTGTTAAAATTTAACATCGGCGTTAAAAAAAAGCTTTAAGGGTAACATTACTCCTTACTAAAACTTCCAAAGTAAATTTGCTACTTAACCCTTATTTATATGTCATGTTTTACGTTTTTATATTTTTATTTATAAGCTATTTCATAAAATTTATGATGCCAATAATTGAATATTTACATAGAAAGGATGAGTAGATTTTTCTACAAAATTTACTCATATCCTTTCTATTTCTACTAAATCTACCCATATCTTTTTTTTTTTTTTAGTTATCAAGTGTCCTCAAGTTAGTTTGAGTTTGAGAGTAATTCTTTTTGAAATGTGTACGAGTGCATTAAAGTATATTCGCCTCTTCCAACAGACTACCTCGTCTTAATTATTAGACCTAGTTAACTTTTTTTTAGAGAGATTAAAGAAGTTAAATAAATTACTTAATAATTTCATTTATTGTGATCCTTAGATTATATATTAGTTTATGGGATAAGTATTTATCCCAATGAGATAAGTTTATCGGGAGATAAGTTTATCTCCAATTAATGAAGTATATGTTTATAACTACATAGTTTTAAATTAATGAAGGATATGTTTAAAGAAAAAATAAAAATAAAAATACTAATTTAATTAGGAAGAAAAATTAATCTCTTAATTTAACTAGGTTTTATTTACGTTTTTCTTGGTTTATTTAATTTAATATTGAGAATCAGCCGTCGGAACAGACGGACAATTTTTTTAAAATTTTATTTAATCAAATTATAGCTCTCGAATCTCGATTAAAGTCGCCTCTCTTGCGAAGTCCTTGTTTTCCTGTCGTAGTTTTTTCCTGGTCGATACATCTCTATCAGGTACTATATTCTCTGCGTACCTCGTGTTTTCTTTTATTGATTAGTCGAAAGATTCGTTCTTTTCTAATCGGTAATTTCTCTCCTAACTGATTTTCGTGTTTCAGGGCTTTTGCCTTCCCCGATCTCGTTTGGTTGTCAAAGAATCGAGCAACTATGACTCATATCCTTTGATCTTGTTATATGCTTTTAGTTTTTTCCTCAAGTTTTAGCTATTCTTGGGGTTGAATTTCCGTTTGGTTTCGTTGAAAATCCGAGAAATTAAATTTCCTTTTAGAATGAGAGAACAACCCTTCTTTTTACGGAAAGAAGTGGTAATGTAATATTGATGTCGGATTTGTAAATTCTCTTCAACTTTTTAAAATTTCTGTGTTTTCTGCATCTCAATTCAGAGTGAAATTATATCTTTTGTTTTCAATCTCGGTCGGTTGGCCATGGATTTTATTCTTCTCGTCTTGTGGGCTTCGTAAGGCCAGTTTTTTTGTGTGTTTCACTTTAACGGTAGAGAACGCGGTAACCAGAGGGAGAAAGATCGTGAAAGGGCTCAGTCCAGGGGCGGCAAGGGCAAGCAGAAGGACGATGGATTGACTCCTGAGCAACGCAGGGAAAGGTTCGTTCTTCTTTAATACTTGTTCTTGTATTGTGGCTAGCTTTTGCTTATTCCTATCTCTTTTGGGGCCAGAGATGCAAAGGCACTGCAAGAGAAAACAGCGAAGAAAGCAGCTCAGGATGCAGCTGGGAGTAAAGCTGCAGGTGGTAGTGGTGGAGGCAAAAAATAATCATGGATGATTGTCAGATAGGCATGGAAATATCTGTATTATTTAAATTCTGACTTTGATCTTCAGTTCAGGGTCATCAATGAGTGTCATTTGATGTAAACTAGTGTTTCAGGATTGATGTCGGCTGGCATGAACCTTTGACCTTTTTTTATTTGGAAGACCTTCTACCTGTAGTGTTTTCCCCTCAGTTTCTGCTATTAAATAAAACAAATCTGGTTGTATGTACAATACATAGATGTGTCTTTTTTGGCGAGTAAAAACATTTCAACTGACAGTGTTTAATCATTGATCTGTTCCCCCATTGAATTTTTTAGGCTTGATATCAAGATTTGTGGACTATGGTTTTATTTTCTTTGATTATGCTATTTGCTTTGCTGGGAAATTTGTTTATTTCCTATGGATCTACATTGTGAATCATACTGGTTTGGAGCAGATCTTGACATAGTGATTCCTACGTAGATTGGTTTTTAATAGAGTCCCTGCTAAATTTTGCTTAAACCAACATAAGAGTACATTATGCTTTTCATGTTGGTATTAGGATTTAGGATGTAACTTAGAGGGTGAGCCTTGACACAGCGGTAAGCATATGATCTGGAGGTCACGGGTTCAAATTCTGAAAACAACCTCTCCATCTCCGCTTGTGGGGGTAAGGCTGCGTACATCTTTCCTTCCCCAGACTCCACCTGATGGGAGCCTTATTCTCTGGGCCGCCCTTTTTTAGCATAATACACATGCTTCACATAGGAGCAGCAAATGATAGGGTTTCCCTAGCAATAATCCACTAGAGGCAATTCAGAAAATTTAAAAGACTTCTGATATTGATAATGTGAACATGAGATGACAAAGTGGGTAAGCAACTGCTTCCTTCCCTAAAGTTTTTCTCACTTTTTCTCAGGGTAAGCTTGTTCAGCATGAGATTCCCTTTCTGCCTAGCTTGTTCCTCTGACCCTTCATGCATAGGTCCCTTCTCCCTGTATAATTTGTTAGCCCATTTTGTCTCAGTCCCATATCTCCCTTTCTACCTTTTTGCTGTCTACTTTAAGTCTTTTTGACAGTAGTAGCCTAGTGGATTGTTATATAATTGTAATAAGAGGAAATTGGTTAGGTGGTTAGTAAAGGGGTTAATAAGACATTGGCTGTAGAAGGTGCAAAGGTCATTGTAATAAGAGAGTATGGATTCTTTGAAATAAGAAATGAATTTTGTTTCTCTTGTTCTATCTTCTCTCTCTTCTCCTCTGTCTCTCCTTTCTCTCTACTCTCTCTCTTTCTTTCCCATTCTCTTTCTGATTCTCTTCCTTTCTTTCTTTCCCAATTACGATTCCACAACATAGTTTGAGTAGTTCCCTTGTTCATGTCTTGTCCATATTCCACTTGCTACATGTTAATCATTGTAGATCTAAGAACTGAAATCCCCAGCAATGACAAAACTGGCATTTTGCATTCATGTTCACTATCCAGTATCTTTTGAAACTGGCTGTGAACTTGCATTATGGTACAAGAGAACTTTATCTTTCTCAATAATCTGAGAAAATGTCCCTATTTTCTCTGCATTTGATTAGGTTATGCTAATTCTACTTCTGTTACAAATGTTTCTCTGGGAACTCCATGAAACTTTCTGTTTATCTTCTATTGATGATCATTCTAATTGGATACAGAAAGTACCCTAGGGAGTGAACTTGATCTCTCACGCTATCTTCTTTCTTTTTATCTCTTGTTTATTTCTTTCTCCATTTTCTTGTGTGTGTACCTTTATGTTACTACAAAGCATTATAATTAGAGAAGTTGGAGTACTAGAAATCTACAACAGATTGACCTATTTCTAGTAAACCTGGCTTTCCAGCATAAGCCAAGATGTGGATTGCTGAAATAATGTGTGAAGGCTAATTATAATTGTTGGAATGTTGGGAAATAAATTAGGATCCCTTGATTGTTGCTCCTTGATTTTAGGATCTTGATTATAGAAACTTTATTATTTGATTTCCTAGTCTTATTTATAATCCCTAATTTTCCTCCTCTTATTTCTCTTTACTAGCCTATATTTTGTAACCTAATCTCATCTGAATAATATCATAAAGTGAGTGTTTTGCCTCTGTCCAAGATAGTATCAGAGCATTAGCCAACAATTCAAGGCCAGAAACAGAGGCTTAAAAGGTGAGGGAGAGAGAAAGACACGAGAAAAGAGAGAAGGTCCGATGACTACAAGATCTGGTGAAGGGTGGCGAGTGTCAGCACAGCGCGGGCACAGGAAGGACCAAAACCGTCGATCGGCGGATCCCAAAGGCGTGAAGGTGATCGGAGTAGGGTGTGGCCCCCACACGCCACCACAGTAGCCACGTGTGAACCCCATGCGCAGTTGTCCACCGTGTTTTCAAGCGACCTTTTTTCCAAAATCATGAATCGCTCAGAATTTCCTCTTTTTTTTTTTTTTTTGGAAATTCAACCAAAACCAAGGCCACTCCAATTACACTCTTGTCCGGTACAAATTCTCAAATTCAAAACTCATCTTCTTCCTCTAATTCCTCCACTACAAGCAGTATAGTGATGGCGCCAAAATTCTCAGATAATCATATTATGGCCATTAACCATAGGTTCAATGGAAGAAACTATCTCCAGTGGTCCCAAAGCATACCGAGGTAAATTCATGTAATACCTTAAAAATCGTATTTATGATAAATATCATATTTTAGTAAATAATACCTATCGGAAATAGGTGAATATGTGATCTCAAATAATAAGTTATAATTACCTTATTTTCTAAGGTAATTTTTATTGAAATTAGGGTAAATAAAGAGCTAAAATCCCTAAAATACATTTATGGGGCATAAAATGGCGAAAATATTATGATAAATCCCTAGTGACAATAAAATATTTATTAAAAATTAGAAAGTATGTTGTCTCAATTTTAGGAATTTTTGGGATTATTTTCCTTGGAAAATAATGAGGCAAAATCAAATATAATTTTGGGGAGCATAAGTTGCTTATGATTTTTAATATTTTACATGGAGCATAAAATACCAATGTCAGAAAATAGTTGTGAGATAATAATTAATCTCAATTAAGAAAATTGTCAACAATTAGTAAGTGATTAAATAAATAATTATTGGCTAATTGTTTAAGCGTGGATCAAGGGAAATGATCAAAGATAATGGTGAACAACCCCTAATTTGGGATTAATGACCGAGAGAGGATTATGATTAGCATAAGAGTAGTTGCTAATTAATTAGGTTTGATTAAGAAAGATATAAGATGAGATTAAAGAGGAGAGATTAATAAAGCATTATACAATAGAGTTGAAAAGTCAAAAAAAAAAATAAAGTGGCGCATGAGTAGAGTGAATCAGATGGATTCCAATTGAATGAACAATGCAAATGATAAATTAAAAGCATATTAAATGGTTAAAGTAAGAGGAGCATGTCGGCCAAACATGAATGGGTGAGATGTGATTTGATAATTCATCCCATGGTTGTAAGGAAAGATGAAGGGTTGGAACTCTTGGTCAATTCCCACCTTGCCCATGACATTTCTTCTATAAATAGAAGAACTTTGCCTTTCAATTCTTCACACACCAAAATCAACCCAAGAGGGTGATTTTCTAAAGAGAGTAGAGAGAAGTGAGAGCTAGTGGGAAGCAAGAAGAAGAAAGTTCTTCGAGGGTAAGTTCTTGATTTCTTAGTTTTTAGTTCGGTAGTTCTTGAAGTTCTAGGGTAGATGTTGTTTTGATCTCGAGTCTTCCAATATATTGTAGATATCATATTTTAAGGTTAAATATGATATATATTTCGAAAATTATGTTAGAGAAAGAGTTATGGCAAAAATTTTGGAAGATTAGAGTCAAAATAGCGAAGCTCTGGCGAAATTTCGCCGAATAGGGGAGTCAGAGGTAAAATGGTAATTTGTACCAAAAATGCCTGTTATAATGCTAAATATTGATAAATGTGATATTATCCTTATAGGATATCCGTAATCACGTACATTGTCATCATACCGTCATTGCATTGTTGTCTGCCGTCGTCATTGTTTTCATCAAAAAATCTTGTTTTCCGTCAACGAAGGTACGTTCGCGGACTGTAACACTAACTCTAATATTTATGGTATGCGTATATGTGATATGTGTGTTGTATATTGGTGGTATGTTATTTGAATGCATAGTGGTGTTAGAGGATAGCTGAACATATGCATGCGCTGGGAGCGGTACATTTGTTTCGCTGGGAGCAGTATATCCTGTTTCGCTGGGAGCGGTACATCTGCATTCGCTGGGAGCGATACATTTAGGAGTGATTCATTTGTTGTGCTTATATACTGTATATGTAAATATGAGGTTAACCGTTACACGAGGTTGATGGGCATCGAACCTCGGCTCTTAAAATAGCTTCGGTTCGGGAGGGCCAGGGGCCGAGGAGAAAGGCAAGCGGACGCATAGGGACTCGGTACAAGACTTTCTTCTCGTTGTTATTTACTTTTGAAAACACTCGGTATGATGTACCGATTCTTGTAACCAATGGACTTATGGCATTTTAAATATAAGTATCAGTTACTCAATCGCTCTGATGCTCTACTCTGATGAAAAAATATATATACTGCTTTTGGAAAATGGGATGTTACAATTCATGGCAAGCGAAAGGAGAAATATTAATGGGGCTGCACTTCAACAAGCTCTAAATGACCCAAATTTTGATACATGGCTTTTTGAAAATAACCAAGTTATGACTTGGTTATGTAACTCTATAACTGCTGATATTAGTGAAGGCTATTTCTTGGCAAACACTGTAAAAGAAATTTGGGATGTGGCTAGAAGAACCTATTATTTTCTTGATAACACGGTTGCCTTAATCCACATGAAACGACAAATTCGAGATTTGAGACAAGGTAACATGGCAGTGACTGATTATTATAATACCTTGCTGAAACCTTGGCAATAACAGGACCTGTTTGAAGTGCACCGTGGAAGAATGTTGAGGACACTCAATTATATAGGAAGATAGTAGAAGAAGAAAGAGTATATGACTTTCTTCTTGGACTCAATGATTGTTTTGAGGAGATAAGAAGCAGAATTATGGGGTTAAAACCCTTACCACATATGTTTGATGTAGTCAACTATGTGTAGTTTGAAGAAAGTAGAAAACTCTTGAATCGAAGCAGCCCAAGTCAAATTGAGAGTTTATCTCTTACAGTAAAAGGACCACAAGATGAACAAATAAATATGAAAAAAAAAAAAAACTTCAAACTCAAAGACAAAGTTATCTGCTAAATTGTCATATAACTAATTTATTGTTTATTGAAAGATATATCTATAAATTGAAGAAGAGTATGAAAGTAAAGTAAAGAAGAGTATCAAAGACACAAATACGCCATATTATGCTTCAAAAAAATCAAATCTATAGAAAAAAAAGTATATAGATACGAAGTATGATGTCATTTTATGTATAATAGTGGAGGATTATGGGACAACAAA
The DNA here is from genome assembly GCA_019022615.1 of Acacia melanoxylon. NCBI lineage: Eukaryota > Viridiplantae > Streptophyta > Magnoliopsida > Fabales > Fabaceae > Acacia > Acacia melanoxylon. The sequence continues at coordinate 2,877,065 of JAFJYJ010000066.1, read as the reverse complement.
TAAATCTGCTCGGTTTTAGAATAAATGGTGCAATTATTGCAAGAAGAATAGCTACATCAAAGAAGAATGCTGGAAAATGCATGGCAAGCCATCAACTGGCAAATAACACATCCAATCACTTCAACTGAGCAAAAGGCGAAGGATGCTGATTCCCTAAGCCAAAAGTAATTGCAGATGCTCCACAGGATACTAGACAAACATAATAAGTCCAACTCTATGCCCAGTGTCAACCTGGTGCAATCAGGTAATTCCATTATAGCTCTCAATGTTGTACGGGTTAGTGAAAATATATGGATTGTTGATTCAGGAGCTATAGATTACATGACTGGTAATCGAACTTTATTTACAACTCTCAAATTGTGCCATGAAAACTTCAAGTCAAAGTTGCTAATGGCGTGTTCACCAAAGTTAAAGGAATTGGCACCGTCATGCTATTAAATTCTCTGAGAGTTCACAATGTTCTATTTGTGCTAGTACTTGCAATCTAATATTTGTGAGTAAATTAACCAAAGGGCATGTATGCTTAGTAATCTTTGATGACGATTGTTGTCTTTTTCAGGATTTAAGCTCAGGAAAGACGATTGAGACTTTTAGAGGGTGTGATGGACTTTTCTACTTAGAGAGATCGAAGTTGAAGAATAAAGATCCTTGGAATGCATGAAAGGCACCGGTTTGCTCAAGTTTTCAAGAAAAGATGTATTTTTATGGTATTGTCGCTCAGGTCATCCTAGTTTTGATTATATGAAACATGTGTTTCCAAGTTTATTCAATAAAAATTATGTTCCTTTTCAATGTGAGATTTGTCAATATGCTAAACAAACCTGATCCTTTTACCCAAAACAACCATACAAACCTTCCGCTCCTTTCCAACTAATCTATGGTGACATCAGTAAGCTATAATACTTGTAGGCTAAATTAATAATTTCATTCATTTATTTATTTTTTGCAGTTACTCCCATAATATCAGTTGTGGATTAATGAGGTAGTTTTAGGAATATCTTAATAATATCTTATTAGAGTATCTTAATTTATTTAGTATCATAGGATATCTTCGTTAAAATATTTAATTATTTGAATGAAGATATTAGGATTATCTTTTAGTTTTATTTGTTGCCTTTAATTCTTTCTATTATTTCAATTGCTATCAATAATAATAATAATGATAATTTAAAAAATACCTTTATTTTGTTTAAGCCAATTTCAAATTACCGAAGTGCGATATAAATTTATTGATTATCTATTGCAACTAAGGAATTTTAGTCTTTTTCTATTAAAACCCTCACCACCTTCTCATCCTCCTTATCATCGATTGATTTGTTTAGCAACGGAGAAAAAAAAAATTCTAGAGACTTCGCTATTCTTCTACTCTTTTGGCTATGTCACCGTCGTCTATGTTCAACAGCAATGTTTCCTTATCCGACACTGCCATGATAGGAATAACTTTCCCCTTCCTTTTCTGTTTAGCAAGTGTGTGGGTCCGTTTTCCTTCACCGTCTGTGGGTGTGACCTTGTTTTCTTAGGGCTATGTCGTAACAATTGAAGTCATCTTCTTCCTTTGCTGTGATTGATGTTGCCTCAAGTGTGTGTATTAGAGTTTTGAACCTATTCTTGGGTGCTAAGATTGTGTATGTATGCTCAAATCCTTCTTCTCCATCCTATGTTCTGCATCTTATTGTTGTATGTGTTTGTCTTTATTCGTCTTTGCTATATTGACTTTTATGTTAGTGTTCAAGAGCCTCAATCCTTCCTCTCTTTTTGGCTTCCGTAAAGTGTGGTGTAAGAGGAATTGAATTTCTCCCCTGTCAACCATGACAAATGAAAAATGGTTTGTGACCTTTATAGATGATCACACCAGAATCACGTGGGCTTACTTAATGAAGGAAAAGTATGAGGTAGCCTAGGTTTTCCAAAGTTTCTATAACTTGGTGAAAAACCAATTTCAAACTTCCATTGAAGTCCTCCAAAGTGAGAATGCTAGGGAGTATCTAAGTGGCACCTTTAATGAATTTCTTGATCAACAAGGCATTCATCATCAAACCTCCCATCCTTACATACCTAGCAGAATGAGGTTGTTGAACGAAAGAACCACCACTCATTAGAGGTAACCAAAACTTTATTAATGGAACGAACTATGCCCATGGTCTTCTGGGTTGATGCAATCCTAACTGCCGTCTATCTCATCAACTGAATGCCCTCCAAAGTCCTCAACTATGCCACTTCTATCCAAACACTTCTTGACACCTTTCCTAATTGCCTCCTTATCAATTCATTACCCTAAAGAGCGTTCAGATGTGTTGTCTCTGTCCATACATATGATGGAAGCAAGTTTGATGCCTGTGCCCGGAAATGTATATTCCTCAGATACTCATCCACCCAGAAAGGATACAAGTGCTACTGTCATACGTCAAAGAAATTGTTTGTCTCCAAAGATACTATATTCTATGGAGAGGATGCCTATTACCCCAAATTGCCCATTTAGGGGGAGCACTCAGACATTGAATGGCCAATTTCACAAGAACTGTCACATGATCATCCCACTTCTAATACCCCCAAATCCCATGATACCTTGCAATAATCCTCTTCTAATTCCTTACTAGTCCCTGATACATTGCCATCATCCCACATCTCCAACCAACCAACCTGAACTTACACCTAATAAACTAGAAACACAGGTTGAAATCATTTCTAGGATGGATAGAGGAGGCAGATTAGAAAGAGAGCCCAGATATTTGTCTCAGGAAGAAGAAGATAACAATAGAAATGTCTTTTCCACTCAAAGGAATGACCATGACTTTGACCCAAGATTAGATCCTGAGGAGACGGGTTGGCCTATTACACTAGAAAATGGGTAATATCTTATACTCAACATTCAATTCAACACTTTGTCTCATATGGTAATTTGTCTGCAAAGAAGTAGAACTTTGTTGTAAACAGTGCACAACTTGAAATTCCAAATACTTTCTAACTAGTTATGGTTAATCCCAATTGGAAGCAAGCTGCAGAAGAAGAGTTAAAGGCACTTGAGGAAAGCAAAACTTGGGAAATCATAGCTTGTCCCACATGAAAGAAACCGGTAGGATGCAAGTGGATCTTCACCCAAAGTTCAACCCTGATGGAAGCATAAACAAATATAAAGCAAGATTGGTTACAAAAGGGTATATTCAAACTTATGGGATTCATTACCAAGAGACCTTTGCCCTGGTAGCTAAATTCAATACAATCAAGTATTGTTGTCAATTGCAGCTAACTTAGATTGATCACTACATCAACTAGACGTCAAGAATGCATTTCTGAATGGTGACTTGGAGGAAGAGGTCTACATGGAAGTTCTAGCACCAAGTGACTCTGTCTGCAAACTCAACAAGTCCTTGTATGGGCTAAAACAATCTCCATATGGACTTTGTGATATGAAATTGTGATATGGAATATATGATTTGGAAGTTTGTGAATTATATTTCTAATATTTTGCTATAAATTGTTCCACTTGGCACCTCACGAGCACATATTAGCATGTCTAATAAGTTGGATAGCTGGTTACTGAGACATTTGTCTCACCCTGTTGATTTAACAATTTTCATGCAATATTTCTTCTACTAGTTAGTTGGGGAAGGTTTTGGAGGCTTGATTATTATGATAATAGCCTCGTCCTTTTTATTTATGTGATGAATTGTTGTGTATTGTCATTGTAGGACTCATGCTGCATACTCTGATGTGATATTATGGTTTGGATTATACTATTTTCTATCATGGATAAGTAACTCAAGAGGATATCTGAGAAAAATGATGTTTGAGTAGGCCTAAGGGTTTTGATTAGTTATGGTTTGATTTGCGAAGCAATAGAAGAGTTTTATTTTCCATTATGGATAGATATTTCCACGGATTTCAATCCTTTATTACCATGGTAGTATTTTCAAATTGTTAGTTGATCTTTTTTCCTACCATAATTAACTTTTGAAAGATGAGTTGTCATCTTTTTTACTATGGTAGACCTTTGGGTTTAAGTTTTCCCTTTTATGCCATAGTATTGTTCATTATCAAAAAATTTGATTAAGTGTATAGAGAATCAAGTTTCAAGAAAAAGATTTTACATTTATAGTTTTAACTTATTTTAGTTTTGGTTCCTCAGATTTTTTTTTGATAAAGGTGCACCCAGCACCTCTAAAATTTTTGTGCCCAATTTTTTTTTGTGTCTAAAATTTTTAAGAAAGTTTTGTATTTGAAGGATATTTTTGAAGACTTCTTGAAATTTTTTAATTAAAAAACCCAAAAGACAATGTGTTTTTTGACTTGGTGTGAAAAGGAGTCTATGACCAAACTTTTTTATTATTTTGTTGAAATTTCTTCTTACATCAAATAAGAAATGCCCACCAATTTTATGTGAATATTCAAAAGTTAACATATCACAAAATTAACTTCATGTCTTTTTCAAGCTAAGATATGATTTGATTTTAGACATTAAATCCCACTAAGGTTCAACCAACAAATTGGCTTAGGCTATACACATAGATGAAGCTTTAGACTTGAGCCTAAGTTCGCATGTTTATGTGTGTGAATATGTTTAAATTTATGAAATAAAAAATACTCCCACACTGGTATTAATATGATCATTATTTTTTTATTTTTAAGATGATATTGGTTTTCCTTTTCACTTGGGATCAATTTTTTACATTTACAAAAGTCTTTTATTTTGCCTCCATTCTAAGAGGAAGGAATTCGCACATTTATCATTAGAGACAGAAACAAGCCAGACCATACTAAGCTTTAGGCTTAACAGGTCAGGCTTGCCATTGGCTCCCCCCAACCCCCCAAAAAAACCTAAGCCTAACCTATACAGTGGTCTAGCCTAAACCTATTAAAAATACATACATTTTTTTAAACTTCAAACAAGCTAATAGGTCAAAGTATTAAATAGATCAAATAAAAGTCTTAGTCAGAAAATAGGCCTAGGCTTTAAAATAGGCCGAAAATATGCCATAATTAAATAAATCAATCCAAAATTACAATAACTCATTTTAAATTATCCAAAATATATCATAAAAATGATATAAATATTATATATAGAATATAAATATTATTTTATTTTATTTTTGATGTATAAACACACCATACTTGAAGGTCTACAGGTTAAACTTTAATAAAATAGGTATAGATTTTTTTATATATATAAACAAACTAGACTAGGCCAAGTCCTAACTAAACTAGGTCTTGGGCCTTTAACAAGCTGCTTGACCTATGTTAATTTATAATTTTAATATTTAGATTGATATTTTTTTTTCATTTTTAGGATCATTTTGATTTTCTTTTTCTTTTTAATTTTAATTTATATTCAAATCAAATATTTAACACTGAACAAAGCTATTGCACATATAAGTTTTGAACCGCAAGTACATATCCTCTTAAAAGAAAATTAGAGCCTCAATTATTTAACGGTCATAATTAATCAATAGCCTAAAAAATAATCACATAATCACGAAGAAGCCTTTGGAGTAAATAAATCTCCTTAAAATAAAATTATAAACATTTGACTTGGAGTCAAACACGTTTTCATAGAAATTTCTTCATACTTTGTTTTTTTGGGGTTGGTACAGGAAATTTCTACTCACTTTAAACAAGAATATTTAAGGGAAAAAAGTTCGTATACTCTTTATGGCTTGCTGGACATTTTTAATTCTTTAACCAATAAAAAACGTGTAGTTAACTTGGAAATTTCTAATTCTTTAAACAAGAAATTTCCACTTCTAGCTTAGTAGATTATAACTCAGAAACTCATTTTTCTGTTCTGCCCATTGAATACTCAACAAAAGTAAACTCGCCAAATTAGCTTCAAGTCTTTTTAAAATAAAATTGGGAAAATTCTTTTCAGGGATCTTTTTGGAGAAAAAAAATCCCAAAAAAGACCCTCAGAATTCTAAAATCAGGTCTTTTTTCTCGATTTTCGAGAATCTTTGCGTGAGTTGTTAATCTAAAATACGAATTGTTAATTTTCAATTAGATCAGCCCCATTAACAACAATTTTCTAACAACTAAATCAGCCCCATTAAAAACTATATCAGTACCCCGTTAACAACTATATCATCCCCGTTAACAACTCACGTAGATTTTGAAAATCCCAGAAAGGCTTTGGGATTTCAGAATTCTGAGGATTTTTTGGGATTTTTCCTCCAAAAAGGGTCCTGAAAAGGATTTTCCCAATAAAATTTGATTCTTTTTTGGTATCTCACTCACCCGATTCACCAGAACCTTCGGTTCCGACTAATCTGGATTTCGCTCCGTGTTGGACTTGCAGTCATAAGAGAAGAGCTCCTAATATACTATTTTCTCATTCATATGCCTCAAACCGAGGACATGGTGGTGGGAGAGCAAGTCCCTTACCACTTACTCCCAAGGTAGGTATGTTGGTTAAAAATTTGATTCTAGATACTCCCACCAAGATATTACCATGATTTTTCTCGCACATTCACTCACTACTTGATATTCTTTCTTTCTTTTCAATAAGAAATAATCAACAAACCGTAAATTTGCTCCATAGTCTCCTGGTCCATTTTAAGTTTAGTGGTACTTTAAGAAAGGATACAAACTTGATGCTTCAATCTTTTTCTACTTGTTCTTTTTATAAAAGTGATGCACTCCTAACTCCCTTTTCCCTGTATCCAATTATTTCAACTTTAGCTATATAATTATTTCTAGGGAAAATTACTCACAGGTCCCAAGGAAGGAACATAATTACAGTTAGGTCCCTTCAAATGACAGAATCACACAGAAGTCCCTAGGGACTTCTGTGTGATTATTTCAAAACCTAAAAAGACTCTAATGCCCATAGGAGAAAACACTTAAAACTATCGACTCCAGCCTTTCGACAAAGAGCCTATTTCGACCTCCACCGTGTTCGACCTCCACCAACCTTTACCCGCATTCGATCTCCACCGCGTTCGACAGCGTTCGACCGCCAAGTAAATTTGCGTTAGGCAAGGGGCGGTTGTGGGCAGAGGCGCACGCACGCAGGGTTAGGTCAGAGTATAGTGAATCAAGGGGGGCACTTCTGCTCGCTGACAGAGATTTACCGTCATCTCACAAAATAACCAGATTAGAAAGGATTTGCGGTATAATGTAACTCCGGGTCGTTTCTCTCAAGGAATTTGCGGTGGGTTTAAATCAAGAACAAAAAAAGCGAACAACAATAAAATTGGGGGTTTTTGATTTGAAACAGATTAAAACGAAATCAAACCGAAACAGATCTGAAATATGCGAAATGATAAAAACGAGATTGAAATAGATTAAAACGATCAACCCAACGTTTAGATTCCGAAAACTTCCTTCATTGAACGAAATATAAACGAACTCGCGTTTGGCCCCGGACGAACCGAAATCTCTCGTCGTCGAGAAATCCCTCGACTAGACGATCGTCTAGAATCTGTCCGAAAGTGGCGTCTCACCGTGCAATCGCACGCAACACTCTAACCTAGTTCGAACTCGGTCCTTGGGATGAACCAAACCGAATATTAAATCTAATATTCGAACTATTTCCGTAAATCGGATCCGATAAGATGAAAACGAAACGAGTAAAGTTACCGATTAAGTACGAGTTCTCTGGATGAATCATGGAATCCTCAACGTTGGGTTAACCACGGAAGGTTTAGCCGAACATGGCCGGAAAATCGAAGAACAGACGAAGAACGCGAAGAACACGAAGAACACGAAGAACATTTCGGAGAATCAAAAACCTCTATTTTGATCCACAAAACTGAATAAAACGTGAATGGGCGTGTTTGTGGCTGCTGCCTTACTTAACCTAAGATGAAAAACGAAATGGGGCTCCAATCAATAATCCAGGCCCAAAAAACAAAATAATACGAAATGGGCTTTAGTCACAAATTCGAGCCCAAATAAAACATCTGACTTTGGCTTCAAAATCGACCGTCTTCTTGTCCGAATTTGCCCTTCATGTCTTCATAACAATTGTAGCTCTCTGAATCATCTGAAATATGAAACAAAAATGAGGCAAATCCGATGTCTGGTTCAAGAGTTATGGTAAGATTAGTGAAGCAATGTAAAACTGGAATTTTATTAATAAAAATGGCTAAAATATAATCAAAGGCCCAAAGCCCAAATAAGTATAAAAGCCATTATTTATTAACTAAAAAGTCCTAAATTATTAATCAAGAGATAAAAAGAAGTGTATAAAATATTCAATTATCACTCGCCGTTCGAAGTTCGCCGTGCGGCTTGAAGGTCGGTGCTTCTGCTCTGTTTTTTGTTGCATCTATTCTATCGGAAATTGATCCTTCTTTTGTGTTTTGATCTCCGATGGTGTGACGTTTTTATCGTAAAACCTGGATTTTGATTTGTGCATTTAACTCGTTGATCTCTTGTTAGGCTTGATTTGAATCTTATTGCTATCAATTTCTTGAGTGTATATGTTTGTATGAGTGGCTACATGGGTTTGTTTTTGTTAATTTGAAGGTTCAGCAAAACAAAAGCTTAAATCAATGAAATGTCGTAATTAATCTGCCTCTTAGCTGATATCTGGCAAAGGTTTCTACTATATGATGTAAGGGAACCCTTTAAGTAGGGGTTCATCAAGCGAAAACTATATGTTTGGTCCTTGGGGTATTTGGATGTATGATTATCGGTGAAACTTTCATGCCAAAAACATGTGGCCTTTATTGATGATAGATCGTCTGTCTTCCAAATTACTCGCTTCCTTCATTTATCCGTCTTACACTAATCCGACAGTTTTCTTGATTTACCTTTTACAAATACCAAGAGCTTCGATTTGTATTTAATTTAATATAAAATATATAGGAAAGTCATATTACTTATAACTTATGAAGAGTGTAACTCTAGCCATTTTTTCTCCTTTTCATTTAAGTATGAACCCATGATCGAATTCCTAGTTCACTTGCTCCTCACTTGACTCAAGCCATTTTTTGTCCTCCTCTTTGGTAGCAACACCTGGATATTGTTCATCATTTTGGTGTTGAGACTTCAGTTGCACTCGGAGCCCTCTTTCTAAATTTCTGATGCTTTGAGCTTGAGGTATATACAGAGTTGGTAGTTTTTCCTTGCTGAATTTTTTAGCTTGATTTACTTGTTCAGTAGTATAGTAGTTATTACTACGACGCCGCCTTCCCCACGGGCTTTGAACCTTACCGTTGATGGTAGTTTTCTTTTGGATGATGTGGAGATTCCGAGTACTACGAAATAGATGTTTTTTAACCGAAAATAAGGTGGTGCGAGAGAAGTAGAACAAATTTGCATGCGATAACTAATTGTAATATGAATGTAATAGAACTGGAAATTAGAGTATAGGAGAAATAAGATTAGAGGGTTGAGAAGAAGAGAGTAGAGAATAGAGCTAAAATATGAATAGTGCGATTATTAGCAATGCAAATCAATTGCGATAGATACTTTGCCATATATATAGGCATTAGAGGGGTCATCAAAATAGGGGCACCTTATAGGTTCATTAGTCATTAGACATGGCTAAGGCCAATTTTGACTAGTGCCTCACCTGAGCAGCTAATGCCACTAATGATTAATGCCGCTAGTCAAATCATCTAAACTAACTAACTTTCAAAATGCTTTTATTACAATACTGGCTAACTTAAATAATCTTTATTAATATAAAACATAAATTTGTGGTCACTTTCGGGCAAAAATAATCTAATTACTACCAATTAACCCCAAAGTTTAGTTCGATGCACAATCATAAACCTGAGCAGCTAATGCCACTAATGATACGTAAGAATTTTTGTTTCATTGTAAAGCATCAGTTTCTAATTTTTTGGATGTTATTTGTTCGTGACATTTCACATTTCAGGGATTCTTGTGGTGTCCATGTTCTATCATGGTTACAGAGATGGGATGGCTCTCCCTAAGACAAAGAAGGGTATACTATGCCTAATTTATCTCGTGAGCAACGCGAGATAAAGCTTGAATGCTTATGGGGGCTTGTATCTCATGAGAAAAACATACATGCGCAAAGGTGTTGTCCCGACCATCAAAACCAACAATCGAAGAAGAAGAAGAAATAGAGTTGTAGTTTTATTGTAGAGTAGTTGAAAGTATTGAACCGAATGTATCAACTATGCCAAACCCAAGAGCAAATACTGACTATTTTGGTACTAACCTTATAGCTAAATGTACATTGTGCATTTAATTAAATCTTTGATTATGTTGATGGAGTTCTATTTTGGTAGAGTTTGATTATGAGAAATGAATTGTTGGTTAGTTTCAATTAGCTTTTGTTGTTGAATCTATTGTTAGAACTGTGAAAATCTGATGTATGTGCACTAAGTACTGTCACTAGTACAGTCTGTTGTGGTGATTGCCTTTTTTTCATTGAAAACAAATAGAAAGGAAAACATCAAGAGGAGGCAAAGCTTGATGCATGTTTGCTGGTGTAGTTCAAAATCTTAAGGATGCTATTTTGCTTGCTTGTTTGCTGCGAATAACAACAGGAAATACATGAAATAACAACACAAAATGCATGAAATAACAACAACTTTTTAAAATCTGAATTTGTCATCTCTCGCTTCCGAATAACAACAACGAAATGCATGAAATAACAACACAAAATGCATGAAATAACAACAACTTTTTAAAATCTGAATTTGTCATCTCTCACTTCCGGCGAATAACAACAGAAATGCATGAAATAACAACACAAAATGCATGAAATAACAACAACTTTTTAAAATCTGAATTTGTCATCTCTCACTTCCGTGGCGAATAACAACAGAAATGCATGAAATAACAACACAAAATGCATGAAATAACAACAACTTTTTAAAATCTGAATTTGCCATCTTCCACTTCCGTAAGCGAATAACAACAGGAAATGCATGAAATAACAACACAAAATGCATGAAATAACAACAACTTTTTAAAATCTGGAATTTGTCATCTCTCACTTCCAGAAGCGAATAACAACAGGAAATGCATGAAATAACAACACAAAATGCATGAAATAACAACAACTTTTTAAAATCTGGAATTTGCCATCTTCCACTTCCGTAAGCGAATAACAACAGAAATGCATGAAATAACAACAACTTTTTAAAATCTGAATTTGTCATCTCTCACTTCCGAGCGAATAACAACAGAAATGCATGAAATAACAACAACTTTTTAAAATCTGAACTTGCCATCTCCCACTTCCGGAAGCGAATAACAACAGAAATGCATGAAATAACAACAACTTTTTAAAATCTGAATTTGCCATCTCTCACTTCCAGAAGCGAATAACAACAGAAAATGCATGAAATAACAACACCAAATGCATGAAATAACAATTTCTTTTTAAAATCTAGAATTTGCCATCTCTCACTTCCAAAAGCGAATAACAACAGAAAATGCATGCAAAAACAACAGAAAATGCATGAAATAACAACAACTTTTTAAAATCTGGAATTTGCCATCTCTCACTTCCAGAAGCGAATAACAACAGAAAATGCATGAAATAACAACATTTAAAAATGCATGAAATAACAACTTTTTAAAATCTGGAATTTGCCATCTCTCACTTCCGAAGCAAATAACAAAAAATGCATGCAAAAACAACGAAAAATGCATGAAATAACAACAACTTTTTAAAATCTGAATTTGCCATCTCTCACTTCTAGAAGCGAATAACAACGAAAAATGCATGAAATAACAACAAAATGCATGAAATAACAACAACTTTTTAAAATGAATTTGCCATCTCTCACTTCCGGAAGCGAATAACAACAGAAAATGCATGAAATAACAACACAAAATGCATGAAATAACAACAACTTTTTAAACTTTTGACAGCTATATAAGGCTAGCTGAAGAAGTGAATATCATTTCAAAATATTAAGTTGTATGAGTAAGTGGGTATTTGCACCTACTCATTGAACTTAATATCATATTTAGTTTCACGTCCATGTGCGCAAGCTATAATTACAAGTTCTTGTCCATAGAAACCAAGACCATACATCATATGTCTCACCGCTAACAATGGCATATGCTAAGGGAAACATTTAATTGTCTGCATCATATGCACAAGCTGACAACATCGTCCCCTTGTATGGGCCACTCAAGTGACATCCATCAATATAAAGTATGGGTCGGCATCCATCTATAAAGCCTTTAATCCAAGAACCGTAAGCAATAAATAGCCTCACGAAAACTATTGTTTGATGAGGCTTCCCATTTAGCAACTGTGTTAGGATCACTTTCGATAAGTCTTTCACATATCCAAGGGATAACCCTGGGTAAGACTCTTGACTTGGACCATGTATTTTCATCAATGCTCTTTCTTTGGCCCTATATGCTTGGGAATAGTTCACTCGCACCCCATACTCTCTATACATGTCCGAGCGAATTTCGTGGCGCTTGTCGATATTGCACCTTAAACCATCCATTACAATTGAGGATGTCAAGGTGGAAAGGGGTGGATGAGCAACAATTAGGTTGTCTTACGCTTGGTGGATGTGTGCACTTCGGTATGTTCTGATTGTTAAGAACTTTGTATCTTGATGTTCTCCCGATGAATATGCACCAATGTACCAAGGACAACCATCAACCTTGCACTTTACAATTACCTTTTGTTGATTGTTCTTCACAAAATGGTATGAAAACTTGTGTGCAATGCTGTATTTGTATAACGTTTGACGAAGGGTCAGAGCATTGGCAAAAATATGTCCTACTCCAACAATCAAATCTCTCCATTTGGTATGATTCATCTCTGGTCTTGGTATTGGCACAATCTGAGTACACCATGTAAAAGATGGTCGCTCTTCACTTTGAGGTGGAGACATAGACAATCCACTAGGAAATCTAGACAAGTTTTCATCCCTACAATAAACAACAAGTTACCGTATTAGTAATGACAATGTATGAGTCCTCATTCAACACTTATACAAAAACAAATTAGCTTTATTAAAGCAATTAAACCTACACTTCTTCTTGCTCTTGCATTTCAAAGATTTCAATGATGGTTGTATATTGTCCATATTCTCTTTCTCTTCAATGTAAACATGCCCATATTCTCCATTAAACTTTATTAAATGATCCACCCCTTCATCGTCTACAAGATCTACATATGTTGATGGATCAAAGCTAACTTTGAATTTCAAACAAATGTCATTGCTTTCTTTTCCAATCGAGATGATATGATTCTTCACAATTAAATCATAGGTTGTGCCTTCCTTTAAAAATTTTGTTCTTACCAAACCTCCAAGGTATTGACCTTCATCTCCCCCACCATTTAAAAACCTCCCCCCGAATGAAAGTAACAAAATATATTTTTCCTAGAAGTACCTTCCATTTTTCAGGACAATCTGCAACAAGAAGATTGTATTAACAACCGAAAATGCATGAAATAACAACGAGAAAATGCACGTATTAACAACAACTTTATATTCTCCTATCGTAACTTTTCTTGAAACATTCCATCATCACCTCAACCGAAAACCAACGAAAAACAGCAATCCCTCTGTTTAGCTTCCCAAAATCGAGCACAATGTTATTAACCCTACCCAATAACATGAAACCCCAAATTCAATGATAAAGATGATATCTTTAGCAAAATCTTAGCATTACTTACCTAGGGACCACTTATAATCCACTAATGTCCACTAATGAGCTCAAACTTAAACCCATTACCAAGCCTTCACTCTCTGAATGCAAAGAACATATAATGAAAAAATAATCATCGAACAAAGAAAAGATGACAGCTGGAGAATCTAAGCTTTGCCTGGACCATTAATATGTCACTTACTTGCCCTCTACTTGGAGAATCGATTGACTTTTGTTGGTTACTTGATTTCTGCGTTTTATCCTGTTTGACGAAAGCTCTCCCGCGTTACTTTTTTTTCCAGTCTGTTGCCTTTCCTTTTTTATAATGAATGGGCATTAGAGTCTTTTTAGGTTTTGAAATAATCACACGTCCTAACTCCCTTTTCCCTTTTGATCCAATCATTTCAACTTTAGCTATATAATTATTTCTATTTAATATAATTAATCATTTTATTGGGGGGAAAAAAATGTCCAGCGAGACACAATGTGAATACTTAATAGTCAACATATTGCTATATTAACTTTATGTATTTGATTTGAGATTTAACGCTAGCTCCCACCAACCTTCAATTATTTCTCAATGGCAAGTTGGCTCACTCATACTCACAAGACTGGATGAGATTTCAATGTACAGTGGAGTTTTGGGGGGGGATCCCTTCAACTGTAACTTCCATGGTTCTCAGACCCGGACCGGACCAGGAACCGGTGGGTAAACCCGGTCCGGTCCGGGCAAATCGTTCAATTTTTAATTTAAAAAAGGGTTAAGGTGCGAAAATAGACGTATGTCTTTTGTCGGAAGGAAGCGCCATAGCAAGTCTTTTTTTGGGTGTAAAAGTGTACACGTGGTTACAAATTAGGTGCGAAAATATCGTTTGACCATTAAGTTTGACTTTTTTCTTGATCACGATGCGATGACGTGGCATTTTCAAAGCTACAAAAATGACATGTCTTTGGTCGGAGGAGCGCCCCAAGAAGAAAGTGCTTTTTTGCACATGTGAATTTGTGACAAAGCGTATACATTTTTGCACGCTGAAATGCCACGTAAAGTCAAACTTAAAAGTCAAACTTAACTTAATTGCCAAACGATATTTTTGCACCTAATTTGTAACCACGTGTACACTTTTGCACCCAAAAAAAAGACTTGCTGCACGGTAAGACTCTTTTTGACAAAAGCACATGTCTATTTTTACACCTTAACCCTTTTAAAAAAATGATTTTTTTTTTATTATTTTCTTTAGAATTTTATATTAATAACCCTAAAATCTTCCATTTTTCACCTTTGACCCAATACCCCGTCTAAAGACCGTCCCAGTGACTGTCTAGTGTTTGGGTTTCAAACCTTAGTAATTTCTATGCACTTTTCCTTTTTTTGGGGGGGGTTTGGTGCAGAAATAAAACAAGGAAAAAAATCACACGAGACGGGACCGAAAATTTTTAATTTTAAAAAACAAAAAAAAGAAAAACCCAAAAAAGAGCACTGTTGAGTTAGAGTCAAAAGTTGAGGGGGGAAAAAGGAAAATCCCTTTAAAATCATAAGAAATCAAGAAAATATTAGAAAAGTCTCAGAAAAATTCTGATGTTAAAAAAATATTAAAGAATTATTAAAACTCACAGATGAAATTGTTAATTTTCTACTAAAGTAGTTGTCAATGAGATTTTTTTGATATTAGAATTTTCTCTTAGACTTGTTTGACAGATTTTTTTGGTCTCTTAAGACCTTATAGGAATGTTTTTAAAAAAATAAAAAAAAAATAAGAGTCAAGAAGACCTCCTGACAAGTTTTCATTGTACGAAAAATTTCCACAGACAACTTATTAGTTGATTGTTGACTCTTAAATGCTAACTTATTAGTTGATTGTTGACTCTTAAATGCTAGCAAAGGCTCCATACTCACATTCTCACGTTCCTATTGTGCCGACCGAATTCCCAAGATAAGCGAACTCACCAAATCAACTTCAACTCTTCAACCTCAGATTTGATTTAGCCACTCCCACCAAGGTATTATTAATACGGTCTTTCTCCTTCATCTTATAACTTCTTAAACGTTGTTCTTTCTGTTCTTTTTCAAAAATAATCAACGACCTATTGTGCCCCCGGAATGGCTGCTTCTGCTTCTTCTTCCCAGGTCCCATGTGAAAAATACGATGTTTTTATCAGCTTTAGAGGTTCAGACACCAGATATGGTTTTCTCAGCCATTTGATGAAGGAGTTGCGTCGAAAAAACATAGATGTCTTTGTGGATTACAGGCTTGAGAGAGGAGACGAAATATCATCAGCACTTGTGACAGCAATAAAAGGATCCATGATTGCTTTGGTTATATTCTCAAAAGATTATGCTTCTTCAAAGTGGTGCTTGGAAGAACTTGTCAAAATCATAGAACGTAAAGAAGCTGATCAACAGATTGTGATACCAGTTTTCTACGGTGTAGATCCATCAGACGTCAGGCATCAAAAAGGCACTTATGTAAAGGCAACTCTTCATGATGAAGAGAAGTTCAAGGATAAAGTGGAAATTTGGAGATCTGTCTTGAAAAAATCTGCTAATTTAACTGGTTATGATTCATCAAAATTTCAGTAAGTTTGTTTCTATTATTCAATTTAAGATTTTATAGTGTCAATGTTGTTAAGCTTTTGCTTAGTTTGCCTTAAATCTAGTGAAGTTATATCGATTTATGCCTATGGATCTATTATTTTTTCATGGGCAGCAAGTAAATTTTTTTGTTGTTGGTCTTTTTATATGTTAGAGATGAATCCAAACTCATTGATGCACTAGTCGAAGAAGTCTTGAAAAAGCTAAAAGATAATAGCCCCTTTGTCCCAAATTCTCAGCTCATTGGATCTCATAAAAATTTTACGATTGTTGAATCATTAATGAAAATTAAGTCACAGGAGGTTCGAATTGTTGGGATATGGGGCATGGGAGGGATAGGCAAAACAGCCCTTGCTCTTGCTATATTTGAGAAATTCTTGTCTCAATTTGATAGTTACTGCTTCTTAAAAAACGTTAGAGAAAAATCAACAACAGTTAATGGTTTTAATTCTTTAAGTGACGAGCTTCTTTCTCAGCTATTAGGCCAAAAAGATCACATAGATGAGAATAATGCATTTAAAAGGTCGCAACGGAAAAAAGTCTTAATTGCCCTTGATGATGTGGATAATCCAAAGCAACTGAAAGATTTGGTTGGACGTCTACAATTGGGACCAGGTAGCAGAGTCATTGTAACAAGCAGGGATAAGCATGTTCTAAGGAGTGGAGGGATTCATGATCAATTCATACATGAAGTCAATGAATTGAGTATAGAAGAATCACTTGAACTCTTTAGTATACATGCCTTCAATAAGAGTCATGCTAAAATGAGATATCAAGAGCTATCAAAAATGACAGTGGCCATTGCTAAAGGAATTCCTTTAGCTTTAGAAGTTTTGGGTTCCCATTTTCATTCTAGAGATAAAGCATATTGGGAAAGTGAGCTTAGCAAACTCAAGAGGTATCCCCATAAGAAAATTCAAAATATATTGAAGATAAGTTATGATGGATTGGATCCTATGGACAAGGAAATATTTTTAGACATCGCATTTTTTTTCGTGGGTGACAAAATGGATATTGTTACTTGTCGGCTAGGGGCTTGTGGTTTCAAAGCGGTTAGTGGAATACAAAATCTTATAGATAAAGCTCTCATAAAGTTAGGTTGGGATGATCGTATTGTAATGCATGATTTGATACGAGAAATGGCTAAGCAAATAGTTCGTGGAGAAAGTATGAGACATCCTGAAAGACGTAGCCGATTAAAAGATGCAGATGAAATCCATGATGTATTGAAAAGTAATATGGTATGGGAAAAAGATACATCAATTTATTTCTTTCATTTTTTTTTTGAAATTTTTTTAAAACTTTAATATTTATTTCATTTTATTTTTTTTGTCTAGGGAACAAATGAAATTGAAGGTATTATATTGGATGTGACTCAAATAAAATATGTACAAGTGAGAGGCAACATCGTTGTAAAGATGAAAAATTTAAGATTCCTCAAATTTTTCTCTTCTACATTATGGAAGTCTCCCAGTAGGATATATATAGATCTTCTTTCTGATATTGACTCTTTTTCTAATAAATTGAGGTATCTTCATTGGGATCATTATCTATTGGAGACTCTGCCATCAGGCTTTTATCTTGAAAACCTTGTTGAACTTCACATGCAAAACAGCAATGTTAAAAGGCTTTGGGATGGAAATCAAGTACATATATGCTAATGTATATTTTATATGTCTCCAACCTAATTAAATTTATTAGGGCTTTTTAATTTAGGTAATTGTTTTTTTTCCCCCCATTGTGAACATAGGATCTTGGAAACCTAAAGACAATAAATTTGAGACGGTCCAAACAATTGATAGAGTTGCCTGATCTCTCGATGGCATACAAGCTTGAAAGTGTATATCTCCAAGGTTGTAAAAGTTTGAGGAGTGTTCATCCCTCTATTTTATCTCTCCCCAGTATTAATAAAATGGAAGTATCTAGTTGCTCAAAATTAGAGAGTATTGAAAGTGAGACTCATTTAGAATCTTTCTCTGACTTTAGTGCTGACTATTGTTGCCTCAAGAAATTATGTTTGTCATCAAACAAATTGAGTCATTTATTTCTTAATGGAACAAAAGTCGAAATATTGCATTTCCCAATCGGTCGTTTCACAGAACTTACACATATTAGAATTTCTGGTGGTATTGTAGGGAGTGTTTCAATAGATGAGCTGTGTTGCTTGACAAATCTTGAGGTGTTTTGGGTTACCCATTTGAAGCAAGTAATTGACATAAAGCAGCTACACTCCCTTTTTGATGCTTGGCGTAATTTAAGAGAACTACGTTTGGAGGGGAGGAGTTACTTTTCAGAAATCCCTGACAATATCAAGGCCTTGACAAGGTTAGAATGTTTATCATTGTATGACTCTGCTGTGGAGACATTGCCAGCCTGCTTCAACCATCTTTCAAGCTTGAAATACATTTACCTGAGAAGGTGCAAAAGACTTAAGTCTATACTTGGACTTCCTCCCTTCCTTTGAATGTTAGACGCCTGCGAATTGAGTTCGTAAACCCAAGACCATGTAGCCCATAAGCCATCATATCTTATAATATACCCCATCCCTTGTCTCGAGCTAGCCTGAGGATCTAACATTTGCCATTTATCAAGGCTCATGATAATTTACAGAAGATTATCTAGTTCGGTGCTACTCCACTAAAAGTCCGAACATGAACTCCAAGAATAATGACACTTATAACACGAATATGCATTACCCCTTTATAGAATGTCTATAATTTGATTGACCATTTTTCTGTAACCCAATCAATTATTTATTCCCTTGACCTGTGATAGTTTCTCTAATGGATTACTTGCACTGACCAGTGTCTTCAATATCCAAGTACCGAAACATATCAAGGGGACATTTCCTATAAATTCCATGTTGTTTATCTAATAAACTCCGATAACCAAATAGTCTCAATCCCAAAATACCAAGTTATTGGCCGTCATATTAGATCAAACCTCACCCGTTGGTAAATCAAAGAATGAAAACTATTTGACTACCTATTTAAAATAAACTCAGGATTAAGAGCAACTACATGACTATAGTTATCGGAGATTTGATTCCTTATGACAGAAAGAACAACTTTAATCAAAACTCTCCTTGATCCATTCAATGTAAGTATTAACTCACACCAATGTTTTATAATGATTCGGACAAAACCATTTCATAAAATATTGCAGCCTAAATAAAGTGTCCAACTTAATTTAATAGATGTGAACCTATTCATCAATTATGAGAACCTATGACCATGTCCTCTATGAATGTATCCATATGATCATATACTCCACAATTGATTCGGACCTTAGAATTTGTAAATAGTGTGCGAAATAAATGAAAAACACCTCATTTATAACATTCAGAAAAAAAAATGCAATGTCATAATGTCTTGCTAAAAAAAACAAATTAACAAAGTGAAATAACAACTACCTAAAGCTATAGCAAATCTGAAATCCTCCTAAGACCCATAGATGTAACATGCCTCTCGAACACACGTTCAGGCAAACTCTTAGTAAAAGAGTCGCCAAGGTTCTCGTCGATGCTATCTTTGCTACCAATGTATCTCCTCTTTCAACTATTTCTCGGATCAAGTGGTACTTTCTCTGTATGTGTTTTTGTCTCTTGTGAAACCTTGGTTCCTTGGACTGTGCTACTACCTCAATGTTGTCACAGTAAAGTGTGATAGGATAATTAATACCTGGTATCACCTGAAGGTCCGTTAGGAACTTCTTTAACCATGCAGCTTCCTTTGCATCCTCAGAAGCAGCTACATACTCAGCCTCTGTGGCAGAGTCAACCACACATGATTGTTTTACACTTCTCCAACAAATGGCACCGCCATTAAGGGTGTACACATATCCCGAGGTGGACTTACTTGAGTCAATATCTCCTTGGAAATCTGAGTCCATATAACCAATGGTTTCAAGACTTCCACTAGAATATACCAACATATAATCTCTCGTTCTCCGTAGGTACTTGAGTATATGTTTGACCGCTACCCAGTGTTCCTCTCCAGGATTAGATTGGTACCGGCTTACTACTCCCACTGCATAGTAGATATCTGGTCTGGTACATAGCATAGCATACATGAGACTACCTACAGCTGAAGCATAAGATATCTTACTCATGCGTTCTCTCTGCTCAGGAGTTTTAGGAGATTGCTCCTTAGAGAGATGAATCCCATGCCTGAAGGGTATAATTCCCCTCTTGGAATTCTCCATGCTAAACCTAGCAAGTATTTTGTCGATGTATTTAGCCTGGGATAATGCCAAAACCCTATTCTTCCAGTCTCGTAAGAGTTTAATACCAAGAATATAATTGGCTTCCCCCAAGTCTTTCATATCAAAATGCTTGCTCAGCCAGGTCTTTATGCTTAACAATACCTCTGTATCATTTCCGATAAGGAGTATATCATCCACATAAAGTACCAGAAAAGATACTGCATTACCTTGGATCCTTTTATACACATACGGCTCATCAGGATGTTTCTCAAAACCATAAGACTTAATGGCTTGATCAAATCGATGTTCCATGATCGGACGCTTGCTTAAGTCCATAAATGGACCTTTGCAACTTGCATACCATCTCTTCTTGCCCTTTGGCTATAAACCCTTTTGTTGCTTGCATATAGATTTCCTCTTCCAAATTTCCATTTAGAAAAGCAGTTTTGACATCCATTTGCCAAATCTCATAATCAAGATTTGCTTTGCAACACTAAGAGAATCCGGATGGACTTAAGCATGTCAACCTAGGCGAAAAGGTTTCTTCATAATCCACACCTTCTATTTGAGAGTACCCTTTCGCCACCAATCTAGCTTTGAAGGTTTCAACCTTCCCGTCCGATCCTCTCTTTCTCTTGTAAATTCATTTACACCCAATGGGTCTTACCCCTTCAAGTGCATCTACAAGAGACCAAACTGAGTTGGAATACATAGAATCCATTTAACGATTCATAGCCTCAAGCCATTCTTCCGAGCATCAACATCTCCTAGTGCTTTGTCATAGCTCGTGGGATCATCATCTTCATTAAAGATGACATCCTGATATGACTCACCCAACAAGAGAAATCTTGCAGGTTTACGAATCAATATCCCACTACGACTTTGTCGCACTTGATGTTGTGCATCTACGGGGGGTCCATATTTTGTGGGTTAACAATTTCTAGATGAGGACCCTCATTAAGTGGATTAACCAATTCATGATTTTGTTCTTCCATAAGTTCATCATTATGCTTGAACTTCATCATCATCTTGAACTTCGGTTCTATCTCCGGATTCCTGTGTATGTTCGGGTATAGTTTCCCTTCTTTGAACAATCACGGAATAAAAGCTGGAACCGCACTTTGAGGAGGTTGCGGTGAAACTTGATCTGAGACTAGCTCATCAAGAATAACCGTACTCCTTGGCTTATAATTTTCCATATAATCCTCCTCTAAGAAAGTCGCGTGAGTGCTCACTATGACCTTCTTTTCTTTTGGACTATAAAACAACCAACCTCTGGTTCTTCTAGGATAGCCTATAAACATGCATACTTCAGTACGCGAGTCCATCTTATCTGGTTTTTGTTGCAAGACATGTGCCGGAGTACCCCAGATCCGAATATGTTTCATGGTGGGTTTACACCCTTTCCACAATTCTATTGGTGTCTTTGAAATCGACTTGGACGAAGCTAAGTTCAATAGATACATAGCAATTTCTAAGGCATATCCCCAGAATGAATCAGAAAGAGATGAATAACTGAGCATAGATCTTGTCATTTCTAAAAGGGTTCTATTTCTCCTTTCAAAGAACTCTATTCTGTTTGGGGTGTACTTGGAGAAGATAATTGTGAAACTATCCCTCTTTGGTCGGGTAAGACTCAACTCTCCAGATAGGTATTCTTCCCCTCGATCGATCGAAGAGTCTTAATTTGAACACCAAGATGTTTTTACGCACTCGGCCTTGAACTCTTGGAATTTTCCAAAAGCTTCGTACTTGAGACGCATCAAGTACACATGTCCAAATCTAGAGTAATCATCGGTAAATGTGATGAAATACTGATACCCGCCTCTAGCTTGGACATTTATTGGTCCACATACATCAGTATGTACCAATTCCAGCTGAAGTGTGACACGTTTTCCCTTAGCCTTGAAAGATCTCTTGGTCATTTACCCTCTAAACAAGATTCACATACTGGTATCGGTTCAAAGTTCAGAGATTTTAAAATCTCACTTTTGACCAAACCTTGTATCCTGTTAGAGTTAATATAACCCAATCTCAAATGCCAAAGATAAGTTTCATTGGAAACTTTTCTTTTCTTTTATGAATTAATATGCTCAACATCATTCAATTCAACATGATTAACTTCACGGGGCACGGGATTAAGGAAATAAAGACCATTAAACATTACACGAACAAATAAAAGAAGATAAACTTCTTATTGAAACGAGAATTAAACTGAATCGTCATACCATGTTTTTCCAAACAACTAACAAATTAAATTCCTCTTAAAATGCGGAATAAATAAACAGTCTTCTAAAACCAAAGTTCTGCAATTATCAAAAGATAAAATAACTTGTCCCACTTGTGTGCGTGTACACAAGCTCCCAGGTTCAAGCTTTAAAATTCTTTGTCATTTACTTACGCAAGCTATGTTTGAACCACTGCAAAGAGTAACAAACATGGTTAGTGGCTCATGAATCAACAATCCATTTATCATTGTAATTCTCCACTAAACAAGCCTCAATCACATGTAAATTACTCATACCTGGTAGATTCATACGTGGGCAATTTTTCTTCCAATGCCCCTTTTGTCCGCACTTGAAGCACTTGCCTTTTGGGCGCTTCATTGCAACTGTTTTGGCTACTTTGGAATACCTTATTTCTTCTTTTTCTTGTTCTTGTTCTTTCCCTTGGGTTTCCCCTTAGGTTTCACGTAACTTTCACAAGCAAAAATGCACGCCCTACTTGACTAGAGATCGTTCAAAGACTCTCAAGCTCGTGCATCAGTTGAGTGAGGTCAAGATTCATCTTATTCATATTATAATTCATCTTGAATTGATTGAAGTATTCAGGTAGTGATTGCAAGAGAAGGTCAACTTTTACTTCTTGTTCAAATTTGACACCATGGTCTTCAGCCTTCTTGAAGTTTGCTATCATTGTGAGACAATGATCCCGCACACTTCCTCCAGACATTACTATCTTTGTGACTGAATTCAGCGCATTTTGCCTAGCAGAGCTGCTAGACGTAGCAAACATGCCATCAAGAGTCTGGAGCATTGTTGCTCCTTCCTCAATCATGCTCACTTGCTCCTAAAGGTGACTGGCGAGACAGACTACAATATAGCAGCGAACTGCCACATTCGCCTTCTCCCATTTTTCCTTCTCTTGCTGAAATTTAGTCTGTATTGCCACAGACGCATCTGCAGCAGGCTGCGCTGGCATAGGGGTAGTTAGAACAAATTTGAGCTTTTCAAATTGAAGAACAATATCTAAATTAGTTTTCCATTGTTTGTAGTTTGTACCATCCATAGGTTTTTGGCTCAATATTGTAGCTAAAGGATTGAATGAAGACATTTTTCTTAAAATAAGGAAAAACACACTAATTACAAACTATAATTAACAACAAATGATATAGCGTTAGTAGATTCTAATAACAACTATTTGTTTATTGTTTAACAATCCATTAGTTATCTTTACAAGGCTTACGATGGGCAAGATACTTGTAAAACTAATCTTGTCATTTTGGGCCTTCGGTTCCATTGCGAGCCTCGATGGGAGGGTTAACAATTTTACCAAAGTTGAATGTATTTAACCATTGTTTACTTTCAAAATTATCTTTAGTGTCTAAGTGTTGCCGACGATGGGCGTACAAACTTTACTAAAATTTTGAAAATATTAGGGTTTAATCTAGCGAAATTCGATTATCCTTATCCGATAGGCTTAAATCGATAACCATTTTACTAATAAACCCACAATTGGGGCCCGTAGGTTTTAAAATTAAATGCTTAATTAAAACCTTCACCCATTCAATATTTTAAATTTAGAATTTTTAATTTCCAAGAATTGTTCAATTTAGAGTATTCTTTGTCTCGAGATCTGAGCAATTGTTAATTGAAATCATTAGGTATCTAAAATCCAAATCATGATTGGCAGAGTGTGTTTCACATGACCATTTTAAATAACCCACAAACCAAGAATTGTTCAATTTAGAGTATTCTTTGTCTGAGATATGAGCAATTGTTAATTGAAATCATTAGGTATCTAAAATCCAGTCACGATTGGCAGAGTGTGCTTCACATGACCATTTTAAATAACCCACAAATTACTCTCAAAAATACAATTCTCTTAGGAAATTTTCTGGATTATTTGTCTAGATTTTAATTCCACAATTAATTAATCCAATTATTATTCTAGATTTTAATTTAAAATCATAATAATTTATAATTAGTTTAGTGGATAACCTAAATAATCTCGCATAATAACTATCATACTAGTCGATTCAAGACATAATAGCTACTATCTTTGTTATGACATGTGATTATGCAACAATATGGCATCTTCCTATTCTATATGGCATATTATTTCAAACATCATGTTAATCGCACATATAATTCATACAATTCAATAAAAGCATTAATAATTAAACAAATAACTTTAATCCTTGGCTTTCCTATTTAAAAATAAAAATTACAACCTTGGAATTTCTCTTTTGTCATCCCATAAGATGTCTGCCTCAAGCCCTTTTAGGGTATTCATGGGCCCAAAAGCCCAAAGACCCACTCCTTGCGAGAAAACCTAAGATGCAAAAGAGGAACCTAGTCACGTCGATATTGCCGCACCGTCACCAAAGTCATCTCAGCACGATGGGCAATTTTTCTTCTTTTTCTTTACAGTTTCTCGATCTTCAAGTTTTACAGAAATTTAAAAAAAAAATACATAGATCATTGCAAAATGTATCAAATAGCCAAATTGGGGTCAACTATTATGTTAAGTCAGCCAAATTTGGTGGGTAGTCTTCAAGTCTTGTTCGCTCATGGCTATTTGATGGGTAGTCTTCACCTTTGGGGTGTCAACTATTATGTTAAGTCACCAAATTTGGTGAAGACTACCCATCAAATAGCCATGAGCGAACAAGACTCAAGACTACCCACCAAATTTGGGGATTGCATTTTTTACGTATTCTTTGTTTGTAACTTTATGTAGTTTACTAAATTGATGTCTATTGCATATTTCATGCTATTTTGACAAAAATGGGCCCTTGTGATCCTAATTTTATTCTGTCGACTTGGTTTCTTAATCTCTAAGCCAATATTAATGGTGATAGGTTCTGTATTTGGGGATGGTATTGTCTTGCAGATTGCATGTTGATGGGGATGTGTTAAAAGTTCCTGAATACACATGGTTTGATCGTTTAGGCCAATATTAATAGTGATAGGTTTTATATTTAGAGATTCATTTGTTTTGCAGTTGCATCCAGAGACTTGTTCATAGTAAGAACAGAGTCACGTGCAACAATGGTAAATTTATAAATCATCAAAGAAGAGTAAAGATGTTGAGGATTCAAAATAATTACAAATTAGTAAAGCAGAAGCAACGTATGATTCAAACATGGAAGAAAATGGATTGATCGATGCCATTTATCAATGCAGGTTTGATTTTCATTCAATTAAGATAGAAATAAAAACAGAATGATTGGAGTTATTCTTTAAAAATAAAAGAAAACGTGTATATAAATATGGCTAACACTAGATATATGAATCAGTTGGGTGTTTGTCCAATAAAACAAAATTTGAGTCAATGTAAATTTTTCTCTGTACATGTACGTTTATTATGGCCTCGTTTCTTCTTTGATTTGGTCTGACAAACTTGAGCAACATCTTTATTTGTTTTTGGTCGTGGATAACCCTCTCTAGCACAAACTAGCTTGAAGTAGTTATCCTTCCTTGTTCGTGTTTTGACACCGAAACCTTTTACCTTGCCATATCCTGTATACAAGTCCACTACATCCTTTTGTTCGGAAAATTCCATTCCAACCTCAATCAAAATATTAGAATTCTTTGTCGGTGTCAAGGGAATGACATTTGGAATGTTATCAACTAAATTAAGATGCATCTCTTCTATAATTTCATCATCACTTAAGTTGATGCAATCTATTGGATCATCATCCATATTCAATAAGTCATCTCCCAATTCACCAGGATGCATCTCTTCTATAATTTCATCATCACTGAAGTTGATGTAATCTATTGGATCATCATCCATATTCAATAAGTCATCTCCCAATTCAATAGGTATGTCATTCCTAATTTCATCATTTAAGTCAATATAGTCCGGATGCTCATCCATAATATACCTAAAAAATTAAAATCAATAACAGGAAAGTAGCATTAAATACTCGATATGATAGTGTTGTAAAAGCTTTAAATTATCCACAAAATCGCCACTCATTGTATGCATGCCAAATGAATCAATATCCATGAACAATCAGTGACATTAAGATTTTTTGTGTGGCTGAGTATCAGTGTATTGCCTAGCTTTTTTTTGCTTGGATCATATTTTCCTGTCTATACAAGGGTGCCCACTCAGTTTCTCTGCCAACTGATTTTTAATCTATTGATTAGCAAATATAAATCATGGATCCTGAGGGGGTTGAACTTGCCGTAATTTACTTTAACCTGTTAATGGAAGAATAAAGAAGTGCCGATGAACAATCAGGGAAAAAAAAACCTGTTAATGGCATATGAAAATTTACTTTAAACTTTAATGAACAATTTACAGCTAGTGCCGATGAACACGTGGGATAATTTACAGCTATAGAATTCTAGAAGAAGAAATTATTCTTCACCTGTTCAAGAAAAAAACCTGCAAGAAGTGCCGATGAACACATGGGATAATTTACAGCTAGTGCAGTTATTCTTTATGCTATTCACGAACAATGTAAAAAGTATTACAAGTCAAATACAAACCGATGAACAATCAGGGAAAAAAAACCTAAAAGTGGAGAGGATAGAGAGAACACTTACACGATTGAAGACCTAAGGGAGTGAGATGAGAATGCAGCACCAAGCAAAATCCTGATTACGATGCGCTGGAACGAGACGTCGGCGCTGGGTGGAAGCAGAGGGAGTGAAAGGCGATCCACACCAGCAGATCGTGAGAACGGAAGAGAGGGGAGAAATGTGGGGAAGGAATTGGTTTTAAGTATGTTAAATCAGGACCGTTGGATCAAAAATAGATCTAATGGTGAGAAGAAGGTAGTGAAAAGGTAGTGACATAAGAAGATAGTGACAATATCATATCTCCTTAAATATATATATATATAACATTGATGTTCTTATAATATAGTAGATGGGTGTTCTATCAATATTTAGTCTTTAGAAATTGAACATCACCTTTTTACAAGTGTGACACTGGTTAGATTATGACATGGTATAGTCTATGTTAGATTTTGAGCTTTTTTTTTTTTTTTTTGGCAAATGTTGGCATTAATTAATTAGGAAATATCTTATAAAAGAACTTGAGTGTTATTACTCACCTAACAGGAAATATTGTTTGGATACATAGATTGTGACATGGTATAGTCTGTGCTAATCCTTTTTGGGCTTGTGACTTCTATTCACAAATTTTCACTTAATACTTGTCAAACAAACATTCAATGATTTCAAGACAAATCCATTCCCAATAAAATAAAATAAAAAATATTTCAAATTTTTTTGTTACAGGCAGAGCTATCTAGTGTGTTCTTGTTGTTTCGAACTAATTGAGACAGTTGGATATTTGCATTCAACCATTTTGTTCATGCCAAGTGTCTGCATTGGAATGGAGAAATTAAAATAAATCAGCTAAAAATGTAAAATCTTCATTCTTTGGTGAATTGAATTCATAAATAATATACTGTGTTGCCTTTCTTTTCACAGTAAGGATATATTGCTACAGTTATGAAGTAAAATTATTGTCCTCATTCTATTTTTATTTTTTTGAATAAGGCTGAAATTAGGCACATAATATGCAGGGCAACCTGGTAGTATTGAGAATGTTGACAAATCAACCATTATGGCTGGAAAAGCTTTTTCGTCTACTCAAGGTTAAATTTCTCTATTTTATCCTGAAATAATTATTCTATGCATTTGTTTATTCCCTTTGTTTTTACTCCTTGTAGTTTATTTAAATGGATTTTTCAAAAATGTCTTCTTACTTATCTTCGTCCTCTTAATTAATTCCCTTTTCTTCTGGGTTAAGTCTTGATTTACTTAAATTAATACTCCCTCCGATCTAAATTATAAGACATATTTAACCGATTTTGGAGGGATTAAGGATAGAGGTTAAATTAGTTAATTTTAGTCATTTTTTTAAAATACCATTATATAAATTTTGCACTTCAATTAACTAATTGATTTCACATAATTCCTCATTCATATCAATAGGGGTATTTTAGAAATAAATTGACAAAAAAAAAAATATTGTCCTATAATTGGACCAAAACAAACTCCTAAATGTTGTCCCATAATTAAGCACTTAGAGTAGAATCTAATATTTCTACTACTATGAATGTTATTCTTTGCTTCTATAGTTAAAAGAATCAGAAAACAAATACTTCGAGAGTATAGATATCATATCAACTTGCACTAACAAATAAGTCCATGTTTAAGAAGTAAATGAAGTAAGGTAAATGTAACATTGAAGATGTATGTTCTGTCAATTTAGTCTTTAGAAATTGATTAACATCATTTTACTCCAAACAACTTTTAGAATCCATCAATATATCATTCTTTGACACCAAGAGTTTTAGGAATCAATCAATATCTTGTTGCTTAAAGTTTAGTTTACCTTCAATTTTGTCAATGGTAAGATAATAATTTTTGTGTTTTCTACGATACCGATGGTAGTTCACTCACCAAATTGAATTCAAATTTTTAAAGCAATATCTTGCTTTTAGGGGTTTTATGATGATGCTCATTTTATTGATTTGCTTAAATTTAAGTTGAAATATTTTGTTTTGTGCAATACAGTTGCTTCCTGCCAGAAGCAAGCCCAAGATACTGTGATTCGTGATGATTTATAGTTGTAAAGTAATTATACAAGTTTGTGGTAGATCTTCCTAATGCTTTCTAAAAGAAACATGTGGTAGATCTTCCCTACGAAGTGAATTATACAAGTTTGGCGCCATTTTATGAATTGATATTTTACCAAATATTTTTTGGAATAGAAAGAAACATGTGTTAGATCTTCCCTACGAAGTGAATTTTTTAGAAAAACAAATTCTAACTAAAGCTTGACCCATTCAAATGACACAAAATTTTTTGAAGCCTGTGAAAAGGATATTTAAGAGCTTCTTGACAAAAAATTGATCCGTACAAGTCAAAATACATGGTCTTGTGCTGCTTTTCATGTGAATAAAAATGCAGAAATCCAACGTGGAATTCCAAGACTTGCCATCAACTATAAACTTTTAAATGAAACCCTGTAATGGATCAGGTATCCAATTCCCAACAAGACTTATTTACTAAAACATTTGTATTCTGCAAAAAATCTTTTCCAAATTTGATATAAAATTTGGATTTTGGCAGATCCAATTTTTTTAAAAATGATAGGTATAAAACCGCTTTTATTGTTCCATTTGATCAGTATGAGTGGAACGTTATGCCTTTTGGTTTAAAAAAATGTTCATTCTGAATTTTAAATGATCATGAACGAAATTTTTAATGATCATAATCAATATAATATTGTTTATATTGATGATATTCTAATCTTTTCCCATCAATTAAGCAACATTTTAAACATGTTGACAAATTCATTAGAATTGCATAAACAAATGATTTAGTTGTTTCTAAACCAAAAATTAGTCTTTTCTAAATAAGAGTTAGATTTCTTGGTCATTGGATTCACCAAGGAACTATAACTCCAATTGAACTAACAATTCAGTTTGCTGATAAATTTCCTAACCAAATCATTAATAAGAACCAACTTCAAAGGTTCTTAGGTTGTCTTAAAAGTACCCATATTTTAATAAGAATTTTGATCATTATGCCTTTTAAAAGACTAAAACCTATAGTTCCGTACAATACTAAAATCAAAATTTAAGCAAATCATATATTAATGCTAGACTAAAAGAAAACTTTCTCACATTAATTACATATTTTTCTCAAAAGAAAAGGAAACGCACTTTCTCACATTAATTACATATTTTTCTCAAAAGAAAAGGAAACGGGCTTATGGAGTCCCACACGAGCCTTTATTTTGAGTTTATCAAAGGAGGATCTAAAACCCTTTTTACACGTAAATCTCCCTAAGAAAAGTTAATTTGAAAAGCGAAAAACAAAAAACAAAAAAAGTTGATTCCCGACTCTACCAAATTTTGCTTATCCCCCAATATGCTCAACGAGTGGAGGTGGAACCACGACGACGAGGTTGATATCAAACAATTACCATTCCGTTTGCAATGTTTTTGCCCCTCAAAGTCTCAAATATTTTGAAGATAATAATTTGACATCTTATTTCAATATTCTTGTATTCTCTTCTGCCTTCTGATTTGGTTCATGAGTGGAGCAGAAACAATGACTTCAATCTCCACCACCACCCTTCCATTTCCAACTGCCATTAGCCGGCGACGACCCGCTAATAAATCGAGATGCGTTCGGGCACAGTCGGAAACCGACCCGAATTCCCCTTCGCCTTCATCTTCTTCCTCTAATGACGCTGTAGAGAAGTCATCGGGTACAATGATTGTCACTGATGGGCGCGCAAGGAGAATGGCCATTGAAGTTCAGAAGCTGAAGGACAAGGAAGCGAAGGAGAGAAAAGAAGAGGTGAACAGGAAGATAGCATCGAAGAAAGCCATATCGGTGATACTCCGAAGGGAGGCCACCAAGGCCATTATTGAGAAGAAAAGGGGTCCTACCAACTCTAAGAAGCTGCTTCCGAGGACCGTTCTAGAAGCACTTAATGAAAGAATCACGGCTTTGCGGTGGGAGTCTGCTCTCAAGGTCAGCCTCTTTGTTTCAGAGCTTAATCCAGTTCTTTATTTGAAATTGATATGAAAATTATCTACTTAAGATTCAATTGTATCCCATATGATTGTCTGAAAATGTAGTTAAAATTGGTTTTTTCTAAAGGTATTGTTGCATGAATGGCGGGTATCATGGATTATGGTTTTTTACTCTAGTTAACTTGCTTGTAAATCAGATTGCAAGTTACATGGACTCTGTTGTATGTTGATGTGAAAAATAGGTTTTAATGTTTTATTCTTGAGCCTGTGCTTAAGCAGTATAATGTTTTCCTTGACTAATTGGAATAGGGAGTTGGGGAGCAAGAAGATTTTAATCTATTAGAGGAGCAACACCAGCCATGTCTGTTACAGAATTTAGAATATTACTACCAAGAGTAGGGCTTCTTTGAAGGTACTGACTGAGGTTATTAACTTGTAGCTCATTGGCACACTCATAGACCACTAATTGCTTCTTTAGGATCTCGTTGAGTGCTTATTTGACAATAATTTCTGTTGGATGTGTAAGGTTTTGCCATCCGTTAGGCATCTTTTCTGTTCTTGCCTAGTATAATTCTAGATGTTCTTGTGGAGGGAGTATGTTAGTTTGTATTTTAGTGTTTATTCATTGGTTTTGCATCTAAATCATTGCAACCGAAGTTCCCATGGCAACTTGGGGAGTCATAAGGAACAGAGAAAATGAGACCTGAGAATTGTGTATTCATGACTTATGGAGTTATGGTACCATTCACTGGCAAGGGAGTTGGCTGCCTCAAAATGCTACCCAAGAAATGTAAACTGGTTGAGGTATTACTCACAGGAAAAAGGTCCAAGGATTTCCAGCATTAATAAAGTTCTTAAAACATATAAGTTTGGTCCTTACTTTTTTCTCTCTAACAATCTGACTTTCACTCTCAAATTTTTGAGTTCTCCTTATTTGTTTCCCTTTATTTCTTAAAGGGAGAAAATGGGAAGGTTTTTGTGCTTGTAACTATTCTGTTCGAAAGAATTGGTTTTGGATAGAGTACAATGGCATCTTACGACCATGTAGTCAATCCCACTTAGAGGGATAAGGCTTTCGTTGTTTTTGTTGTTGTATTTATGTATGTATTCAATTCACAAAATTTGAAACTTAGGAAACATATGTCAAGATTGGGTAATGAATCCTGAAACAATTACTCGAATGTAGGAGTGTAATGTTTTGCTTGTGTTTATCTGAATTCCTTCTTCTCCCTTTATATGTAAACTGTAAATAAATATATTAGTTAGTTAGTTAGGGGGTTAGTTGTATTCATTAGTTAGTTAGGGAGGTTAGTTAGTTAGTTGTTAGTAACCATTTTGGATTAATGGGTTTTGAGGGATTGCCTATATAAGGCATATGACTCTTCATTATATCTCTATGCTTTTGTTAAGATGAATGAATAAGAGCATCACAGATTTTCTCTTCCCAATCCCTCTGTTTCTCTTCTCCTCTCTTCTCTTCCCAAATCCTCTAAATTTCTACAAAGATCCTAACATCCCGTATTAATGATAAATTAAAAATTCTCTTATAAGCAGAAAGTTTTGAACATCTGTATGGAAATTAAGGATATTTTACTATGACAAGAAAAGATTTTATATTGAACATCTAGAAAGGAAAAAAATTAAAAAGAAACATAATATGAATTGTTAATACCTAAAATAATTGCTGAAATGTAGTGGTGAATGTTCTCCATGCGCATATGTTAAACTTCTTTCTCAGGTTGCTCCCATTAAGTGAAAAAATTTCAATACTTTTTTCCTCCATGTTGTAAAAATACATGGAGAGAAAGAAATATGAAAATCTTCCCTAAGAGATAGGTGAATTTTTCACTTAATCTCATGAATTTATTTACTTTATGATCCCTGATTTGCTTTCAGTGTCACCCTCATCCCATCTCCATCCACATATGAACGAAGCTAATAGATTATTGAGTTCTATGTGCTCTGAGCTTGTGACACATGTTGATTCACACCCAACTCCCTGTTATATAATTGTAAAATCATTTTAAATATTAGTTGTGTTGGTTAGGATTACTGAGCGGTATTAGCTGTAGGACATTAGTTGTTTTAGAGCAACATTAGTTAGACCGGTATTAACCATACTAGCACCCAACTAACTTAACTAATTACTAATTAGCATGGGTCTTTAGGTGCTAGGCGCCAACCCCTGCCCTGCCTCCTATATAAGGCACCCCCCTCACTTGTAACCAGTGTTGTTGACATAATGAATGAATGAGAATATTCAATTGCATCTCTGTCTGTCTTTCCTCTCTTCTCTCCCTCTCGGTTTCCCTTCTTTCTTCAACCCTCTCTACTCTTCTTCTCCCTAAACCACCTTCTTCTACTACCTATTTCTTCAATACAATTCTGCCTAATTACAGAATTGTAACAATCCCTCAGTCTACTATAGGTAACGCAATCCATGAGATTAGGATGGATGAATGAACTTCAGAGATGCAGTGCTTCTGAATTTTATGAAGTTAGAGTTCTTAATTGGGTTTTCTTGTTTGATGTTGACTTAGTGGTCAAGCAAGTTAATTGGTGGCAGTCAGTATTCTGTTGGGTTCCATGTTAATTTATATAGATGGAGGTTGGATGAAATGTCATCCTTAGAGCAGTTTAATGAATACGGAATTAAATTGAAGGAAAACATCTTTGGAGGATGAATTGAAAACGCACCTATCTCATGAAAATAGTATTTTTTTTCCCTAAAAAAAATGTTAATTGGGGAATAGATCCAAATACAATTGCTGAAACATAAGTTTGTAACGGTTTGTGCATCTGTATGTGTCACCTTTTGCTTTTTCTTGAATCTCTCTCTTATGAAAGTGAAACTTGTTCAATATGAATGAATTCTCTCATGGATGCAGGTTTTTGAATTACTGCGTGAACAGCTCTGGTACAAACCTAACTCTGGCATTTATATCAAGTTAATAGTCATGCTTGGAAAATGCAAGCAACCTGAAAAAGCCCATGAGCTCTTTCAAGCTATGGTTGATGAGGGTTGTTCCGTGTCCTGTGAAGTATACACTGCCTTGTTATCTGCCTACAGCAGGAGTGGTCTCTTGGACACAGCATTCTCTATTCTTGAGGAGATGAAGAGTAGTCCTGATTGTCAGCCAGATGTCCAGACTTATTCAATTCTCATTAAATCATGTTTGTACATTTTTGCCTTTGACAAAGTCCACTATCTTCTATCTGATATGACCATTCAGGGAATCAAACCCAACACAGTTACTTACAACACCCTCATCGATGCTCATGGGAAGGCAAAAAAGTAAACTATCTGTCACCCGTGTATTGCTTCTTATAAAAAGATTGCATGCTGAGTCTGGTTGCTGAAATTTTTTGAAAAGTGAGTATATTGACTGCTGCTGTTCCTTCATGCTCTGGAGATTAATAGCAAGGAAGAGGGAGTGCCTAGGAAATCTTTGTAGATCTCCCTGTGATAATGTCAATATCTCTTTTAAAGGCTGGGTATAGGTAAACAGACAAGTTGCAGCCATACTTAATATGGTGAAATTAATGATGCAAAGTGCATTGTTGTTGCTTAGGTTAGGAACTTTCATTGTTACTCATCCATACATGCGATCGCCTTTTCTCATCTCTCCACTAAAACTTAGTTAAGAAGCCGTTTTCTTTTGGTTGGTGAATTGTTTTTTTTAGCAACCAGCTGCAGCATGATATAATTGCATTTTCACACTCATTTATCTTGTTTTCTTTACTTAAAAGGTTTTCGGAGATGGAATCCATACTTGTGGAAATGCTTGCTGACTCGGATTGCGAACCTGATGTATGGACCATGAATTCGACGTTAAGAGCCTTTGGCAATATAGGCCAAATAGAAACAATGGAGAGATGTTATGAGAAATTTCAGAATGCTGGATTGCAGCCTACCGTTCAGACTTTCAATATCCTCCTGGACTCCTATGGCAAGGCTGAGGATTTTGAGAAAATGAGTGCTGTGATGGAGTACATGCAGAGATACCATTACTCTTGGACAATTGTGACCTACAATATTGTGATTGATTCTTTTGGCAGGGCTGGGGATCTGAAGCAGATGGAGTATTTATTTAGACTAATGCGATCGGAGAGGATAAAGCCGAGCTGCGTCACGTTCTGTTCACTTGTGAAGGCTTATGCACAAGCAGGTAAGCCTGAAAAAATCAGTGGTGTCCTGCGTTTTATAGAGAATTCAGATGTAACACTTGACATTATATTCTTCAATTGTTTGGTGGATGCTTATGGGAGGTTAGGGTTTTTTGCTGAGATGAAAGGAGTGCTTGATATGATGGAACAGAAAAGTATTAAACCTGATTTAATTACATATAGAACCATGATTAAAGCTTATTCAGCTAAGGGCATGAATAGTCATGTTAAGGAGCTCAGAGAGCTCGTTAGGACAGCACAGAGGCCTCCTTTAAAAAGGGGCAAGCCTGACTTTTAATGAGATGGTTTTCTGATCTTGTTTCTCCCATTTATGTGCAGTTCTTTTCCCTTTGTATTATGTCTTTATATGTTTTTTATTACTACTTCCGGTCTTAATATAAGACCCAGTTGACTTTTTTTGGAGAAATTAAGGAAACTAATTAAATTACTTTAAAGTATTTATATTCATATATTTTTTCAAATTAATTTGTTCGACTTATAAACTCATGATGATATGAATTGATGAAGTAATTTATTTAGTTTCATGAATCTTTTAAAGAAAAAGTCAAATGGGTATTATATTTAGAAGCAGAAGGATTTTTTTTTTTTTTTTGGTTCTGGTTATTATTGCTAGTAGGCAGTAGTAGCCTTGGACTGCTTCATGTTTAACACTCCTCTACGTTAAGCTAGTGGGCCCTATTTGCTCTTCTTGAGGGGACTCCCATAAGACATGTCGCCAATCTAATTAACCATTTTGGGTTATAAATTTCTTTTGCTTTTTCAATGCAAATTTGAGTTGAACCTCAGGAGTAGTTGATTGTATGTTTGTCATAGCAATTTATGTGATATAATGTTGGTTTTATTTTAAAGAAATCAAACCCTTAGATTAATATACTTTTTTATGAATTTTAAATTTTTATTTAAAATAGTATTAATAATCTATATTGTTCCAAACTAAATTTGATATTGCTCACGAAAGTATATTGAAATATTTCCTCTCCAAAGCCCCCGCTACCAAGTTTAGGCCCGGTTTGTTACCGGGAAAGTTTGAAGAGGGAAAGGAAAGAAAGAGAACTAAATGGAAAGGAAAGGAAGATTGAGAGGGAAGTTATATGTGTGTTCTGTTTGGTAGACATGGCAATGGAAATGAAAAATGATAATTTTTTTTTAAAAAAAGATGAGATATGAAATCTCCAAATGCCCCTATGCAAAAAAAAAAAAAAAAAAAAAAAAAAAAAAAAAGCTTCCTCCCCAACATGGCTCACTATCTCCGATCAGCATCAACACCCTCACAAAGCAAAAAATTGAGATCAACATCCACGGTCAAATTCAGGGGAAAAATTCAGATCAAACCCTCTGTCTTTGGTCCATTATTTGGTCTTTGAGACTTCTGTTTTGTAACTCTCCACCCACATCTCTACAACTTCCCCCCCCCCCTCTCTCTTTGCTACAGGACATATAGACTACAAGACAGAAACAACAGAAAAAGTGGAATACTTGTTCTTCACACTAAGGAGAAATGAGATAGAAGAAGAGAGATATTTCAAAATAGAATATACTAGTATTATCTCTCTTTCAAAATCAGAGCTTGCTGTTAAACTTACAAGAGAAAGAACAGTCCTTGGGGTGGGGGAGTGGGTGAAGAGAGAGTGTGACGGCGTCAATGGTGAAGGAAGAAGATGAATGGGCTATTTGGAAATTTCCCTCATGGGAACATCAAATCCCACCAATGTTTAAAGGAACCCACTCTCCCACATTTAAAGGAGGATGTGAGGTTGCTGGAAGATGGCTTCTCGGAAGGCGGTGCTACCAAACGCGTTCTGTGATGGAAGATCTGTAGTCTTCCCTTTCCTTCAATCTATCTTCCGTGTATTAAACAGGTCCTAAGTCATTATGTGTGCTAGAAACAAAAATATTTTTTTGTTGCATAAAAAATACATATGTAATATTTATTATATCCTTATCAGTGTTTTTTGGGAATTTTTTTAAAAATACCATTTGAATTTCAAAATCTAAAATAGGTGATTTTCTAACAAAACAAGTTGTTAATTGCTTTACTGTTCTTATTAATATCATTACTATTATCACAATGCGATTTTAAAATTTAAGTTATATTTTTCTGTCATCCTCGCTAACAAGGCCTACTTTCATTATGGTAAATAAGCAAACGTACAGCCCAAGTTCAAAATACCAAAAGCAAACAGGCGAAACAGAAATCAAGTGCAAAAACAAGAATGAAAAATAGCCAACAAAAAAGCACAAAACACAAAGAAAATATAAGATAAATATTCTTGATAATTTATCACAATATTATATACTCTCTCTTGGTTTTTAATTATTAAAGAATCTAAATATAAGTATTCAACAGTTATACTTTAATATTTCCTTTATTATATTGGTATGCCAAGAAGTTATTTCAAATATTCTATCGAAAAAAAGAAGTTATTTGAAATAAACAAAAACACAAAAATAGTGAAAAGCCGATTATGAGTATTGAGATACTTTTGCCTTTTGTTCATATACATTATCATGCTTTCATCTATCTTGGATTCTATTCCTCAATACTTTTTGGTAAAAAGAACTCATTTCTGATTGCCCTTTCGAAGCTTTTAAGAATTTAAAGGTAGCTGATCTAAGAATCAGTAAAGGATGGGACCTTTCTCTTATTAAAAGCTACCTGCAAAAATTTTGAGAAAAAAGGCAATTCTTAATACTCCATTCTCCTCCTATCCTAAATATAAGATAGAACTGACTTTTTTAGATATATTAATAAAGCTAATTAAATTATTTTAAAGTATTTATATTTATCATTTTTTATCCATACTATTTTGCTTAACTTATAAACTAATATATATAATAATATAATATACAAATCATTTTATATGTTTTATATTTTTAGATTATAATAAGTCAAACTAATTACTTTGAAGAAAAAAATAAAAATAAAAATACTCTATGCTAATTTTTTTAAAAAAAAGTCAACTCAAATATGACCTTATATTATACAACATATGATATAATTAAATAACTTTTTTAACTTTTTTAATCTTTCCAAAAAAAGGTTAAATATGTCTTATATTTATGACTAACAGAGTTCTATGATAGTAACATCAAATAGAGAGGACAAATGGTCATGGACAGGTGGGAAAAGGAGCTCTTAAATTTTGAAAGAAGGATATAGAATTGCCAAATCTCTACTATCTCTGAATCGTCAAACTTCAATTTCAATAAAAGTTTAACTTGTAATTTTGCTTCAAAAATTTTCACACAAAAGTTGTAGCTATAGAAATGTTACCATTAAAATATGAACAAAGTCACTTTACTCTAATGGCAGACAAGTGAATGTTTGTCATATCAAACCTTAATTTTATGTGGGCATAACCGTGCTTTCTTCTTTTGTTATTTTTGCCTCGAAAGTTTTTGTAAAAGAGCAAAATGTCGTCTTAATTTAATATCAATATTTCCTCTTCATGATCCATTGTTAGGATTCCAATGATTGGGTATGGGATGGTTGAACTAAACTAGTAAGGGCGATTCCTCTTTTATGGTTGAATGCATGGCTATGCTTGATGCACTTGAATATGCTTTCTTTCTTTCTTTTTTTGCATAAGTATTTGGTATCCTGGACCTACCTCATTTTTTAACTTGGAGGATTTATCAGGGTCCAGATTAATCCAGATCGAGCCGGGTTGGATCACAAAGGTGAAAAGCTTTACCACTAAACACTTCTGCATTCCCAAAGCTCGAACTTAAGACCTCTGGTTAAGCTAGAACAACCACAATCAGTTGATCTAGATGTTTGGTGGTTGAATATGCTTTCTTTAATTAGCTTGATGAAGTAATTTTTCAATCTTGCCCTTATCAAATGCTTGAATGGGGAGTTGCATCTCCCGAATGGTGATATGGCATTCTATTGTAAAATATCATTGTTTTAAAGAACTTCATCAGGAATTACGTGTGGCTGTAGATTCTTAGGAAAGCAAATTTGGTGGTTGACCCAGTAACTAAAATTTTTTATTGAAAGGTTCACTTCTTATGCAAGGTTGTTAAAATAGAGATTTTACGTAAAATCGGAAGAGGAATAAAAAATCGAAAAACGTAAAAAAATCCTAAAAAAATAAAAAAAAATAAAAGCATTTGGAAAATCAGTAAAATCGTTTTAATGAAAAAAAATCGTAAAAACATAAAATCGCAGTGATAAATCGAGATTTTAACTACCATGATCCTGTAAACCGGGTCCTTAGACCTCCTTTGCAGTTGCAACCATTAATTTTGAAGGGTTGTATTGAATTGTGTTTAGATGTTGGTTAACAGTTTTTTTAAAAAAAATAGTTCACACGTTTTCATTTTTGTCAAGAACATTTTGTTTTTATGAAATTTAACATGTGTTGTATTTTTCCACATAATGGTTTATTTCTGTTTGGAAAAAAAAAAGTTTTAAGTTAAAAACAAACTCAGAGAGAAAAGCATGGCTTACTTTTGTGATAGTTCGATCTATATACTAATGTGAAGTTATTTTACTCATTAAAATTTTTTCTCTTTTAATGATAATTCATTAAACCACTTAAAAATGTTTATTTCTTTAGTTTGAATAAAATTGTTCTTTCATAAAAAAATTCTTTCAATGAAAAGTAAATTGAAGTGCATAAATGCTTATTTTTCCCTCTATCAATTAATGAATACTTCTTGTATATTATTCTTGTAAATTAAGATGATCATATCCTATATATGTTCACATTTTCTCCTTTTAACTTATGTTTTAGCAAAAATCAGATTTATTTTATTATTTCTTATGAAAATGAAAATAAAACTACAATACTAATCAGTCTTTCAAGTTTAAACAATAATTAAAAATTATCCTTGTATTTAATTTTTTTTATTTTTTCGTATAGGGATAATTAGTTTCAAGTTTAAACAATAATTAAAAAACTTTCCTTGTATTAATATTTTCTCTCTTGCTTTTCTTTTTACATAGGAAATTTCCAATGGCTCTCACCAAATTTAATACACAATCTTATCCATAAAAAAAAGGTTATAAATATAATTGATCGAATCTATAATCACAATAAAAATTTATATTATTTAATCAAAACAAAAGATGAAATGCAAAAACATACTCAAGAAAATCACCAAATGTTATCAGGGATAGGAAATGTTTAAACATGTGGCAGGCCTCACGTTGTTAATTACCTCTATTTTTCAGACTTAAGTTTATACTTTTTACAATTTTACCCTTTAGGCCTTATAATGAAGGGTTTAATGTTTTCTGCGTTTTCCGCAGTAAATATTTTTTCTATAAGACTCACATAAAAGTGAGTGGCCCCATCAGTAAAAAGAAGAGAAAATATTAAAATATTAGTGGGGCCACATACTTTTATGTTAGTCTTTAAAAAATATTTCAAAAGAAATGTAAAACATTAAACCTGAATTATGAAGGGTAAAATATATTTTTTCCTATCAACATTAAGTATGTATGTTGGCCTGAAAAATGGTGCAATGTTGTCCTCTATAAATGTATGTTATTTTGATTCTGGCAAAAAATATTAGGGAAAAAGACTTTGAAATTGTAAAATTTTAAATCGGGTTTATCACTACGAGTTGATAAAGGAATGATGAAATTTAATAAAAGAATTCACAACTCATTTTTTTTTTTTGAAAATACATGATTTGGAATTTTTCAATTTTAATTTTTTTTCCTGTATTTTTCCTAAAAAAGTATTTTGATTATCGCTTAGCTGGAAAATTGATGAATATTTTTTGAAAAATTACAAATAAGTACCCTATAAAAAATTAACACTAATTAAGTTCCAAAAATTACAAAATGTTACGTGAAAAATGTTATTTTTTACCTATGTAAAAGAATAAAATACCATTTTTAACCACTGGCTATGGGGTGACCAACTGCTTTATTGGCGATAGCATCAATTAATAATTTAAAAAATATTAGTTTTGATGATAATAATATATTATTCTTTGACCATGATATCTTATTAAAAGATCAATACCTTAATATTTAATAAATTTAAAATTAACACGTATTCTAATTTGTAAGTCAATTTTTGAGGTTTACTAATGCTCCAGAAATTTCATTTACAACTTAACCAGTGTTATATTATAAATCTTCTTCTTCTTCTTTTGCCAGAAATGAGTATTATAAATCTTCAAACATAATTTATAATCAACTTTTGAGATTTACATATGCTTCAGAAATTTAACTTACATCTTAACTAGCAAACCTAATATTTATGAGTATGTTGATATCAATATTACCTATAAATAAATTAAGGTCTTTTTCGTTGGGAGACTCACCTACCATACCAAAAAGGTGTGCGGCCGGATTAGATTCGAATTAATCGAAAGAAAACTCAATATCGGATAGGGAAAAAAAATTAAGGTTTTTTTTTTCCAACAATATATAAATTAAATTAGAACTTGACTGTTACAGGGCAATATTGCAACTTATAAACTGGCCTCAATATTGGATAATACTCCTGACCAAAAAAAAAAACGACCAAAAAAATATATTGGATAATACTAATTAAATTACTTTTTTTGAGTATTTTTATTTTTTTCTTCAAACTTATAAGACTAATAAAATAATATATAATCTAAAGATATACTCCTTTTTATAAGACACCAACTAACAAGATTATTTTTATATAAGACTAATTAAATTAAATTTTTTTCATGTATGCCCCTAATTAATAAGTAGAGTTTTTAATTTTTTTCTTCAAACTAATTAAGTTACTTAAATTAAAATAATATATAATTTAAAGATATACATAATAAGGACCAGTATGAAATGAAATGACTAAGATCTTATTTAAATTTCTTTAATCTCTCCAAAAAAAAGCAACTAGATCTTATAATTAGAAAATGGAAGTAGTATTATTTATAAATTATATTCGAATAACTTAAAATTCATGTTTTTTCTCATATTATTACACACCGGACAGGGCTACATGGATTTATTACACACGCACATGTTCAAATTATTCCGCATCACTGTCCAGTGTCAATTGAGCTCTACTATGCAATCTTACCAACCCCAATAATGCCAAATAGGGAAAAAAAATTATTACAAAAAATATATATATTATAGTAATAGTAAATATTATTAGAGTGACATAATTTGTTTTGTCGGAACAGTTTCATAATTAAATTTAATTATTTTACATTCTTTGAAAAAAGAAATTACCATAACTTGTCCTGTTCCATTCGAACCTTCACTTGATCCTCATGAAATAATAATAATAATAATAACATTAAAAAAACTGTAACTCATTTTAATAATAACTCACTTTAATGGGTTAGACGTTTACTATTTATAAATTATGAGCTATTAATTTGAACTCATCAAATAAAAAAGATATAATAATAATAATAATTGTTATTATTATTAAAATAAAAAGCCCAAAATGGACGTCCTATTTCTCAAAGGCCTCCTCTTCATCGTCGTCTCCATGTCCAGCCCACTAGTACTCGCAGGGGTCGCATAGTCCCTCTCCTCACGCACGAAGAAGAAGCAACTTGCAGATATAGAGAGAGAAACAAAAGCAAGAGAATCAAATTGGCGTTGTTGGATTCCACACGGACACTGAGATATGCTTTCATGGTTGACATTTCCTGTTGAATGTTAGGTTTTTAGGGCTAATTCGTTCTCGTTCCCTTCAACAAAAAGGTCCCTCTTCCAAAACCCTAGGAAATAGGAAGTTCAACGTGCAAGGCCTCAAGGTGTTTCAAGTTGTGCCCTAGCTCGGAAATTCGTGATTCTCGTGTGTAATAAGGTGTTCTTCCTCTCTTAATTGTCATTGTTTGGGCATTGGTCTGTGTAGCTGAAAACCCTAGAATCATGCAAGCTGGGAAATTTGTGGAAATGGGCGTCCTTAGGGTTTTTAATTTGAAGGGTAAATTTTGCTGAATTGTTTTTCGTTGGGGCTGTCTTATGCATTGTCATGAAATGTCGTCCGGTTTATGCCTGAGCTTGTGTTTGTTATGGGGTGTGAAAGTGATGTCTTATTTATGAACGGGGATTTGCCTGCCCATATTGGGCAACGAAGGAGAATGTATTTCTTAAAGTGGTAAGTAACTAATGTGAATAATAAATTTACCGTTTGTGATGCCATTTCAAAATTTTGAAGGCAATCATTGGCGCCAACCTCCATGTATGCAATAGTTGAGACAACATACGTAAGAATAAGCAATAGTGACCAGTGTTTTAGGTGCTAATTACGTGGTATTTTATCTTTGCTGTTTATTCTCATCTTTCAATGCTGTTATGTGTCTTTAAGTCTGCAACCTTTATGGTTATGCATTTTCGTCCTTGTGCAAATACTTCAAACCATGTCGTTTCCTGTCTTCAGAGTCGAACTTTATTTTTACATTTCTTCTAATCTTTAGGACTGCATGTGATGATATCCGCTAGCTTGTTATGGGAGTGTTTGTGCCTTTATTTCGTCCATTTCAAGAAATTTACTAGTTTGTATTTTATAGGCTCTTACTGTTTCGATGGAAAGATGAGAACCCTTTGCTTGGTGAATTTTGAATGGTCGACATCGTTGTTTATTTTCTACATATGTCACAGTGTTACAGCCTGTAGAAAGATAATATCTCCATGGTTTTTTATTTGTGGCGTATTTCTCAACCATTCCTCATGTGAAAGAAAATATTGTCTTCAATTGCTAAAAGAAGGCCTGTTTGATTACTAATTTATGCATGGCTTATGAAGAAACGAAGTTAT
This sequence comes from Acacia melanoxylon, assembly GCA_019022615.1. Classification (NCBI taxonomy): domain Eukaryota; kingdom Viridiplantae; phylum Streptophyta; class Magnoliopsida; order Fabales; family Fabaceae; genus Acacia; species Acacia melanoxylon. Next base: position 2,833,076 of record JAFJYJ010000066.1, on the reverse strand, counting down.
GTGGAAGCAGTTAGTTGTTAGTTTGAAGGCCTAAGTACCATAGTCATAAGTGAGCTAAAACCTCAGCGTTATCAGCTTAGTTCTTGGTGATGCCTCTATTAAATTTATTGCCCCTAGCCATTGGCAAAATTTTTGAATTACTTATGTAGTCAATTGGTGCTCACTTCAATACCTAAGGAACAAAGGCAAGGTGCTAGGAGGCCACATTGCCTCTTTCTGGCTGAGGGCTGAGACAGGGGCCTTTCATCCTGGCGCTTGGTAGTGTCTTAGGCTCTTAGGATCTTTATGGTGGATGCAACCGCTTGCATCAGGTGCAAGCTATAAAGGCCAACCTGATAACTCAAAACCATCACATCACATTAAGCATCTCAAGTCTCAATAAGATAATTCAAACATAAGGAAAGAAAACCATAAAACACAGCCCAGTAACTCAATTGCGCCCCAGCTTGCTTCTAAGCCATTTTCTTTTACTTTGTTATGCTTTCAGAATTCAGCCAAACCTCTTCTCTTTTAAACTTCACAGGCGTATAAACTCCTTTAATTTCTTATTATGCTTGTCTGTCTGGTGCTATCTCAACCATTAATATTTATTTTATAGCGCATTTTCAGAGGCCCCCCCCCCCCCCCAAAAAAAAAAAAAAAAAAAAAAAAAAAAAAAACACCTACCTCTTGCCTCAAGGAATTAGGAGAAACTCATCTCTTAAGGTGTCTCTAATATTTGTGTTACTGATCTTCAGAAGTTCATTCTTCAAGCCTTACTGCACATTTTTATAGCATGATTTAATAATAAAATGAGGAAAAGGAATAGTTCATGTTAGAGGCTACTATTGTGTTGAAATTTGTAATTTGTTATCTGTGCCAGTGGTGCAACTTCTTTCCTCCTGAATGATATCTGCTTGACCCATATTTTCTTCACTCTTCCCTCTCCTATTATTTAGCTCATGAGCACATAGGGAACATTGCAACCTTTCTTTCCTGCTGAACAGTACTAATATATTTTAATATGTTGGCCCTGCAAAGAGTCTTTTTTGTGTGTGTGTGTGTGAGGGGGAGAGATGGCTGGGAGATTGATTTAAGTCTGGTGGAAAAATGGTGTCTCCTGTTTAGACATTTCTGATTTATTTCTTCTTAACTCTTGATGTCAATAGTGTTCGCATTCTTTGTCTGGCTTAGGTCCTTTTTTGTTTTGTTTTTAATATTACATTATATTTTGTATATAAATTAGGTGCTTCTATGTAGTTTTCCCCCTCTCTGACTTACCCTCTTTCTTTTATTGGTTTGGCAGATGTTTTAATAGATGGGAGGTGAAACTCTTAGACATTAGGGGTGGGAATGCATGGATGTAATTCTGGATCGGCTCTCCTTGTAAATGCTGAGGTTGATTCCATGGGAGGAGTTATTGACGGCGGAGTTGGCATAGGGTTGAAAACCTCTCCCCGCCGATCTGCCATTGAGAAGGCTCAGGCAGAGCTCAGGTGATGAGAGCTTCATTTTTGTACTTCCGTTCTGTTTTCTTGAGTACCAATATGATATTTTATGCTATGCACCAACTATAACCTATTGGATGTTGATAACAGACAGGAATATGATGTTCGTGAGGAAAGAAAAAGAGAGCTAGAATTTCTTGAAAAAGTAGGTGGCTTTGATCATTTGCGCACTGTATTTTCTGATAGTTGTGTGCAAATGTTGATTACCTTTTATGCTTTGTAAGTGTAGGGTGGGAATCCTCTGGATTTCAAATTTGGGAATGCTGCTTCAGCCAGTGTCCAGTCTACTTCTCTCACTGATCAACACCATGAGCAGTTTGTGACCAGGTTGGTTGTTATTTTTCTTGTTTTTCTTAGATCCTTTTTACTCTTACAAGTATCTTGTGCTTGTTATTAATGATTATCTTTTGCATTCAATTTTTAATTTGTAATGATGTTTCATTGAGTCTTTCTCTTGACGCTTCTATCTTATTGTGATCTCAGTGAAGCGAAAGGTAGTTTTGCCTTGACGGCCTCCCCTCACGGTGACTCTGTTGACAGTAGTGCTAGACCAGGTGCTCCTTCAGTTAGTGAACCTAATACTGCTGATAATCTCTTAGTTTTGGGTATTGATACTGAGTTACCTAAAGGTGAAAGGAGGTCTGTACACCAAAGTAGAAGGAACAATGTTGCTCCATCGGAGCAGTCTTCCAAAATTGATGGGAGTCAAAATGCCAAGGACTCCGAAGATTCTGCCATTTTCCGCCCATATGCTCGAAGAAATAGGTCCAGAACAAATCATGGCCCTCGGGGCAGTTCAAGGGATGGGAAGGGGTTGGTATCTGAAACAAGCAACTTGAAGGACCATAATTTGCCTTCTGTTTCTAAGCCCAAGCCTCCTAATATAAATGGAGAGGTAGTTACCAAAGATAACATTTCTATCAACCCTTTGGTGAGCAAATCAGATGGTGTTCGAGCTCATCAAACTAGTAGCAATAGCGTTCCTGAAGTTAAATTGGATATCACTACCAAAAGAAACTGTAAGGAAGATCAGGGTACTCTACCTTCTCGAGATGATTATGTACAAAACCCAGTTGTCATGGCTTCTAGGGAGGCTGACACAGTTGAAGAAAGGGAACCTTTAACTTCTGCTGATCTGGAGCCTCTGCCTAAAGCTACAAAACCAGAAAATGAAACCTGTTCTGGCCAGCCGAATGGAACTGCAAACATAAAAGCAGATAAAAAGGGCATAGTGAATGAAGAACAGAATGGTGATGCTGCATTAGGTGCGACAGTTTTAAATTCGGGGTCCTCTTGTACCCAAGCTAGTGTAGGTAGAGATGTTAATAATGATAGCGATATGTGTAATAATGCAAAAAACGTTAATGGCAATGGAAGTGCTGTGGGAAAGATGCCAGAATTTGATAAGAAACTAAATTTAACTGGCTTTGAAGTAAAAGAAAGGATCAAGGCCAGTGCTAGTGAAGGTGGGGCTACTGTAAACAATGGGAATGATGCTGGTTGCCTAAACCATTCGAGTGGTTGTAATATAGTCAAAGCCGAAGAAGATGCTTGTGTTAACAGTTCTTCCATGCAAAAGAAGGTGAGTGATTTTTCCAATATCAAGGGACAAAATGACAGTACTGCATCAAAAACTGATAAAGAGTTAAGTGATGTCTTGGTGGATCATTCCAACTCTGTCAAGGGCAATAGCTCTGGAAGACCCCAACAGGAGCCAATGGATGTGTCCAATTGTGAACTTCCTCAGGCTGTTCTCTCAGAAAAGGTTCCTACTGTGGCCTCTGACCTTCAGCCATGTTCCAATCACCATTTATTGGTGGACAAGGCACGTGAAGATTCGATTTTGGAAGAGGCACGGATTATAGAGGTCCTCATTTTTTATATTCCATCTTTAGTGACTTATGCCCATTTTTGTCAACTTCTGAAACGATTTCCTTTATCATCTGATTAATGAACTATATAAATGACTGACTTGTATTGAACAGGCCAAGCGGAAAAGGATCACTGAATTGTCATCAACTCGCATGTTACCCACACAGAACCACCGAAAATCTCACTGGGGTTTTGTCCTTGAGGAAATGGCATGGCTGGCAAATGATTTTGGGCAGGTTTTAATTTCTACACCTACTAATGATTCTCTTCTTTCCCACTCCTCCTGTTGCAGTCTCAACCCTTTAGGACTGGCAAAAATGCACAAGGCTTATCTTACTATAATTCTGTGATATTGTTTAAAGAAAGGTTCTTTCTTGGTATTGCTTGCAGGAGAGACTTTGGAAGATAACTGCTGCAGCACAATTGTGTCATCGAGCTGCTTTTACCTCTCGGTTAAGATTTGAAGAGAAAAATAAACATGGGGAAATTAAAGTTTTGGCACACAACATAGCTAAGGCTGTCACGCAGTTCTGGCATTCAGTTGAGCTTCTTCTAGAAAACAGTAGTGCTAATATTAACTACTGTGGTGCTATCTCAGAATCTGAGAAAGTTGGAGTGGTAGAAGCTTCTAGAAACAAGGGAAGAAATTCAGATGTGGTACTGATTATCTCTTGGTCTTTTGCTTTATGCGTATAAACAACTTGGTCTTGAACCTTCATTGTTGATCACTTCTTTGGTCTGTTATATGATAGGACATCACTGTTTATTTTCCTCTCAGTTTGTTTAATTCAAAGAGATGATACAGATATTGCTTCTATAGTTCTATGTATGAACTCTATAATGAAGTAAAAATGAATGAGATTATTATTATCATGTTATATATGTAAAGCCAAAGATTCAAGAAGTTAATTTTTTCCTATCATTTACATCTGATCTGAATTTGAAGAGGGTGAGCCTTAGCGCAATGGTAAAGTTGCTACCATGTGACCTGGAGGTTATGGGTTCTAATCTTGGAAACAACCTCTCCATATGGGGTAAGGCTGGTACATCTATCCCTCCCCAGGCCCCACCTGGTGGTAGCCTTGTGCATAGGGCTGCCCTTTTTTTAACATCTGAATTTGAATATTTGGTCTATTGGCTTGCATGGAATTGTAATTTCAGACCTATCCACTGATATCAAATGATGTATAGCTTTCAATTCCTATATTTTTAATTTCTTGCTAGCTTTGCTATGTTATGGTGATATTTTCATTTGTGCAGAAGTTGCCCCATTTCCCCTTTTTCTTTATGCTAGTTAGATGTATCGCAGGTTCAACAACTATTGCATACTTTGAGTGTTTGATATTTGTTATAGCTGTCTTTTGTAAGAATTGGGACATATTAGTTCTCCCCCAATCCTCCATCTTTGTTAAGTATTTGTTGTCTTCATAAGCTACTTGTTACTGATTCCATATTGCTGGTTGTTTTGTTCAGGAGACAAATGAAAATTTGGAGGAGCAACATCCCGGAAAAAACGTGGCTAAGAAAGTGCAAGCTTACGCTTTGAAATTTTTGAAGCACAGTAAGCCTCATAAAACTTCTTCTCTAGCTGAAGCACCTACAACACCTGATAGGATATCTGATTCAGGCACTCTGGGCATGCCATGGGAGGAACATCTTACAGAAGTATGGATCAAATTTCCTTATCTATATTGGGTTTGCTTGTCTATGTTGACATTAGTGATTTGTCTTCCTTCATCTCTCTTCTGTTGCATTTTTGGCATTGATATTTCAGTTTTATCATTGCTGTCTTTGAGTTCCATTGGATGGGGGATGCTTCATCTATTTGGTTATTCAATGGATTGTTTGTGTGGATAATTTTTGTGGTTTATTCATTGTAATGGATGTAGGCAAAATGCACCTTCACATATTTCATAAATTTAATTGGCAGGAAAGTCTCTTCTATACAGTTCCTTCTACAGCAATGGAAGCATACCGGAAATCTGTTGAATCTCATTTCCTACATGTTGAGGTAAAATTATGACCAAAGATCTTGTACTTGCTACCCTTCCGTAGACATTTCAGGAATATCTTTTTAGTCTAGTTTGCTAAAGATGTCTTAAAATATATTGTGAGGCCATCTGATTCTTTTACCCCACTTTCATGTCATTGTGTCAAATTATCATTTGACTTCTTTATGGCCATTAGTGCTAATAAATATTACTTTTTCAGAAAACTGTGAGTAGCTTGCAAGAGGAAGTTGAGACATCTCTTTATGATACTGCACCAGGTAATGTTGGATTAGTTTGCATTTTGATTTGCAAGTGAATAATGATTGATCTGGAACTTATTACACTCATTTAAATTGAATTGTAGAGTTTGGGTCAGAAGGGAATGCATATGATGAGGATGATGGAGAGACAAGTACTTACTACTTGCCTGGTCCCTATCAGGGTATCAAATCATCAAATTCAGCATATAAGAAGCATAGAAACATGATGAAATCTTACCCTCCGAGGTCCTGTGAGTTTGGGGCTGATTTGCCCTATGGAAATTATACAACTGGATCTCAGCCATCCATGCTAAATGGAAAAAGGCCCGCTAGCTTAAATGTTGGGCCTATAACAAAACGCGTGCGCACTGCTACCAGACAAAGAGTTGTAAGTCCTTACACAGCTGGGGTCACAGTGACATTGCATCCTCAAGTTAAGACAGATGCTTCGAGTGGAGATACCAATTCCTTTCAGGATGACCAAAGTACTTTACATTGTGGGTCACAGATTCAGAAAAGTGTGGAAGTGGAGTCAATTGGAGAGTTTGAAAGGCAGTTACCTTATGACTGTGCTGAAACGTCTGTTAAAACAAAGAAGAAGAAGAAGGCTAAGAATCTGGTAATATTAATATGTATATTTATGTAACTTGAAGGGGTAGTTTATTTATTTATGTAGATATGTGTTAATTCATCTTGTATGTATTCCTCAGCTTTAGTTGCATAACTATTATTTCTGCAGGGTCTTACGTATGATCAGGGATGGCAGGTGGATTCAGTTCTAAACGAACAGGTGATTCTTCATCTATTATTATATAATAAGCACTACGAACATCATTGTTTCTTGTCAGAATTGGTGTAACTTGAAATGGCTATCTTTAAATTTGGCAAAAGCGCTCTATCGAAAAGTTTGATGTTGCATCAATATGAGGGAGAAAACTGCTTAATGCAGTATCTTCTACTCGTTACACGCTGGGTCCATTATGTGAAGTTGATGTTTCAAGATTTTAAAAAGGGAAAGATGTTTTGGGGAAAGAGAAGAGGAATTGAAATGGGAATGGAATTCTGTCGCCCAAAATCATAATTGACTTGACAAGGCAAGAAGTGGGAACACTCTTTCAATTGTATGTTTTGGTAGAGGAGAATTACTGCTCAAAAGGAAAGGAAAGCTGAGCAAATGACAAGTACTGATGAGCTGAAAGAAGATATTAATATATATATATATATTTTTTTTGTTAAGACAAAAGAAAACAAAAATGTAATTGGGATTAAAGATCAATAAAACGTTATTGCGTCTAAGCCCTGAATGTGAAATTGGTTGTTTCCTCCTTTCTTTTCTTCATTCATTAGCAGAAGCTTGAGATGTAGAGGTGTTTGCTATGCTGTGTGAGGGGTAGCTGAGGGACGATTAACCTGAAAACTTTACTTTTTTTGGTAAACCTTGAGCATAAAATAATATTTTGTGCTTCACATTCCTTTTAAATCAGTGAATTCCCATCCAGTGATTGATGGAAAGAGAATTTCAATATTTGGAGGGAGAGAGCTTCCCTAATAAAAGGAATTCTCTTGTACGAAAGCTTTTTTCCCCATTCCCTTCTCCTTTACCATCCTCTACCTTGTATTATACAGGGTGTTCATTGTCATTCTTGCTGGGCTCGATTTAATTGTGCTCTGGCACAATTCCCTTTGGATTGGCTTTTTTCCCCTGGCTTTGTTTTGTCCTTTTTTGGGTTCAGGGTTAAGCTCTTATAAAATAGCCAAGCCTGACGGGATTGAGTCTGGACTTGACTGTAGGCAAGTTATGTTTTTTGATGTGGTGTTGGGGAGCATAGAGGAAGGCTAAGCATTATCAATGGTTATATTTTAATCGTATGTAGTAGGTAGCTGAGTCAGTGGCGGAGCCACAGTGGTGCATGTGTCTGCAAGTGCAGACATAAAAGTTTTAGAATACATATATATTTGAAGGGACTTCTCATAAAGAAACACCAGTGGTGTAGTGGTAGTATATTTACCCTGCCACTCTACAATCCCGAGTTCGATTCCCACTGGTGTATTATTCTTTTATTCGCATGTCATATATGTTGAAGATTCACTGTATTATTCTTTTCCTTTCTATTCCTTGCAATTCGGATGTCATATATATATGTTGAAGACTCACCAGTGGTTTAGTGCATTATTCTTTTTTATTTTTTTTAGGGAAAAAATTACAACAAAATACCCACTATTTCCATTTTTATATATTTTTAAAAATTATAAATTAAATACATTTATTATATATAATTTCACTCTTAAGTATAAATAAGTCCTAAAAGTAAAAATTAGGATATTACAAAAGTCGTTGAGCTCATAGAGGTATCAGCTTTGTAGACGTTTCAAACTCACATTGCATGATCTTAGAGAACTCTTGACACACTTATGTTGAACGTGATATGTTTGATAAGATTGATGATGAAAATATAATGCAATATTTTCAAGACTGAAGAATCGAAGAATGCTTTTGTAATCGTTCATTGTAATAGCTTCGTTGACTCTTGATTATTATTTTTCTATGTTAAGTTGAAGTTTTCTTTTCTTTTCTTATTTATATTCTTTTGTTTTTTTAATATATTTAAAACTTTCCATGAAAAAAAAAAAACGGGGCAGCGCCCGAACCCCGCCCGATAATTGTGCAGACACAAATAAAAATTCCTGGCTCCGCCATTGAGCTGAGTATAGCTGAAAATAAGAGAACTGGATTCCCTGTGGCTTCCTTATTGTTGCTTTAATAATTGAATTTTTAACTCTTTCAACTTTGTTAAATTGTATTTTTTCTGAGTTTTATTGTGGTGAATTTACAATGCAGAGGGATCATTCCAAGAAGAGATTAGATAGTCATCATTTTGATCCCAATGGAAGCAGTGGTAAGATTAGTTTTGCCATCCTGTTAATGTTAGAATATGTTGAATTGTTTAATATTATCAAGTATTCTGTTTTCTGAGTTTTTACACATTCAAATGTCTTATTATGAAGGTCTGTATGCCCAACATATTGCGAAGAAGCCAAAGACAATGAAGCTGACACTTGACAATACATATGACAACATTCCTACAATGAACGGGTCTATTCCTTCTCCAGCTGCTTCTCAAATGAGTAACATGTCCAATCAAAGTAAACTCATTAAAATTATTAGTGGCCGAGATAGAGGCCGCAAAGCTAAATCACTGAAGGTAATTCTGTTGTGAACTTAGATTGTCACGTGCTTGTAAATTTTCTTCCTATGACTTTGTTGAAGCGTTTGTAATGTATCCATTATTTTTATTTATAGATACCTGCTGGGCAGCCTGGCTCTGGAAGTCCTTGGTCACTTTTCGAAGACCAGGTCTTTTATAGCTCCTTACCCATTTTATATCCCCGTTTTATTTACATTTGGAAAAACCTTTTTTTTTTTTTAAAAAAAAGAAATTTAATCACTTGTGCTTTTAAAGGCTTACTTTTATCTTTTCCCTGTTACAGGCCCTTGTTGTCCTGGTACATGATATGGGTCCAAACTGGGAGCTTGTTAGTGATGCTATTAATAGCACTCTTCAATTTAAGGTAATGGTCTGTTTTGTATGAATAGAGATACCAAGATAATGGACTCTATTATTTAGGGAAATATCGAAATGAATGTCCAAGATTTCTTTAGTTTTAATAATCTGTTGCACTAGATCATCCAAGTAATTTTTTTTGGGGGTGGTCGTTTAAAATAAACAAACACAACTACACAAGTTATCTTTTGATGTAACACTCCTGCTTCATAGGATGTCTGCTAACCTTTAATGACAATATTTTGATAAATTCAGCACTGATTTTGATATTTTCCTCACATTAAAACAAGATGCTTTGTTCATTTTGAAATTTCAACTGCTTAGTTTATTCCATTCATAAACATGGCTGCTTTTATAGTTGGGTTCCATGAAATTTGGCAACATTTTCAGTGTATCTTCCGGAAGCCAAAAGAATGCAAGGAACGCCATAAGATCTTGATGGATAGGAGTGCTGGGGATGGTGCTGATAGTGCTGAAGATTCTGGGTCTTCTCAGTCTTATCCATCTACACTACCTGGAATTCCAAAGGCAGGGATTTTATGTCAAGTTTTATTTTGTACGTTTTCCATTGGGGGAAGAAGTGCATGTGTTTGACACAAATTTTGTGGGTTTTGTGACTTGTGTTTTCTTGCAGGGAAGTGCTAGGCAGTTATTTCAAAGATTGCAGGGACCCATGGAGGAGGATACCCTCAAGTCTCATTTTGAGAATATTATAAAGATTGGGCAGAAGCAGTACTACCGTAGGAATCAGGTCTGGATCTATAGATACTGTAAGAAATCTCATGTTGCTCTGACCTTGGAGTTGCCTTATGAATGCTACACATTTTAATCATCTTCCTATTTCTCTTTGCTTTTCAGTAATAAGGTTTGACAGAGGCCTGTAATTAGGTTTGTGACTCGGCAGAAATAATTTATTAAGAAGGGTACATTTTAATTGAGTATAGGATGCCCTCTTATTGAAACCGCAAAATAGGAGTACAGAAGATCATAAACCATGTCAATCAAACTTGTGATAAAGCAACCTGTTTACTGTATATTTGATATGGCAAACCCCTTTATCGGAACCTTGAACAGAAGACCAAATGGAAGACATGCACACTATTTTGTCTTATAGTATCTTAAGCTACAAAGATATATAGTGTCTCTATCAACAAAGAGGCACCATAAAAATGTTAGCAATCGTCTTGTATTAAATGCACCTTAACATGTCAAAAGCTAGCTATTGACGCAAGGTTTAGGCCTCTTTTCTGACCAAAACCATCTGAACCTTATCAGAGGAACCCCTCCTACGCCTGAGAGTATACCCTTTACTTGCCTAAGGTGGTGTTTGGTTGGAGGGGAGGGGAGGGAGCTTCCCTCCTTAGTGTGAAAAGTCAGATATGACCATAATGTGAAATGTTTGTAGGAAAACGATGCAAATTTCTTGTCATATTTGACTTTTCACACTAAGGAGGGAAGCTCCCTCCCTCCCCTCCCCTCAAACCAAACACAACCTAAGACTCCAAATAGTTTATTCAAAGCCACAGAGATAGAACTGTTGCAGCTAATTCTGAGCTGATGATACATGTAATTCAAGTTTCAGAAGTTAGATATCCTCAGCTGCAACATTTCCTCAATACTAACCTTACTGAATACTGCAGACTAGATGAATGACTTGGTGCTATTTGGGTTGGGATGACCAGATGCGTTATATATATATATATATATAAACCTTGTGAAGGAAGGCATACTTTAACCATTAGCTGAATAAGTAATGCAGTATCTTACATTTTGATGCACAGACAGTCCTATGTCTTTAGGAAATTTAATACTGGTAGATATGAGCATTTTGTGTTGGCTCTGCCTCATTTATGGTTGCGCTTGGGGCGCAATCAAAACTATGTTATTTTGTGTTGTGTACATGTTTATATTCTTTGACTCTTGGATTTGTCATGTTTTCACATTCTGATAGGAAACATGACTAAGATTATTGTGTTATTATCTTAAGATAATAAGGATTTTTTGTATGATTTAAATTGGACCATTTAACTCGAATTAAGATATCTAGATTCTCTTTTAGATTTAATTTAGTTTTCAATTAGGAATTATTTTATATTTGAATAAGGATTACTTTATCGTTTAGAACTCGAGGATAGAGTAATTAGGATTTGGACTAGCGATCTATTATAACTCTGGAGTTATTGACTCGTTTTTCTTTTTGTCCTGTTGAATAAAGTTTGAGTTGTCCAATTTTTATCTACTTCTTCATCCTCTTTCCTCCTCCTCTTCACTGTGTTGTGTCACCTTTCTTGCTTTATGCGTATATAATTTGGTGCTTATGCTTTACTTTTTTTTTTTTTTTTTGCTTTGTTGTCTTTTGATTTTGAGTTTGGCTCATCATCCATTGTGGCAGATGATTTAATATAATTGATGAGTTGACAAAAATTTGGGCCCAGTCCACGCATTTTTGTAATATTGATTTAAGGAAAATTAAATGGCCACTGGAAAAATATTTCAATAGAATAGTGTGGTTGTGCTTGCGTTTGTGTTCACTATGGTGCATGACTCTGTTGTTTTCAAATTTCAATGAAGTTATTCTGAACTGAAATTCTTGGTTTATTGCAGAATGATATTCAGGATTTGAAACAAATAGTACCTGCCCATAATTCACATGTAATTGCCCTTACCCAAGTCTGTCCAAACAACCTCAATGGAGTTCTTCTTACGTAAGTTCTTAATTTAATTTGGTTTTTTGGGTGATAAGGTCCTTCTGATGCTCGTCCAAGTGGATTTAGGCTCACCTCGTTATTGTTACATTTTTGGCTCACATCTTTATTCCGTTAATGCAAATATTTTGATTATGTTTGTTTCTGGATGAAGGCCCCTTGATCTTTGTGATACAAACGCACCAACTCCGGATGCCCTTCCCCATGGGCTCCAAGGCTCATCTGCTGGGGGTTTGGCATTATCAAGTCAAGGTTCTTTGCCTTCTATACACCCTGCATCAGGTGCAAATTCCTCACTTGCAGGTTCTTCTGGCATGGTACTTGGCAATAACTTGACATCACCATCTGGTCCAATTCCTGCCTCTGTCAGGTATATGCTTAAATATGGATGGCAGTTTTCTCTTCACAACTGTTCAATTACATACACATTTTATAACCTAGTGATGGGTATATGTGTATTCCCAGGGATAGTAGATATGGGGTTCCAAGAACTTCACCTTTATCAGTTGATGAGCAGCAGAGAATGCAACAATATAATCAAATGATGTCCAGCAGAAATATGCAGCAGGCTAACCTGTCCATTCCTGGATCCCTTTCTGGAAGTGATCGTGGTGTTCGCATGCTGCATGGTGGAAATGGTATGGGCATGATGTGTGGCATGAATAGAAGCATGTCCATGCCGAGGCCTGGACTTCAAGGTATGGCACCATCATCTATGCTGAATTCTGGTAACGTGCATTCCTCTAGCATGGTGGGGATGCCAAGCCCTGTAAATATGCACTCAGGAGTTGGTACAGGACAAGGCAACTCAGTGCTGAGACCTCGTGAGGCTCTACATATGATGAGGGTGAGAAGTTCTCTTATTCTGTCATCCAAGGTTTAATTAAATAGCCTCTTTTGAGTTTCTTATGCGATTTGTTCCTTGACCAATAAGTAGGATGTGATTGGTTGTTTACTGTCAGTTTTATTTTGGGAAGCATATATTTGGATTTCATTTCATTTCTGCTGATAAATATTTCCCCTTTGTCATTAGCCGGGCCATAATCCAGAACATCAAAGGCAAATGATGGTTCCAGAGCTTCCAATTCAGGTCTCCCAAGGGACCAGTCAGGGTATCCCGGCCTTTAATGGATTGAGTTCTGCCTTTAGTAATCAGACATCTCCACCACCTGTCCAGCCATACCCAGGGCATGCTCAGCAGCCACATCAGATGACTCAGCAACAGACTCATCTCAGCAGTTCTCATTCTCATCTTCAAGGTACAAATCATGCCGCTAATCCCCAGCAGCAAGCCTTGGCACTCCGTTTGGCAAAGGAAAGGCAGCTACAGCAACGATATATGCAGCAGCAGCAGCAGTTTGCTTCATCTAATACGTTGATGCCACATGTTCAGGCACAGTCCAAAGTTCCCATGTCATCAGCTCCACAGAACAGTTCTCAGATTCATTCTCAAAATTCATCTCAGCAAGGAGTACCTGTCTCCCCTGTAGCATCTCAGCACCAGCAGCAGAAACATCACCTGGCGCAGCATGGTTTCAGCAGGAATCCTGGTGCTAGTGGATTGACCAACCAAGCAGTTAAGCAACGGCAACGGCAACAACAGCAGCAGCAATATCAGCAGCCTGGTAGGCAGCATCCTAATCCACGGCAGCATGCACAGTCTCAACAACAGGCTAAACTTCTGAAGGGGATGGGAAGGTTGGCTCATCAGAACATCCCTTTGGATGCTTCTCATTTAAATGGCCTCTCTATACCTCCAGGAAGTCAAAATACTGAGAAAGGGGACCCAGTGATGCATGTTATCCAAGGACAAAACTCATATCCTGAATCTGGTTTGAGTTCAAATCAACAGTCAAAGCCATTGCCTTCTGTTCATTCCACAAACCATTCTCAGTTGCAGCAGAAGCTACATCCTGCAGCAACAGCCACTTCATCCAAGCAACCTCTATCAATAGTATCTGCTGATAGTAGTGCTCAAGGACCATCAGGACATATTATGTCATCTCCACAACAAGCTGTTATTACTTCTAATCATCACCAGATGCAGCTGCAATCTCATCCTCAGTCTAAGCAAATCAATCAAACTCAATCAAATATGCAGAGAATGATACAGCAAAGTCGTGCTGTACATTCTGAGTCACCAAGCAAATCTCAGTCTGATTCCACTCAAGTTGATCAGCAGCCTGCTAACAGTACTCCTGAAGTTGGTATGAGCTCTGTTATGACTCACGGTTGCATTGATTCAGCTAATGCGGCATCTGCTGTTCCTTCTGCATCTTCTCAGTGGAAAACATCAGAACCCCCATCTGATTCCAATATGCTCAATCCAGCCATGCAAACAGGCTCCTTGGGGAATGCAACTGCCGGAAATTCAGCTGTAAAAGAGCCATTGCCTCAAATCAGTCAAGGAATAGGCTCAAGACAGTTATCAGTTAATTTGCCTTCTCATTCACAGAATTCTGGGGCACATTGGCCGCAGCAGCCACTGCCTCTGCAACAGTCTTCATCACAGCCTGTTCTATCCCAGCAGCCATTTAAGCCACAAGAACAGCAACTGCAAAAGCATCAGGATCAAGAGAAAAATTCACCCAAACATGTGGCTTTACAACATCAGTCTCAACAGCAAGTGCAACTGGGACAAAGCAGTATGTTCATCCGCCCCCCGAATTCTAGAGTGGAGTGACACATTCTATAGCTGGAGCTGCTCAGAGTGGCCAGTTCTGTCAGGAATGGAGTCTGTATGCCCTTTTGACAGCAATGTACAGGTATTTGAATCATTATCTGTGCTAACTTACACAATTATATTGAGCCCTGGACTACAGGAAATTATTCTTGGGGGATGGGCAGAGTATCATTTTGTGGAAGCACATGAAACTATATTGCTGAGCAAGTATCAGATAGGAATTCTGAACTTGTGTTAATGTGGATAACAAGATTTTCCATTGGTCATTCCAGTAGTTAAATCAGTCTGACGTTGTTTATGATGGCAGCTACTATTTCAATTTTATTTTTTTATGGGCTACAATGTATGATTTTCCTTTTAATGTCAGATCCCCGTCTTGCTTGAAATGAGACTGTAGAATCGTGAGTTAATGCTCTCTAGTGTCTTCTATAAAATGTTTGTTGAGGTGTAGGTTGTTCAATCCTATATTTTAGCTGCTGCCCTTGAATATCAATTTTGTGTTGATAATGAGATTGATTAATAATGCATGTTTACATACATAGCAACGGATGGTGGGCTTTTTATAAATTAGAATTCTCAATACAATGATGGACAAAGATTATCATTGTAAATAATTGGCAGTGCCATGTCTGGAGGAAAGAGTTGATATTGATTAGTTTTATGCAAAGAAGATCGAGTGATGTAATTTAGTCTTGTTAGTAGTAGTCGTGTTATTGATTGTGCATGGATGTTCCTTGTTAAATGATTATCTATTCGTGTTAAATCATTGACCTTGTTTATGTTATGGGGTTTTTTGTGCAGATGAAGCTGGTTACCCCATCAGGACAACAAATATCCTTTGTTTTCTGCAGGTCCTGTTTAAAAATTCACAAAACTTACATTGGCAGGCATTCCTTTAGTTTATTCTTTTTCTGCAAATCCTGTATATTACCACTGTATTTAGAGGGTTATTCCCCAACCCCCACTTTTTTTGGTTTCTGGGGGAAGAGACGAATATAGAGGTATGTGTACAGGATCGTCTCTTCTTTTCCTTGTAGTTGTAACCCCGCTTTTTCTCTTTTCCCCTTTTCTTCTTGCTCATATGCAGAAGAACGTAACCCTTTCTTTTTTTGCCCGAGTAGATTAGTGGATGTATTATTACCCACTCATATAAATGGGATAGCAATCATTTTTCTGGGCAAAAAGCCAATTGAAAGTAATGTGAATATAAATTTCTGGTGTAAGAATCAGTCAATGCTATCTTTTATTATCTTGCACAAAGTACATCCACCTGTGCTTGGGGAATTACCAAGTCTTGTAAACTGTTTCAGTTCCTTGTATCATCATAATGGATATACAGTGCCATTTTCTTGAAGTTTCAGTTTGAAATGGTTGTCATGAGCAGGTTTTGAAGTGCGAACTGTTGTTATGGCTGGAGGGTGATTGAACTTGGTATGGATTTTTCACTTGATCCTTTCTGAAGGCAACATTAAGATTTTAACTTTACAAATTGTTATTCTTCCTAGGTAAAGCATGCATTCTTGTATTGTTATTCTTCCTAGGTAAAGCATGCATTCTTGTGATTAAGTTCTGATGCCTGCAGTTTTATCACGAAACTTGTGCCTCTGGCAGTCTGGTGACGACCTAAATGGTTGCTCAGTTGACATGATCTATTTAACTATTTTTGCAAAGGAAAACGTATGGAGAGAGGAAAAAGACTAGAAGTGAACTTGATATATGAAATTTTCTGTTGGATTTGGATAAGTGGTTCTATTCTATATCATATTTGAGATATCCAAGTATTTGTAACCAAATGTAATAATAGCATTTTATGTTTATGCTTGAAAATCCTTGTCCAATTAAGAATTTTGGCATGTCATGGTTCAAGCGCCACAGCACTTACACTGGATTTTGTAATTGAATGATCTGTTGTGAATGGCTATTGGAGAGTGTTACCTTTATTCATTCATGTTCCAGGATAATCCATTGGCATAATTATCTATTCATCTTGCTGTCCTTAATTATATACTGTTATATTTGGAAACTATAGGTGCTTGCAGCCAATTCAGAATGTGTAAATAGGAGATTATGATCTGTCCCAAGTGGGTTCCTATCAATCTTTTTATCTTGATGCTTGAAATTCAGGATTTCACAGTTTATGTGATCATTCAAATCCAGCTGAATCAACCTTTGGATTTATGCAAGTTTGATTGCAATTATTGTCGTTAAAACTAAAAGCATCAAGTCCAAATAGAGATCATTATGCAATACAAATTGTATGTCTTAGATTTAGAGTTGGAAAATTTAAGTTCTGCTTTTGATTGTAAGTGTAAAATGTAAGTCGTGTACGTAAAAATATAAAATGTGCATCTAACTTGAGTTGTTAAATTGCAACAGTTAAAAAATATCATACTCAACTGAGGACAGACTCCTGGAGATGCTTGAAATTCCAAGCATTTGGGTAAATATTAGAGAAGTGTTAGTCAGAGTATGGACTATGGAGTTATCTTACGTCAATACACCCTTAGATGCTGGTGAAAGTTAATTAAGCTTTATCAAAATTGGCTCAGCTATGTTTTTTTTTTTTTGGTTGAGAGAACACTACTTGTTATAACTTTATCGTAAGTATATTAAATTGGTATCAGTGGCGGAACCAGGAAATTATTTTAGCCTAGGCAAAGAAATATATCGAACTATTTACTAAATAATATTGTATAACATTAAAAATACAAATAAATAATAACCGACAATTATAAATCAAAAGATAACATAGTAAATAAAAACACTATGACGTTTGAAAGGAGACTCATTATAAGGTGTATCATTTTTAGAAATTATTTTCTTAAAAATATCACTTTTTGAAGATATTTTCTTTTTAAAGAACACATCATTTATCTTTACTCATCTTTTTCAACCTACAACAAATTTGGTGACCCAGAATATATATTGATGTTAGTGTTAATTAGTATCTTATGTGACTAAACATTAATTCTTATAGTATTACTCAATCCACAAAACTGACACTTAAATGTGCATTCCACCTACCTTAAAACAAAATAATTGGAGGAAATAAAAGAAATATAATATGAATCCCAAAAAATATTTTAAAAAAACATACAAATCTGATTCAATTTCAGCTAAACAAATAACCTATTATAATCTATTCTTTAAAAAGAAATTCATTATAAAATCATATGACAACCAAATATTAAATCCAAACCGATAAAATAATCATCTTCTCTCTCTCTCTCTATATATATATATATATAGTCATCTATTGTCAAAACTCAAGACTCTCCCAAAATCATAACCCCAAAATTTTCACTAATCAGCACAATATTACTCTTATTAGAAAGATAAAAATACGTAAAATAACTTTCATAAAAGGAGTGAGGTGAAAAGAAGTGATTTTGGATACCTATTTAGTCCTTAAAATGAAGATAAACAACACCGGAGATAAGATGATACTAACCTTTTCAATAGATATCTCAAATAAAAATTTTACTTTCCTCTCACATAATGAGTAATAAACCAAACATTGTCCTAATAAAAAAAGAGTATAATTATAGAAAAAAAAAATAAGAGATTAGTTGGGGCCAACTTATTGGCCAAAATAAAATATTATATAGTACATACATATAAATATATAAGATAAGAGAAGGTCACATAACGTGGCTCCGCCAATGATTGGTATCACCATTTTAATTTGTATGACCCATAAATAATTGTTTATCTTGCGAAAACATACTTGCTAGATGAATTAACCCATTCTCAATGACACAAATAATACATTCATCATGTCAAAAGCTTTCCAGGAGGCCACTCATCTTGAGATTTCCCTCGTCTAAGCACGCTTAACCTTGTGAGGCTCTAATCGTCATGCCAAAAGCTCAAGCTGATAGCAAAGATATACCACATATTATAGACCGTGACGAGCTCCCCCACCCCTTCATTCATCATGCCCGATGTGGGATCTCATCTCCTCACTCAAGGGGCCACCACAGCGGTAGCAAAGGCACACCACATATTATAGACCTTGACAAGGTCCCCCACCGACGTAGTAAGGGTGCACCACATATTATAGACCGTGACAAGCTCCCCTACCGACGAGGAGACATTGACTCTAATACCATTTGTAATGTCCGAAGCGCCTTAGCACGTGGAACTTCCCAAGAGGTCATCTATCCTGAGATTTCCCGCCTCAACACGTGGAACTTCCCAGGAGATCACCAGAGCTAACCATCATGCCAAAAGCTCGAGCTGATAGCAGAGGCACACCACATATTATATATGCCCCCAAAAACCTCCTCATCCTACCCTTTGTGGGACTGTCACAGCCAGGCCTGACAATATGCTCTACAAAAAGATGATTTTTTTCTTTAAAAAAGGGTGAAGGAGCTGACTATAAGATTTGAACCCTTAGCTTTTAGGTCATATGGTTATAAGTATACCGTTACTCTGAGACTCACCTTCTTTAAAAAAGACAAAGGAACATAAGAAAAGTTTTTGAAATGTGATTATAGTACTCTCTCCATTTCTAAATATAAGATATAGTTGACTTTTTTCTTTTTTTTGGAAATATTAAAGAAACGAAATAATTTATTTGATCATATCATATACTCCCTCCGGTTCTAATTATAAGACAACATTTGGGAGTTGGTTTTGGTCCTAATTATAGGACAACATTCTAATTTTGGTTAATTTCTTCCTAAAATACCCCTATTTTATTCTCTTAAATGTGTTTGGTTTTTTGTGATTACATATGTGTGTCTGTGTGTGTCTATATACAAATACACACACACACACATATATATTTGTGAGTGTGTGTATATATTGAGCAAAAAAAAAAAGTGTGTATGTATATATGTGTGTATATACATATATGTATATTTGTGTTTGTACATGTGTGTGTGTGCCTGTTAATATATATGTGTGTGTGTGTGTGTGTATAAACACACATATATATAATATATATGAGAGTGTGTGTTTATATGTGTGTATCTATATATATATATATATATATATATATATATATATATATATATATATATATATATATATATATATTTGTGTGTGTATTCATATATGTGTGTAGATATATGAATGTATATGTGTGTGTGTGTATAGCAAGACCATTATTTCAATTAAAAAGCATGTGGAAAGGAAAATTCTAAGTCGGAGAGGTAATGAAGTAATGATTGTTAATTCACTTTTACTTATGTCATTTTAAATTTATATAAGGGCATTTTAGGAAAATGAGTAAAATTAACTAATTTAACTTCTCTCCTTAATCTCTCCAAAATCGGTTAAATATGTCCCATAATTAGGACCGGAGGGAGTATTATGTATGCTTTAGATTATATACTAGTTTATTAGTTTGGAGAAAAAATAAAAATAAAAATACTCTAAATTAATTTAATTAACTTCTTTAATCTTCTTAAAAAGGAAAATTTTACCTTATATTTAAGACCAGGAATTGGGAGATCAGAGTTACACAGGTGAACCGAAAATGCAATGAACTCCCGATCTTCTTGTGAAGAAGGGTCTTTGGGCAACGGGAGGTTTTATTTTTGTATTGCAGATTTGTAATGATCTTGGGGAACTGTATCAGTTGGATTGTAATTGGTGTAATGAACCCATAGATATCTGCCGAGGCATTTAACTTTGATATTTTAAAAAAGTCTGACAAAAGGAAGAAAATATATTTGATTCAATTTAAATATAGGTTAGTAAGTTAAACGACCATTTGTCATTATGGTTTCAAATCATGAACGTTGTTATTGAAACGATCTAGATTAGCTACACGCTCGTGTCTTGTTACAAGCTTCAAATAATTTACATTAACTAAGAAAACAATTAAAATTAGTTAAAAGCAATAGATATTCATTTTTTCCAACTATATCCTCATTTATAAAAAGGACAAGGAAGAGACCATAAATGCAATAAGTACATTTAAAGGGTAAAGTTGGAAAAAATGAAATAAACTTTAAACAAACCTAAAATGAACCTTATATTTTAAGACACAACTATGCACAAATTTGAAACTTATAATAAGGGGCAGAGGTTGTATTTCCTAATAAGAAAAAGTCAATTGGTCCCAAAAATTTAATTTCATTTACTAATGAAAATAAATAAAACCTAATATCTCAAAGCTTAAAAAGTCCCAAATTGTGTGACATTTGGCTGTTTGACAAATCCAATTACTTAGATATTCTATATTATTTTTTTAAAAAAAAAAAAAAATTACCAATATGTGCATGTGTAATTAATATGAACAAGAAAAAAAAGATTATATAATTATCATGGCAAATACTTATATCAAGTTCCTTATATCAATTTCATCAAGTTCTTCAATCATATATGACCATGTGTCTTATTTTTGAATTATTATTATTTAACCAATAAACCAATATAAAGATAGGACATAGTCTCATGTTATGTGATTGGAGAATTTGATATAATGAATATAAAGAACTTGATGTAAGTATAATATAATTATTATTTGATACATTTTTTTTAAAGCAAACTATACAACTCACAATAAACTTTGACAAATTGGGATTGACCCTAGTTGAATTCCAAAATTAAGATCAGTTCTCTTATATTAATTATTCATTCCGGTCCTTAATATAAGACATATTTACCTAATTTTAAGACATATTTACTTAATTTGATTAAAGTAATGAAATTAGTTAATAGAACATATATTTTCTGAACTGCTTTAATCATCTTACTTAACTCCCTCATTCCCCCTCATTGATTATTGTTGAGGGGAAAAAGAGGTAAATTATGTTTTTTATTTATGACCAAGATCAATTCCTTAAATATGTCTTATATCAAGGACAAGAAGGAATATCATCTTTTGCATTTACATAAACTTGATTCAACAGGCTTAATTTAAATTATTCACAACAAATCATCAAATAATACAATTTACCTCAAGTTTTCCAAATATACACAGATCCTACCCTAGGCTCTTTAAAATTGCATATCCCATTTAATAAAGATTCCTTCATTGAGTTGGATCAAGCTGTTTGTACGTTTATTAAGGATTTCTATCAAACTGCAATGCCATACATGTGACTAACCAAAGCAAGGTCAAGAAGCTGCTAACACACACGCGCCCCCACGCGCGAAAACAAACTATAGTATTTAGTGGTCAGGCCAAATCAAGGGCGTCTTATCTATTCTCCCTACTGCTTGTAAAGGAAACTTGACCTTTAAAAAAGAAAACTGCTACAAAGAGATGGTTCTTTATAGAAATGACAAGCCAATCATGTAGAATATGCAAAGCAATAATACCAACAAGCATGATGCAGAGTGGGCTTTCAAGCTTAAAGCCTTTTTTTTCAGTAATCAACATCTTGGCTCATGTTTGAAAGCCAAGTTTACCAGAAAATAAGTCTTCTAGCTTCAAGTTCTTAGCATTCCCTACTCTAATTGTACCCTTTTCCCCCAGAAAACAGAAATAGGGTAAAACAGAATTTCCTCATTTAAAAACAGGATAATCCTCACAGAACCAGAAGCCATCCAAGTTGCAGGCATGTTTGCTTCATGGGGAACAAAGTTGAACATTAAAGACTAATAGCTCCCCAGCAGCGACCCAATTGCAAAGTAGAAGGAAGTCTGATGAGATACACGCTTGAGTAACACTTCTGAAAAAGATCATTCTTTGAATGGGCTTTGTAGTAACACCGACAGACGCAAGCACAGATACAAACACGCAAGGTGTAAATATAAGAAAATAAGAAAGACACTAATCATATTCATTTTTTAGGGTACTTTTCATGACCAAAGTGCGATGGGTGAAGGGAACTAGGCAATATCAAAAGAATGGGATCTAAAAAATTTATGCAAGGTCTATAAGCCTTTTATTATCATTCCTCCCTCGTATCTATCCCCTCTAATATCTTTTTTATGTAAGGGTATGAGGGTTGTTTCCTATCACAAGTAGTCTTATCCCACTAGGTGAAGTTGGCTATTGGATTGCAAGATGTTATTGTACTCTATTAACAACCAATCATTCCCATAACATTGAAATTTTAAATCCAGTTTTTTCCAGCAAATATATAAATATATATATAGACACACATATGACAACAGAATTTTAAAACAATGAATAAATCTTTTTCAATAAAATGTATTCCCTCTTATCCTTATTATAAGACACCAACTAATAATTCTCACAATCCAATAAAAACAGTTAAAGTAATAAAGTTGTCCTACAATTTAAGTAACTTCCAATATTACCCCTATTCATTGCACTAAACTCTAATATTATATAATTATTACTCTCATTCACTCCCCTTATTAATTAGGGGCATATATGGAAACAAACAATTAATGCTTCTTGGGAACAAACAAGTGCCTTATAAAAAGGACAATATAAACTTGCTAGTTGGTGCCTTATAATAAGGACCAGGGGGAGTAATTCGTAAATCTTAATTAGAACACAAGAGCTACATTTATGCTCCAACAAATTGAAAACTCCAACATAACAAAATTGGTCCTCTGATATATCCAGCAGCTTTCAACCTAAAGAGTGCTAGCTGCCTCATCACACAATTGAAGCTAGAAAGCTATTTCATTAGATAATCGTAGAACAACATACAATAACTAGTTTTGTTGGCATGACACAACAGCTTAGTAAGATTCAAGAATATGAACTACAATAATTAGCATGAAGCATTTGGGATATAGACAAAATATGAACAAGGAATCTTTAATCACTCATCACTAAATGGCTGAGCTATAATGAAGATAGACCCAAAAACTAGTTTTGGGCTTTTGTCCTAGCTGACAGCCAAAAAATGGATCAAATCAAACTACAGCTAGCATCCAATGAACAATACATGAGGATCAACAACAGATCAAAGTGAATTCTTCTAGCAATTAGTGAAGTAGTGAACAAGATTAAATGAATCATAAGGGATTTTTAGATCAATTACAAGCAACATTCCATAGAAGACATATTAATCTCAAAGGTCTGACTTCTCTAAATATTTCTAAATCTACTGGACTATTTTATATTCGTTTAAAAGTGCAATAACAAGAAGGAAGATAAAGTATTGGCATATACACAAACTGGATTTCCTCAGACATGTTGGTCCAATGGCATTTTACTTCTACCCCTTGATAAAATCAAGGGATTGTGATATACATACATGTCAAATTTGAATATCAGCTTTTATTGAAAAAGTAAAAAAAAAAAAAAAAATCTGCTTTTGCAGCTGGACAAGTGTAACACTAGAATTCTGAAAGAGAACAACAAATTCCCATTAGGCAGGAAACAAATAACTCTGAAAAAAAACAAACATCTATAAAATATTCTGTAAAAGCTGCCAGAGTTCCAGCACAGTTGTTAGTAAGATGCTTTGGTAATCACATGATGGTGACTGATCATGAGCCATGAATAATGCAGCTCATTTCACTTAGACTTTGTGCTCAAAACCTTCATCTACTTATAACATAAACAATTAATCAAGAAATGAGAGCATGTTCTTTTTTTAAAAAAATATGAATAACCCCGGGAAAAGCACCAAAATAAGAATTTTTTTCAAAAAATATACCTAATTAAAGCACATTGGAAACTTTTTACTAGACTAATGCTCACGCCACTAGTGGCGTAAAAAGGGTTCACACCACTGACAAAAAGTGTCTGAAGAAGGTTCACGCCACTAGTGGCGTAAACATCATTCACGCCACTAGTGGCGTGAACTGTCCTTACGTCATCAACTGCATTACATCAACTGCATTACTTTGATAAAATGTTTCCAATATGCTTTAATTAGGTAATTTTTTTGATTTTTATTTTGGTGCTTTTCCCGAATAACCCCTGTAAAATGGTGTTAACCCCTATAAAACGGTGGTAGATGATAATAGCAAGAACGAAATTTTACAGCTGAAGAAAAATAATAGAAAGAAGCTTTAAATATTTAGATTTCAGGACTTATCTTCATCTTCTTAGGGAACCCGAAAGCCTTCCCAATTGAATCAACAATACTCTGCTGCGATTTTACAATCATCTCAATCCGCTTATTCTCCATCTCCAACCTACACCTTTCAGTTTCCTTCATCATTTCCATCTTCAAATTCTCCATGCCAATGAACCTTTCCGCAAATGCCTTCATCTCTGCAGCTAACCCAGAAACCAACCCAATTCCTTCCACCATTCTCGCACCATCTACCTGCTCAACATTCTCTTCCTCCTCCTCAGAGACCCTCCGTAGCCTCTTAGCTACTTGCTCCCGAGAAAATTCAGAACCTCCTCTATATCTAGTTTCAGGTCTATATCTACTGTCAAGTCGCTGGCTGCTGAGAAAATAATCAGTACTCCTTGACTGGCTATATTGCCTTCTTTCATCAATGTCATTATATTTATCATAATCATCACTATCATCACCGTCATTTTCCTCTTCGTCATCTTCATAATCAAAGGGCATGAAAGCCACAAGGGGTTGAGCAGAAATAGGCGTAGGGCCTTTCTCTAATTGGTCCATGAGGTCGAAGTATTGCCAAACGCGACTGCCAAAGGAGGAGGAGGAAGCTAAGAGACGGTGGTTCTCGGCACGATAACGTTGACGAAGCTTTTCCATCTTGTGGCGACACTGGACGGCGGTCTTGGAAGGCTCATTGTAGTCATAGCCGCACCGGACGGCGACGGTGACGGCGACCTCTTCCCATTGGTTGGCCTTGAGAGGACCTCGCTGGAGAGAATACCATTTATCTTGGTAAGCTTGGATGAGATTGATTGTTTCTTGATGAGTCCACGGAATTGATTGGGGCTTCTTGGTGGGTGAAGCGGTGGTGG
Organism: Acacia melanoxylon; assembly: GCA_019022615.1. Lineage (NCBI taxonomy): Eukaryota > Viridiplantae > Streptophyta > Magnoliopsida > Fabales > Fabaceae > Acacia > Acacia melanoxylon. Next base: position 2,807,726 of record JAFJYJ010000066.1, on the reverse strand, counting down.
CGACTGGGGAGAAGGGTTTAGGTGAGGGAGGCGAGGCCATTGATGGGCTCTACGTTCGCGCTTTTTGGTTGCCCTGGGATTTGTTTATGTTATGGCGGTTTAATCTAATTGAAGAGGAAGGGCTGGGATTCGGTCGTCATTCGGTTGGGGTGGTTGCGGCGGCGGCTATGGCGGTGGCGGTGACGGTGACGGTGGTGCTGATGCGGCGGTGAGAGCCGAATCGGATTGAGAAGAGTGGATTGGATGGGAACGGTGAGAGGATGGGCGTTAAGACAATCACAATCCTAATGGGGCATTTTTGGGAGGAAAGTAATTTTAGGGACACGTACAGTTATTTTGATTTTATTTATTTTTTAAAAATTTTAAAATGCTTAGTGAACTAAAAGGAAAATTTTTGGAAAGTTGCCACTATGAACCGGTTGGAACAAACCTTAAGCTGGGGAGGGCGACAGCGTCCCACGCCTCTTCCCACAACCAAACCTGGCGGGATGTCCTGGACCAAACTGGACCGGATTAGGGGTCAACTGAGTGCCTCATTCCTTCCCGATTTGATCTTGGCAGAGTTCGACTTTGATTAGACGGTTGATCCAGTGTATTTTTGGTAGTTCAAGCAGTCCAAGACCTGTTTCCTTTTTTTTTTTTTTTAGTTTTTTTCTCACTTCTTTGAACCAATAATTAAACATATAAACATACAAACATCTTAAATCCAATCATACACATATAAGAATCTCCAACAACATTGAACAAAAATACAAAATAACAACATTTTATTGGGCCAGATTGAAAAAGGAAGAAGACTCTAGATATTTTTTTGGCCGAAGAAGAAGACTCACTAATGAGTGATGAAGAATCGTAAAGAAGGACAAATGGTTAGGTTAAGTTGTGATTTTTTTTTTAAAAAAAATATATAAAATATATATCGGACCGGATTAGTCCGGGGTTTTAGCCCCTGGACGCAAGTCCGTCAACCGAAAAACTCAGTTTGTCCGGTCACCTATATGGTCCAAGACCAAAAAAAAAAAAAAAAAAAAATTCTAGAGACCGGACCGGGTTAAACCAAACCACCTAGACTATCGGGTTTTTTGGACATCCCTACTTTGACGCATTAGGCGCTAAGGAAAATTCAGGGAAAATTGCAGTCAGGTCCCAAGTTAGAGAAAATATGACTTAAATGTCCCTTGAAACCTCTTATTTGCAAGCAAATCTTGTGAGACATTTGGGTAATATAATCCAATTGTGAAGAGACCAAAATACATCGAATGAATCAAACCCAAGATTCTCAAAGCCTTGGATCCTTAACTCTCTCTTCATTCCTTCACGGCTCCACTGCTCACCACCATGCTCTCCTACCTCCAGTCACTTCGTCGGTGGTTGTTGACACCATCACTCAAACGCCTGTAAGCATGACGGTGGCGCGACCACTGTTGCTTTTGTACGGCACTTCATATTGCCATCTCGAGGCACCATTGGGTTTCGGAGCGATCTTTGTCGCTCTTGATTCTTCACCAGGAGTTGAAAGGGGAGAGATCTTGGAATGCCACTTAGGACGCACACCCTGTCAGGTGGCTTCACCATCTGGGCTTGGCCTAGCTTCTCTTCGGCATTTGTGCCGCCTATTTGGCTTGAAACGAATCCCCAAGCTCCATCTTTTGAAGCCTATTTGGATACTAATCATCGCAGGAAATAGCACCAAATAGATATGGGCTTGAAACAATGCTCTTTTCTATACATAAGTGAATAGTAATTAGTTCATACCTAATTTTATACTCACGCAAAGTTAATGAAACAAATATCACCAGAAATACACGAGTCCATTGAATATAAATACCATACAAATCAAAATTAAAAATAATTAGTTTTGCATAAAAAGATAGATAATGGGTATTAATAGAACAATTGTAACAATATAATTCGTTGAAATGATAAATAAAGGAAACTTTTATCTTATGAATGCATGTGTAATATAAGGTGTGGTTGTTCGAATAAGTCTTTCGATTAATATTTACTAACTTATTTTTAAATTTTATCTTTTCTTTATAAGTAGAAATTAGGCCAAACAAGATTTTATAAAAGCTCTTATAATTATAAGAGCTTATTTTACAATGAAGAAAAAAGCTTTTATAAAAAAGTTCTTCTCAAGAGCTTTTTTTATAAGTTTTTTTTTTTTTAAGACAACCCTACCGAGAAATCACGACTATCTCGATTCATCTTCAATCTCTGCGTCACACTCATCGTCTCATCGCCTCTGTGAGCACTCATCTTCAAAGAAGGTGGATGAAGGATTGAAGGGATCATCGCCTCTGTGAGATTTCGGTGTCTCCTCTGCTTGGTTAGTTTCTTATCTTGACTCTGCTTCTTTTTCTTCTTCTTCTTGTGGATTTCGAGATTGATTTCTACGCTTTTTGCTTCATTTTATCTCGGATTGCCTTATAGGATTTTCTCCTGGGTAATTTATGGGTCACGGTTTTTCTTTTTCTTCCTCTGGATTTAGAGATTGATTTATTCGCTTTTTCTTCTTCTTCCTTTGGATCATCGCCAATATTCGAAGCTTTTTTTATGGTTGTTCATGGTTTTATAATACATGGGATTTATATTCATCACTATAATTTATATCCATTATTTTTACATGCAATTATGTATCCCTCCCTAGATGCATAATATTTATTTATTTTTTAATTGTAAGGTATTCAGTGCAAGATAAAATACACCTTCAATTGCCAAAAATTTGATTGCCATGGTGAAGTCCGAGTAAGTGTGGAAATAAGTCTATATTTTATTAAGACCTATTTAAATTGGTGTTAGAAAATCTCGTTTACATAACTTGAGACAAAATATTTTTCATAAATTTATTTTGTATACTATAAATTACATTGAAAAAACAACACTTTCTATCATTAATCTAAGCATGCACGCACGTTACAGCTTGACTTGTTTAATTAGTAGGTTCAACCGTTGAAGTTTTTAGAAAGTCTTATTTATTAAAACTGAGCCTTTTTTCTTTTTTGAGGAAGATGAGATGTTCGGAAATTTTATTAGCCACGAAAACCTCATTTATTTTTTATACATAGAATGTATCGTTCCTCTACAATATTGGTTCTATTGACTTTCTTTTTATGGCTGCAAATCTTCTTCGAAGCTGAAGTTGTTTGTTATTATCCTGTTTCATGAATTTTTTGGGAATTTTTTTTTTTTTAGGTCCTAAGAAACTAAGAAAATGTTAAAAAAATCTCCAAAAAAAATTAAGATATCAGAAAAGTTTTAAGGAGTTATTATCCCACTGATGGAGTTGTTAATCCTACAGATGAGAGTTGTTAATCCTACAGATGAGAGTTGTTAACAAGACTTTTCTGACATTTGAATTTTCCTTGAGATTTTTTTGATATTTTCTTAGTCCCTGGGATCTGAAATTTCTTTTTTTTTTCCCCTGTGTGTTTGTACTTTATAGTTCTCTGTTTGTTTTTCTCGTTATTTTGTGTTGTTATCTTGAGCTGCTTGGTTTGCTTCTCATGTCACATAATACAGTCCAAGTTTAATGTAATCGTTTTATACTAGCTTTGAAATCTTAATTATAAGGCGCTTTAGTTAACTTTTTTTAGAGAGATTAAAGAAGCCTTAAATAAGTTACTTAATCATTTCATATGTTGTGTTTTTTTAGATTATATATTAGTTTATTAATCAAACTATTTAGTTTGAAGAAAAAAAAAAAATAAAAATAAAAATACTCTAAGTTAATTTAATTAAACTTTCCTTAATTTCTTTAAAAAAGTTAACTGTGCCTTATAATTGTGACCTTAGGAAGTAATTTGTTTAATGTATTTTGATCTTTCATCCAAAAAAAAAATCTTACTCTTGAGTCATAAATAAAAGAAAATATGACATAAAGATCCCTTAAAATATAAATTTGCAGTGAAATCTCATAGGAGATATTTGTAATATATTTCAAATATAAAATATTCAAAATAACCCTATTCATCAAATAGAGAGAGGGAAGGGATAATTATATATTCATTAAGGGTTTTTTGAATTTTTCACATTTGAAATATATTATAAAAATATTTAAAGAGACTTTACTTTAAATTTAAGATTTCAAATCCTCGACCGGAAAAATCATCCTCAACAGATGTGTTTGGTTGTGGTTGTGGTTGTGGTGGGGGAAATTTTTGTTTTTTTAGCGCCTCCTTCTCCTCTCTCAACCTTCTAAGTTCCAAGATTTGGTTTTTTTTTTTTTTTTGTCGAAAAATTTTGTGTCTCAAACCCTTACCAAATTGCCCGTGCTAATTTTTCGATATTCCATGGTTACCCTCACCTTTTTTCCTCTTCGCCTTGTTCTCTTCAGTCTTCACGGTTCAGCCGTTCTCTCCTCCGTCTGTTTCACTGCTTCGCTCCTCCTCCTCCAGCCGCCGACGCCGGCGCCTTCTCCTCTTCCTCCATTAAGAAGTTAGTGCTGGGTAATCTGGCTCTGAAGGTGCATACCTACTTTATAGATCTTTTAATTCATTAGATGATAAATTACTTGCTTCTCTGTGCGTTAGTTGTTTATCAATTTTGCTTTCCACATCAATAGAAGAAAAATATTTTAAAGTTGTTGTTTAGTTATTACCTGAAAATTTACGAGATTGTGAATGTTCATTGTTTCAATTTGCTGTGATCAAACGCTATTTGGACGGTTTTGAATCTGATGCTGGTTTCCTATACGGGTTTTGTTGATCGGGGAATTTTACTGGTATCCTTTTTGATTCCCCTCTGTAAATTTCACATTTTTAAGGCCTTCTTGATCCTGAAAATTGGGGTGGTGAGTGTGGGCTGCCCTACAGTTTTAGGTTCAACATGCCTGAAAACTTCTAAGAACCCACAGGAACCGAAACTCCAGCAACTCAAAATCTTTACTACTAATCAGGTTGTGAAATCTAGTTTGTCTCAGTTTGTGGAGGGAGCAAGTGTGTTGCTAATTGGGGCCATCACAGGCTACACCATTGGTTTCATTACTCATGGAAGAAATATGTATTAGACCAAAAATGATTGGACTCTCTTGAAGACTGAGCAAAGGTGAAGATTGCCCCACCATTTTGTGCAGTTTGTTTCCCCAAATAAGGCATACATGTTCAAAGTTCAGCCTCTCAGACTCTGCTCTCCTGCTATTTGATTGATTATATAGTTGAGGACTTTTCATAGCACATAGGCAATTTCTCACTATTTGGGATGTTCATAATCCTTTTGGGATTTGTATTAATATGTAATTCTAGTCTGTTTTTCTTATTGTTGGCTAACTGAGGTTTCAATGTATATATGAGATGAGTCATGATAAAACAGAAAAAGTGTGTTAAAAAGATTAGTCTCTCTCTCTCTGTGGATTGGAATGGAAGCAGATCCTCTTATCATGCCTCATGAGCCCATCTGGGCTGTTGATTTGGAAGATGAGAAAAAATTGAAGGAGTGATAACTTGATAACATAACTCATTGTGAAATTTCAAATTGATTGGATGGACATGATTTAGAAATTATGAGAGATGATGAGAGAAACTGAACCCGGATTGGAATTGGGTTAAATCCTCAAATGTAGGTGAAAGTTGTTGCAGAGTTTTGCCTTCCAAAAGTTCATTATTCTTTGTATTAGATCTAGAGAGGATCCTGTTGTGGTGTAAGTGATATGATAATGTTGTGATTGGATGAAAATAAATTAGATCTTTGAAAACCCATTTGAAGGACATTCCAAATCTTACAAATTCTCAAGTTATTTAGGGACTACTTTATTTTATTCATAAAATTTCATATTAAATATTTGATTACACCTATTGAAAAGACCTTTTCTCATAAACCAAATAATTAAACATATATATTAGAAATAATCAATAAATATTATTTATACATGTAATTTTTTATAATATTATTTAATAATTTGCTTATATTTTAATTCATGAAAAATTCTAATTTAAAATTTTATTCGCTAGAGTACTTAATTTTATTTGCCCCTTCTGGTCATTTAATACATTCTCCAATCTCCAGAAAGAAAAGCTTTTGCTCTGAAGTTTTTAACCTTGGCTCATCAGCGCCTACAGTATTGTAGCACTGAGCCTGGGGAAGGCAGGAGGAAGAGGCTTTGGTGAAGAAGAAATTCAGCAACAACATGTAATCCCTCGCTCTTTTCTTGTTGAGTTGCTTGCAATGTTCTACTCTCTTAAAAAGCTTTCAGAAATAAACATACATGCTATATTTCATTCCCTCCTTTTGCTTTTCCTAGTTAGCTTGGATCTGGAACCTTGTGTACTTGAATGATTTCCCTTTATGATTTATGGTTACAATTTCTTTTCTTTTTTTAAATATTACTTGGCAGGCACATATTTTGAACTAGGCATTGTACAAAACATCAGGTGCCATCTTAATGCTTCAGAATCAAAGGCAACACTATTCTTTTCCAGCTGATTCATTACACATAACAAGATTGTGCTTTCTGGAAACTCGTTGCTGTGTATGAATAGTGTTACTAAATTGACAGCAGAACGACTTGTTAAACTGAATGGTTTTCTTGCAGAGCTCTCACGTTCAGGCCATTTCTCAGACTGCTTCAAACTTTTTGGCCAAATTCACTCATCCTTCTCCCTGAGACCTGATCAGTACACCCTTTCCACAGCTCTCACAGCCTGTGCCAACAATCACAATGTTTATTTTGGTAACCAGCTCCATGCGTACGCGGTTCGAACTGGCCTTAAAGCCTACTCTTTTGTTGCAAATTCTTTACTTTCATTGCATGCAAAGGCTAAAGATCTCAATTCTGTTATATGGGTGTTTAAAGATATTGAATACCCTGATGTATATTCTTGGACAACGTTGCTTGCTGCTTGTACTAGGTTGGGGCACATTGGTTATGCCTTCCAACTCTTTGTTGAAATGCCAAAGAGTAATGTGGCAATTTGGAATGCCATAATTACTGGATGTACAGATAATGGCCATGAAAAGGTTGCTATGTATCTATTCAGAGAGATGCATAGAATGGATGTTAAACCTGACAATTACACATTAGCCAGCATATTGAGTTTATGCTCTGTGCAGACTTTGGACTATGGGCGACATGTTCATTCAGCAGTAATCAAAACAGGCTATCTAGTAAGGGCTTCTGTGATTAATTCTTTGATAACTATGTATTTTAGTGGTGAATGTGTTGCAGATGCCTTTTTGGTATTTGAGGAGGTAAAAGCAACCATTGGTGATTGTATTACATATAATGCAATGATAGATGGTCTTGTTGGTGTGGAAAGAAATGAAGATGCATTTTTAATGTTTAAAAAGATGCAAGAGGCTTGTCTCAGTCCAACAGAACTGACTTTTGTGAGTGTCATGAGCTCTTGTTTATCTTTAGAAACTGGCTGTCAGTTACAAGCCCAGGCTATTAAGATGGGTTACGTTGATTGTATTGCTGTGAATAATGCAACAATGACCATGTATTCCAACCTTAGGGAGTTGCATGAGGTTCAAAATATTTTCGAGATGATAGAACAAAAAGATCTTGTCTCATGGAACATAATGATTTCAACTTATTCTCAGGAGAATCTTGGGGCATCAGCAATTTTGATCTTCGAGGAAATGAGGAGGCAAGAATTTGAGCCAGATGAATTTACTTTCGGGAGTCTGCTAGTTGCCTCTGACTCTTCACAAATTGTAGAAATGATTCAGTCCCTCTTGTCCAAAAAGGGGCCTATGAAAGTTGAAGTTTCTAATGCTTTAGTTTCTGCATATTGCAGGCATGGAAAGATGAACCAAGCCTTTCAGGTATTCTCTGATCTCCCTCATAAAAATTTGACATCCTGGAATTGTCTTATCTTTGGGTTCTTAGTAAATGGATATCCCCTGCAAGGATTAGAGGAATTCTCAGAGTTTCTTAATACCAAGCTCAAACCAAATGTCTTCACCCTCACTGTGATTTTGAGCATTTGTTCTAGTATTTCAGCCTTGAGTCTTGGGCAACAGATTCATGGTTACATAATCCGACGTGAGTTTTCTTCAGATATTTCTTTGGGTAACGCCTTGATCACAATGTATGCCAAATCCGGGTCCTTGGACATGTCTCTGAGAGTATTCAATGCAATGGTGGAAAGAGATACAATCTCTTGGAATGCCATAATATCCGCTTATGCCCAACACGGGCAAGGTAAAGAAGCCGTGTGCTATTTCGAGGCAATGCAAAATTCACCTGAGATCAAACCAGATGAGGCTACCTTCACTGCAGTTCTTTCTGCTTGCAGCCATGCAGGTTTAGTTGATGACGGTACTCGTATTTTCTATTCAATGGTGAAAAATTATGAATGCATGCCCAATGTAGATCATTTTTCTTGCATAGTGGACCTTCTAGGTCGCAGTGGACACCTTGAAGAGGCAGAAAGAGTAATAAATGGAGGGCAATTTGGGGCACATTCTAACATATGTTGGTCTTTGTTTAGTGCTTGTGCAGCTCATGGTAATTTAAGAGTTGGAAGGACAATTGCTAAAATTCTGCTGGAAAGAGGTGGTGACAATCCATCAGTGTATGTGCTTTTGTCAAATATATATGCTGCAGCTGGGCATTGGGAAGAAGCAGCTAATCTCAGAGATTTAATGAAAATGAATGGGACAACCAAGCAACCTGGGTACAGTTGGATTGGAGTTTAGGACTAGAAAGATTCAGGTTTTCATTAGTGTTTTGTAGGTTAAAGATGATGCAATTAGTGAAGATTCCCTAAAGCTTTGTTTTGTGAAGCCCTAAAGAAAAAAAAGGGAAAATCCTGGTATGGTCCCAAGGAAAAAAAAAAATAAAAAAAGTCTCAGTATATGACTCACCATCTAAAAACTCTCAAGGGACCTTAGTGATATAGATTTGAATTGTGAAATTATCTGTTTACCTATGATATTTGTTGTTTAGTGCTTGTGCAATTAGTGAAAATTCCGTGAGGCTCTGTTTTCTAAAGTCCTAAATACGAAAAGTGTCTTGCTAGGGACCTAGCTGTAGTGTGTTGTGAGGTGCTTAGGGTCACAAATAGCACATGCATCTATCGAACATTGAAAACCAAATTGAGTTTGGTTCGATTTAATTTTCATTTTTGATGTTGTTTTGCTCACCCCTAGCCAATCTTTGCCACTAGAAGATTGCAAATTATATCACTGATGGATGCATTAACTGTGGATTCGAGTGTGTTACCTCCCCAGCAAGAAAAGGTTATGGGTTTAATTTGTCTGTTTTGGGGAAAATTGGCTAACATCTCATTCTTCAATATTAAAAAGATTAAAAAAAAAAAAGAAAAGAATGGGAGAATCATTTTATGCAATTGTTGAGGGTTTAGATTTTGTCAGATTTTAAACTTTTTATGGACATTGGAGCCTGGGGTTCGAAATTGGTTGTAACATCTTCCAATATAGACTAGTAGGAGATTGGTTTATTTTATAATTTATTAATTTTAAGACAATTTATAATATAAATTTAAATAATGTAATTAATTTGTCTGATTTTATCAATTATAATTTTTATTTCAAAAAACAGATATTATTATAATCAAGACCTATTATTTAATAAATTTAGTTGAATGATTTTTGGTCAAAACTTTTAACATTATATTTGGTTTTTTAATCATTGTACTGTAATAAATTATAGTTTAATTTAAGGTGAATGGGTAAAAATACTCATGTAAATATCTCATATGTGCCTGCCGCCTTTTGGTGGGTGCAAAAATACCCTTCCACTTTTCTTAAGAGAGTTAAAATGCATTCCTGCTAAATGCTAACACTCGATCTTATTTATATGTCCCATTTTGTCCAACATTTTTGTCTTTATTATAAATATATTTTCATGGTAATAAATGTGTTGTTAACTTTTATTGCCTCTTTTAATTGCAATAAAAAAATTTATTTATGTTAACTTTTGAAAACAATCATAGGGTTAAAATTGAAAATTTAGCCCATAATTAATGAGTGGACTAACTCTCATTGGTCTCAAAACTGTTAGACCAACAATAGAGAGGGAGAAACGTGTACAAAATATTTTCCACTCGCTAAAGAAAGTAACTAATAACATCGATAAAACTTCTTATTTGGTTTTCAACTGTTATTTGTTTGGCAAAAAAATTAGGAAAAATCTTGTATAAATCCATTTGAAATATCTAAATCTAAAATCAGGCATATATTTTTAACAAATCCCTAATCCGGCCTTACATGTTTGATTAGGGATCTATAAATTTGTTAAAAGACCATAATGTCCCTTTATAATTAAAAAAATTGAATATCTTTAATTGAAAATTCCTATTACCTAATCCCGAATCCACTCCTCCCTTAAGTATCGGATCTCAACATTTAGTCGATTGAACAATATTGAAGAGTAAGTCCTCACAAATTTTTTAACTCTAATGTCACACAATTTATATGGAATGTATATAGGATGATTGAAAGAATAAACACTTATTGTGTGTTTTCGCAACTATAGATTCGTAAAAAAGTTAACTTTGATTTGCCTAAAAAAGAAAATCAGTTCGAATTTCAAGGTAATTATAAATTAGCTTCAATTAGAAAACTATTTTCGTGGTCATTTGTGATTGGAGAGAGACTAAAAAAAGAAACTAAGACCTGAATAACATGTTACATGATGAATCAACTGGAGAAATCTCATGATGACGAGAGGAGATGCGAGGAATTGATGAGATAGAGGTGAAGATTTTATTTTTTAAAAAAAGAATGAGGCAAAGAGAAAATAACAAAAGAACATATTGGTAAAATTAACAAATTCATAAATCCCTAATAAGGTCTATAGGCTTTATTAGGGATTTGTTAAAAGTGCAAGCTTGATTCTGAATTTTGGTATTTCAAATGGATTTTCCCTAATTTATAACAATGTTTATTTTTTTTTCTAATTTAAAAAAAATAAAAATAAAAATGTTTATTCATTTTTTTCAAACAGAGAAAAAAACCGTAAAATAAAACTTTCTCTCTCCTATTGTAAACGGGGTATAGAATTATAACAGCAGTTTATTGTTAGAATTTTATGAGCTCACCGACTTTTTAGTTTTTTTTGCCCGAGTTTTTAGTTTTTTTTTTTTTTGCCCAAAACACCGACTTTTTAGTTGAAAATTCGATAAAAGTTGCTGTTAAAAATTTATTAGGAAGAAGGACCTAGAAGAGATAATATTTATTAGGAAGAACCGTAAAAATTGTAATTATTTAAAAGGACCAATTGTTAAAATAAAAATTTAAAAATACTAAATTAATCTGATTTAAACCTCCTACATTTTCTCTCATATTTCATTTTTAAAACCAATATGAATTTTTTAAATTTATTATATTAAAAGCAATTTCTCTCATTTTTACGTAGGAATCAATTAATATAATCAATAAAGTCTATAATATTCAAATAATAAAAAAAAAAATTGAGATAAATCTTTTTTAATGACTAAGATATTAGATAAAAAATTGAACATTTTCTCAATTGGTATATTTTACTCAGAGTTTATTTTATATAAGATTATGTAAATCAGGAAAAAAACTTAATGATTTAAATGGGCAAATATATGTGTTAATAATTAAATAATATATTGATGATATGATTATGTAGATGTTAGTTAAAGTTTAAAAAATGATGATTTTGGTGGTTGTAATTTTTGTGGAAAATAAAAATTTAAATTACTTTTAAAGTAGAATGTGGGAGAGAATGTAGGAAGTTTAATCAAGGGCAATTTAGTATTTTTAAATTTATATTTTGGCTATTGGTCCTTTTAAATAATTACAACTTTTACGGTCTTTCTCAATAAATATTATCGGCTCTAGGTCCTTGGTTCTAATTTTCCCAAAATATATTTTTGTTTTGGGAAATAAAAACGTCTTATAAAGGTTTGGATATCTCTTATATATTCTAATTTCAGTTAGGGAAGGAAACAAAAGATATCTAATAAAAGTTTAAATATCTCCACTTTTGACGTGTTTTAAAACAATGAGGACTAATGAGTTCAAAACTGATAAAAATGTATTGTAAAGTCCTACATGGTCCCCACAATGTGTGATCCTATTTCCATTACAAATAGTATTAGAGTCAGGTTTGAGTTAATATGCCAATGAGGACGCTGGCCCAAATAATACCTCATCTCGACGAATTTTTAAATGATATGCCAACAAAGACCAAATGATACCTCACCTCTGACATATTTTAAAATGATGAGGGAAACAACATAAGATTTGTAGAGGGAAACAAAGGGATAAAAATATATTCACATTTTTGTTGGGCGGAAACGAAAAACGTCTTATAAAGGTTTAAATACCTCTAATCTATTCCTATATCGGTGAGAGAGGGAAATAAAAGAGGTCTTATAAATGTTTGAATACTTTCCCTCTCCAAACATTTTCAAACTGTGTGGAGTGATAAGGCTAAAGTGGATAATATCAAAAGCATGATATTAACAGTAAAAGTGCTCTTGCTGACATGTCAATCGCCAATATCTTTTGACCCAAAAAAGAAAAATCATCAATATCTTCTCTACCCATCGTTAAATTCCGTTTTCCTTTTAAATAACACCGTTTAATCACGTTAACCATATCCCATAATTAATATCATTTGTATTTTCCTATTATCATAATTCAAACTGCATCAATACTTGTTTTCAATTTAAAATTTGTAAATTAATAGTAGTTCACTTATTTACCTTTTCTATTGCTTAACTCAAAGCCATTGTCTTTTTTGATACAGGAATACGAGAGTCTCACAAGCCAACTCGCTAAGCCAAACTAGCCAAACAAATGCAGTAAAGCTAAGGAAAGAACAAACTGAAAAGAAAAGCAAAACTAAATGGGAGCGAGAATACACCGAGACGAACTCCACACTCCAAAGAAAGCCAAGTGCACTTCAACCAGGTTCATCTGGAATGCAATGGGCCGAGGCAAAGCTAGTTGGAAACTTTGGTATCTTCGAATCGTCCTTCAGGATCAGAGACAAAGGGGGTAAGGGTCGTTCCACCCACCTGATCGGGCACACCCCCTTATTTGTGGATGCAGCAAGCAAATCGGCTGCTCTATTTCCCTGGCGAGGGATGAACTGGATAACAAAGAAGGGTTCAGACTGAAGAATATCGCAAATATCTTCGAGAATGCCACAGGATTGCCATTCACCAAACTTAGGTTCATGCTTTTCCAGGCAACGTACAAGATTCTGGCAGTCGGTCTCAAATAACACATTTTTGTTTCCCAGGTCTTGGACAATCATCAAAGCTCTCTGTAATGCTAGGGCCTCGGCCATGAAGGTGGATATGGATTTAACCTTGTCAACGAAAGCCCATTTCATATCACCACAACTATCACGGCAAATAATCCCTATTGCAGCAGTTTTTGATTGTTCTTTAAATGCCCCATCAATGTTAACTTTAAGAGCATTTACAGGGGGCGGAACCCAGGCAACATCTGGTTTAGAGGCATGAATTATTTCTTCCTTACTCACCGATTGGCATGACGTCCAGTAGGCGAGCAAAGATTGCGCAGCCGTCTCTATTACCATATTGGGATCCGGCTCAGTATGATTGAAGGTTTTCGCATTACGACCTTTCCAAATGTACCATAGGATCCAGTTGATGTGGGCTCTATCGAAGTCAGTGAGCTGGCTTTGTGGCTTCATGAGATCAAGCCACCATACCTTGAAGCTTGGGACGTAACTTAGGTCATATTTTAGGGATAATCTGCAACCAAACCATACGCATCTTACCCAGGGGCATTGGAAGAAAAGATCTTCTATTGTTTCACTCTCTACTTGGCAAACAGGGCATAAGTTAGAGGTTCCTCTCTTCCGTCGGATTAGGGCGTTGTTGGTTGGTGGCGACAAAGATCTCGATAGAATACGCCAAAGGAAGTTCACCACTTTTGGGATTGCCTTTATTTTCCAGGTGGCTTTCCAGATATCATGGGGTAGTGGGGATGATGTTCCTGCAGCTTGAATAATTGCATCAGGGGTAGTGGCAGAGAAGTAATATCCCAACTTGACAGAGTAAATACCATTCTTGGATATCGTCCACCTCAACCTATCCTCGGTAGGCATCCTTGGTATTTGAATTTTTAAGATAGCCTCCCCTTCCAGGTCGCCGATAGTGGCCCTTATTGAGGTTAGGTCCCAACAACCACGGTCCCTAGATAGGAGGGCTGCCACCTTTTGCTCTGATTTTTTTAGGGCCTCATCCTCTGTCGTTAATTTGTATGAAGGTAACGCAGGGATCCACCTATCTTGCCATATGTTGACTGATCTCCCGTTTCCTATTTGCCAACACAAGTCGTTTTTGATGAAATTTCTTCCTTCAAGTATACTTGACCAACACTAAGAGGCTCGGTGCCCCCTTTTTGCTTTTAGAAATGAGTCATTAGGAAAATAGAGCCCCTTGATTACTTGTGCCCAAAGATCATTTGGATTTTGAGTAATACGCCAGGCAGTTTTGGCAAGTAGGGCATCGTTGAATTTTATGAAATCCCTAAAGCCCATGCCCCCTTCAACTTTGGGCCTTGTAAGTTTTTTCCATGCAACCTAGTGTGTTTTGTTTTGCCCATCCCACCAAAAGTCGGCCACTAGATTGTTTAGAGCTTTGTAGGTTTTGACTGGAAATTTAAAGCAAGACATGGTGAATATTGGGATTGCATTAATTACTGCCTTGATCATTACTTCTCTCCCTGTAAAGGATAGATGCCTGCTACTCTAGCTGAGAACCTTCTTGCTCACTTTTTCACGAACATATGCTAACGCTTGATGTTTGGTCTTTCTCACACGCTTGGAATGCCTAAATATTTGCCTTGATCCTCGCTCTCACCAATCCCTAAGATTTCACAGATAGATCTCCTTAGTGATTCAGGAGAGTTTGCTGAGAAAATAATGCTTGACTTTTCCAGTTTTCCGTTGGCCGAATCGGGTGTAGTAACTTTGCGAATCCCCGATAGAGCTTGGCGCTTCTGGTATCTCGCATTCATAAAAAACAAGGCATCATCTGTGAAGAAATTATGAGAAAGAATGGGGCAGCTATGGCTGAGTTTAATCCCTGTTAATTGACCATTTACCAAGGCCCTGTTAATCATGCAAGAAAGGGCTTTTAAGGATAGAATAAACAGATAAGGCGAGAATGGGTCCCCTTGACGGAGCCCTCTACCTGGGGTGATTGAAGCTATTTTTTCACCTGCAATACATAGGTTAATTAAGATGCACAGATTCCACGCATTTCATAACAAGATTAACCCATTTATGAGTGAAGCCAAATTTTAGCAATACATTCCTCATAAAGTCTCATTCAACCCTATCATAAGTCTTGCTCATATCCATTTTTAAGGCGAATTCAAATTTATTCCCAATTTTCTTTTGTCTTAAATAGTGGAATACTTCATGGGCAATGATAATGTTATCCTAAATTAACCGACCAAGGACAAAAGCACCCTGATTAGGGGAGATACATTTGTCAAGGCACCCTTTCATTCTATTGGCCAACACTTTTGAAATGATTTTATAAGAAAAATTACAGAGGCCAATAGGGCGAAAGTGTGAGACCGATTCAGTTTATCTACCTTTGGAATGAGGGTGATATTTGTTCCATTAATATTTTCAAGGGAAAGATCATGCTCAAAGAAATCCTTGACCATGCTAACAATTGTATCGCCTACCGCTTCCCAAGAATACTCGGTAGAATTTACCCGAGAAACCGTGCGGGGTCGTGGGCTTTGGAGCCCCTAATTCGAAAGCTGCTATTCGGACCTCCTCTTGTGTGATAGGGCGAAGTAGAAGGTCATTGGAAGCATCATCTTTAGAGTTCACTGAGTTAACAGCCGCGAAGATGTGCCTAGGCCTTGAGGATGAGAATAGATCAGTGAAAAGGGTTGTGAACAAATTATTAATGGTTTTTTTGTCCTGGTCCACACGCCATTTCCATCCTTGATGCCTAAGATAACATTTCTTCTTCTCCAG
Organism: Acacia melanoxylon; assembly: GCA_019022615.1. Taxonomy (NCBI): domain Eukaryota; kingdom Viridiplantae; phylum Streptophyta; class Magnoliopsida; order Fabales; family Fabaceae; genus Acacia; species Acacia melanoxylon. Next base: position 2,791,807 of record JAFJYJ010000066.1, on the reverse strand, counting down.
ATAAGAGTAGAGAGGTGGAAATTTTTTGAATTTATGTCTCTTGATTGTAGCCATTGGATACGTGATCGCTGCCATCGAATTTATGTCTCTTGATTGGTCCATCAACTCTTCAATACGTTTCAGGAGGACGGCTTCCTCCTTCTTGCTTGCTTCATTGAGGTACCCTTGTCGAATAGAGATTAGATGGGATTTTAACTGATCAATAGCTTTCTTTCAATTGGGGAAATTTTGCTTGCTCCATTTAATTAGGTATTTCCTGCAATTATTTAAAGTAAGAGCAAAATCATTTATTATGATGCTATGCCGGAAGTCTCCCATATTCCAACTATCACGAATAACCTGCAAAAAATCATTATGGGAAGTCCAATAATCCTCAAACCTGAAAGATCTAATTTTATTAGTGGAGACATATTTAAAATTAACAAACAGAAGATGGTGGTCCGACCATAAAGGTTCAATGTGAAAAATTTGAGCAAAAGGAAAATTATGACAAAATGATTCATTGCCCATAGCACGATCAATTCTTTCTCTTATGGTCGCTTCCTCCTCCCTTCGGTTGCACCAGGTGAACCATGACCCATTATAGCCCAAATCAATAAGCGAATATAAATTTCTGGAAGTTTAATATTTTCCTGATGGCTCTTGGGTTGCCTCCTTGCTTTTCCTGGTGAGATGTGATATCATTGAAGTCTCCCAGACATATCCAGCTTTCGGTCCTACTACGAGCAAACTTGATGATGTCTTCATAAATAGATAACATGTCTGCTTCAGTGGGGGGGCCATAAACAAATGAGATATAATGAGGGAATTCTGAGGAGGGATAAAAAACAGATGTATGTATGGCATTTTGGGATGAGGAAATAATGTTAACAATAGTACTTTTTTCCCAAAACAGAGCAAGGCCACTGCTTCTTCCTTGAGGGTCAACAATCCACTCCTCGTCGAAGCCACATCTTCTCCTGATTTTGCTAACATAGGATCTTTTGTTCTTTGTCTCCATTAGATAGACCAGTTGGGGTTTTTTATTCTTGCAGACCTCTTTAAGGTGTTTAACTGTAAAGGGAACCCCTAACCCCTGACAGTTCCAGGCTAGAAGACTCATGGCGAACCGATGGCTGCTTGGTGGCAACCATCGGCGGTTATTGGTGTGTCACAGAAGGAGAGGGGGTTGTTATTCTCACTGGGTGGCATGTCATTGAGTGGTGAAGACTGAGAGGAGTCAGCAATAAATGATGGCACTGTAGCTTTGACTTTGATTTTTGCCTTATTCCCTCACATGTTATTTTTGACTATACGGCATCTAACACGTTGTGGTTCTGGCTTGGTGGTCTGAACTTGAGGCGTAGGAGGGGAATCTTTAGCATTTTCTAGGAAAAGGAGACGCTTCTTGGTAGGGTTCAGGGCTTGGTCTTCTGCCAAAGGCTCTCGTTGGCGTTTTAGATGGATGCGATTCAGTCCTGAGGTCACAGCTGAGATTGGAGACAGCCCACTGATTGGGATAATCACAGTTTGGGGGTCGACCTCATGGTCAGGGAAGTCGACCTGATAGTTTGGACTTCCGGGTTGGGTCATAGGTTCAGGGTAGGGGTGGTGATGTGGTCCAGGTCAGCAGGAAGTTGAAAGCTATTTTGATTCGTACCTCCCGTTGGTGATTTTTGGAAAGGCTGTGATGAGCGCGGGGAGTGAGGGATTTCTATAATTGGTTCCGTGAACATCAGAATCTCCACAATCGTTATTTCCCGTTGTATGCTGACATTGGCTGTGTCTTTAATGCTTTCATGACCATTGCTCTTTTCATCGCCACACATTAACTTCCTCGCTAGAATCACGCCGAGACTGCTGTTGTTTCCATTACTGGAGGTATCTTCACTGAACGTTCTGGCAGCGGGGGTCTCAGCCGCCGCCGGCGGTTTAGCTTTCACCACCACCGTCTCATCCCATTCTTGATGATGAGAAACCAGTGCTTCTTCTATGGTTTTAACATGGGTCGTTCCTAATCCACTGCCAACTCGCCCATCAGTGTCCTCATCCTCAATGGTTGAAGACGTGTACTTGCAATTTCTCGCTTCATGGCCGATTCGTCCACAATAGTAACAGTAGTGTTGAAGGTGTTCATGCTTGATCGTCACCCATATTGATTCTCGCTGGGGTCTAGGGACCCAAAAGCCAGGGACGAGAGGTTCTTTGATATTGACAATGGTTCTGGTTCTTATGAAGGTGCCTGAAAGTTTGCCCTTCATTAAAGGAGATTCATACATAACAACTCTTCCCACTGCACTTCCCAGAGTTATCGCGTTGTCATCGTCCAAGGCGATATGAGGGAGACCGTGGAACCGGATCCGAAGGTGGTGCACCCAAAGTTGACTTCCGGAAGACAAGAACTCATCTCGGTGTTGTAGATTCAGCAAAACGCCCGGATCGACCACGGACGCCCCTTCGCATCCCGCTAAAGTCATTCAAATTTGGAAATCGAAAGAGAAATGCATTGTTGTCGCGGCTCATGGATTTCCATATCTTTGTCAAGACCCCAACCCTTTTTGATCATTGATATGACGATACCCCGGTTGAGGTATTTGTCGGTTTCCGGCCGTCCGACGAGGGTATGCCCTTTTGCGCGTTGACGGGGGAGCACGGTTCAGGTGTACCGCCTTTGAGCGTCGTTTTCCATCAAGCACGCTTCCTATCTCCATTTGGTCGAACAGTGCGGATGGTAGTATCGAGATATTACAAGAGGATAAATACGGCATCATAGCTACCGGTATTGCAAGGCAAGTACTAATAGGTTCTGAGGGGTTTTCCTAGGTGGATATGGTAAAGCTCTCACCGGAGGTGAGGGAAGACTCTCAACGAAGGAGAGAAAAGAGAAATTCACCAGAAGCTAACAATTGCTTATACTCAAAGCCATTATCATTCTCCATAAAATCATGACATTATTATAATTCAAAAATTAAAGGTTTATAATTCAGAGTTATCGTTCAATAGTTGTTCACTTATTTGCTTTTTCTATTGCTTAATTCTAAGAATATTATGAGTCAAAATGGTATGAAATGAAAAAAATGTAATCACATTGAAATGATAGTTTTTTTTTTCAACATGCAGTTTTTTTTAATGCAAACTAATAAGAATAAGAACAATTTTTTTTTTTTTTTTAATGATAGTAAAAGAGGAATTCGAAATGTTTTCAGGATGGGGACTTGTATATTTATTGATTCATATGTTTAGATAAAAAAAATATAGAAAATGGCTCCAAAAAGATTGAGTCTGCATGTGCTGCTGTGTTTGAATTATATCCTATCATAACAAATTAACAATAATTAATTCTTGAATTTTTTTTCTACCTTTTTATTTAAATGCATAAAGTATTACTTGTGTGACCCTAAGAAACTGTTAGTGGGATGTTACATCCCAATTTTTTTAATTCAAAAACTAAGTAATATTTTATGAGAGATTAATTTATGATAATTAAAATTTACCATATAATTACTAGCATGAGAATAAATTTTCTAAAATAAAAGTTAAAAAAAATAATATAAGTTTTTTTTTAATAAAAAAATAGCATGATTTATTAAATATTGAGGAAATTTTATTTAGATTAAATATATAAACAACATATATTGTTTTGCTCTCTTCTTCTAGTTTGTGGTCTTATCCAAAAAAATTCAGACTACCTTTTATTTTCTTCAGTATCTTAGCCTTACTTTTCAGGAGTGTTTGTGTATTTAATTTATTTTACCGAATTCCCTCTATTCGTCACGGTTGAAGTTGATGTGTGAATCTTCCTTATTACTCCCTTTAGTTTTAATTATAAGACATAGTTGACTTTTTTGAAGAAATTAAGGAAGCTAATTAAATTACTTTAAAATATTTTTATTTTTATTTTTTTCTTCAAAGTAATTAGTTTGACTAATAAACTAACATATAATCCAAAGATACACAACATATAAAATGATTAAGTAACTTATTTCGCTTACTTAATCTCTCCAAACAAAGTCAATTATCTTTTATAATTAGGACCGGAGGTAGTATCTCATTTTTCTTCTCATAAGCCTACTTCTCTAGAGTGCTATTTGGGATTGGTTTCTATCTTTTTTTCCTTTCCATCCTCCTCTTATCCTCTTCTTCATCTCAGGTCTTTTGATTGAAATCAACGATCTGATTTGATGTTTTATAAAAATATTAAAAAAATTTAAACATAATATTTTTATAAAACATTAAATCTGAACCGTTCGCATTTCAATCCAACTACTGATAAAAAATAGAATGAGAAGAGGATCGAAGCCAATCCCGTATTATTCTCTCTCAAAGTCTTTTCACTATGATCGTAATATATATATATATATATATATATATATATATATATATATATATATATATATATATATATATATGTATGTATGTATAAAATACTCCCTCTGGTCCTAATTATATAACTTAGTTGACTTTTTTTGGAGAGATTAAGGAAACTAATTAAATTAGGTTAGAATATTTTTATTTTTATTTTTTTCTTCAAATTAATTAATTTAATTATTGAACTAATATATAATCTAAGGATATACTACATATGAAATGATTAAGTAACTTATTTGACTTCTTTAATTTCTTTAAAAAAGTCAACTAAGCTTTATAATTAAGACCGAAGGTAGTATTATATATATACACACACAATATTAAGTATATTATATTATATATAAGATAATATATTATATATAATATATATACACACACACACAATATTAAGTATAATATATTATATATAAGATAATATATTATAATAAGATATTATTTTGTTTAGTGTGCAGCACGGCACCGCACTTAACATGTTGGTCTAACTACCCCACTCCCCATCCATTATATATACACACACGGACACACGGATTCCTTCTGGAGCGAGAGCTCGAGTGAACGAGAAAATAGAGAGAGAGGGAGAGAGAAGAAAGGTCAAGGAGAGAAGAAGATTTTCATTAAGAGTTTTGGAATAACTTTTGGTAATTGTCTGTAACTTAGAAATAACAGGTAACTCTGAATATTCTTTCATATACTTATAAATTATGTATGATTGTGAATGATTATCTTTTATTTGAAAAAATAATGGACTGAATTATTTGTATATGTGTATGTTTTGTAAGTTGATATTAAGTATGAATGAAAGCATGATTTATTGTACATTCTCTTTTAATTATATTATTGGTGATTGATTATATATATCTTGTGGTTAATTTTGGGCTGTTACATGACTTTCAAGCAAAAGCTCATGAAATTGAAAAACAAAAATTTAGTTAATCATTACGGAAACCCATGAGTTATGCCTAAGATGATTCTCATGATATTGAGGAACCTGTAACTCTTTATGGTGTCATGAGTTGATTAGACATGCCTTTCTAAAATTAGTTGGTTTCATAAGAACCCGTAATTCTTTACTTACGGTACTCATGAGTTACTTGAGGTGTCTTTCTTTATGGTCCATTATATTTCTCCGGGTTATAACCCGTAACTCTTTACGGTGCTCATAGGTTATAATCTGTAACTCTTTACTTCGTACTCATGAGAATCCGTAACTCTTTACCGTGCTCATGGCTTATAATCGTAACTCTTTATAATTATTCAAAGATCAACTTCAAAGTCTATGATGTTCTCTAAAGTTGATCCACACAGCTATTTCCCGATTGTCTTGAGAACTATTTCTCCTTGACTCTTCATTCTCTTTAGATGCTTGCTAGGCGATGGAAAGTTTAAAGATTCAAGTTTTTGGGTTTTCTTTTTTCCAAGACGGTGATGGTGTCTTGAGGTTAGCTGGAGGATGGATGAACAAGATTGAATCTTACCTTTCTTAGGTTGAACCTTAGTTGTATCCTTTCTTGGATGAGCCGTAGGTATAAAACTATCCAAGACTACATGGGCAAAATTGTACTTCTAAAATCGTCCAAAATTAGGTGTCCTAATTTCAGTCACTTAATTAAGGTTAAACCCTAATTAAATTAATTAGAAGAAAAGCTCATTCCAAGATTTCATCTAAAAAAATCAAGATAATGGATCTTATCCGTATCTTGAATTCAAAATTCAAAATAATGAATCTTATCCTTATCTTAGATTGTATCTTGAATTCAAATTCAAGATTATCCTTATCTTGAATTCAAGATAATGGATCACATCCATATCTTTAAATTAGATCTTGATTCGAATTATTCGAGATTACTTTTTCCCAATCTTTATTCATTCATTCTTTTTCCAATCTTTATCTAATCGTTATATATTAGATAATTCAGAATTATCTTTTATATCCTAACATCTTGAATTTATAATTCAAATTTAAATTTCAAGCTTAAATCAAATTCAAAGTTTTTTTTCTATCTTTTTTCCTATATTTTTTAGGACCCTATTTGCAATTTAAATCAAATTCAAATCGAGACTTTTTATGGGTTTGAGATATACTATCCTTGTCATCTGACTTACGACATAATATCTATAAGGGTTTTACATTTAAATAAATTTATTATTTATTTTCGCCATTCTATCTCTCTCATTTTGTAATCTTTCTCCTTTTCTTCTCAAAATATTATGTCCATCATGATATTAAGAAAATGGATGGTTAATGTTTAATATCTTATAATTTTTTTTAGCATTAATAAATAATTTTGAATTGTAATCCACACAATCATTATTAAAAAAATCTTATCTACATAATTCATAACATACTGGATTAATTTTTTTATTTATTTATAAAATATGAACTTTAAATCATTCATTCTTATATCTAAAAGTGGAGATGAGATCTGAAGAAGATAAAAGGAGCAAATTTGTCTCTGAGGAGATCAATTCCCTTTTTCTTATCAAAATTCTTCTTCTTCCGCTGTTTTTTAATATAAATTTGCAAACATAGCCTTCGTTTCAACCTCTCAGTTCATTGAAGATTTGAAAAGGCAATAAACTATTTTTCAGATAAAAAATTTGAAGTAGAGGATCAATTTAACATGGGGAGAAAAATTTCGGTTTAAAACATGTTGGTTCCAACGCGTTTTAAAACCGTGAGGGGTTTAGGTTTAAAGTTTGGATACCTCCTCTCTATTCTCATTTCAATTGGAAAGGGAAACAAAAGATGTCTTATAAAGGTTTGAATACCTCCCCTCTTAACACATTTTAAAACCATGAGGGGTGATGGATCCAAAACCAATATAAATGTATTGTGAAGTCCCATATGGATACCTCCCCTCAACGTGTTAACCGGTTCCATTACAAATAGTTTTAGCCTTAGGTTTACCTCAATAAGCCAAATATAAAAGGATTATTTTACCCAAAAAAATACCCGTAATATGAAAAATACTTTTTGTTTTTAAAGAAAAACCAAGGCGCCATCAATGTTTGCTGCAGCCGCGCAATCTCCAGGGCTTTGCAACCATCTCCATTTTCCGCTCCTAATACAGTAGTTCAGGTAATTCTGAGCTATTATTCAATAGTTCTTCACTTATTTTCCTTTTCTATTGCTTAATTCTGAGAATATTATCAGTCAAAATGACATGAAATGAAAAAAAAAATGTATTCACATTGAAATGATAGTTTTTTTTTTTTCAATCTGCAGTTTTTGATTTTTTTTATTTTTTATGCAAACTTATAAGAATAAGAACTTTTTTTTAATGATAATAAAAGGGGAATGCGAAATGTTTTGAAGACCTGGCTTGTATATTTATGAATTCATATGTTTAGATAAAAAAGATAGAAAATGACACCAAAAAGATTGACTTTGCATGTGCTACTGTGTTTGAATTATATCCTATCATAACAAATTGACAATAATTAATTCTTGTTTTTTTTTCTACCTTTTTATTTAAATGCATAAAACATAACTACTTGTATGATCCTAAGAAATTGTTATTTTAATTTTAAAAATATACTGATTTTTATATTGCGGATTGGAATAGTATATCGTTTTTAAAACATGAATTATTATTTAATACTTTCAAATAATTAATATATTCATAATATGTATCTATAAAGTTTATATTTTATGATATTTTTGTTTATCGCCATATTTCTATAAATATTTTCTCTCTTTTACTAATTATTTTTGAAAGCTCCCCAATGTAGCTTCTCAAAAAAAAAAAAAAATCTTTAATTTTAATGAACAAAAATATTTGTTATTTGTTCCATAAACTCATAAAATATGATATTTTATGCAGAGGGCTTTAGTCTCCAATCCTATCACATCAAGTAGAGGGCTTTCCTATGCTATTGAACCATCTAGACCGGTTCAAGAAGTGAGATGCGAAACGTTGACATCGGGCACATTTAATATTAACGTGGAAGCAAATAGAGGGCTTTTCTATGCTACTGATGAACAATCCAAGCTGGTTAGATGGGAGACTCCACCATGTGGCACATATAAGATTAACGTGGATGGAAGTTTCTTTGTTAAATCAAGGGAGGCTGGTATCGGTGGGCTTATTCGAAACTCAAATGGGCAATGGGTCATTGGTTTCTCAGAGCCAGTTAAAGCTGATATGATTTTACATGCAGAACTGTTAGCTATCAAGAGGGGACTCGAGCTTGCATGGAATGTAGGATGCCGCAACGTTATCTATGAGACAGACTCGACGTGCTCTCTCAAACTAATTAAATGGGCTAGCACTAATGTCCATATGTTTAGAGAAGTTATAGGAGAAATCCGGAAGATCTGTGAAAGGAAATGGGAAAGAGTAGATTTAGTTCATGTACTCAGAGAGGGAAACCAGTGCGCAGACTATCTCGCAAAATTTGGATCTAGACACCCATATCACTGTTTATGGATGTTCCCTCTATATACACTCGTGAAGCAATTGGAGGATGATGCTAGGGGAACTTTCTACCTTAGAAGAAAATTATAAATTCCCATATTTTTCTTTACTCAAACAGGATAATAATGTCTAACATTCAAATTGATCACCACGCTTATAATTATTTTCTTCAAAAAGTAAACTTTTTAACATTATTATAAATAAGTCTATCCTTAGTCCAGATGACGTCTTCCGAGGAATCATAATATACAGCAAAATTTAAAATTTATTTTTTATGATAAAGTATTAAATAGAATTAATTGTTAATATAAACACCATTTTTTTGTAATATTTTTTATCAATGAAAAACAAGCTCCCCAAGCCTGTGGCACTTCTCAATGCCCTTTTTTTTTTATAATATTTAAATTATTAACTAACATTCCATTACAAAAGGACGTGTACGTTTTTTCAAACAAAAAAGTTGAGATCAAGTTAAACATAAGGTTTCAAACACACCACATAAGGATATATTTGTAAATATGCTGAACTAGATAATGTTGTCAAAATCGAGTTTCTATGTAGAAACAAAAGAGGGTGGTAGAGACGTAAATCGTAAAAACGACTTGAAACATAAAGTTTTTACTACTTAAGGTGAAGATACAAAATTTTATACACACACATATATATGTACACATATATACAATCAATGGCGGAACCAAAAAATTTATTTTAGCCCGGGCCAAAAAAATAAACATATTGAACTACTCCCTTTGGTCCTTATTATAAGGCACTAACTAATATGAGTATTTGGTTCTTTTTATAAGGCATTTTTTTCTTTCCAAAGAGCATTAAATATTTTTTTTCATGTATACTTATAATTAAAAAGGGTAGTGGGTGATAGTAATAATTAATATAATATTAGAGTTCAGTGTAATTAGTAGGGAAATAGTGAAAATTACTTAAATTTTAGGACAAATTTAATGACTTTAACTATTTTTATTGACTTATGAGAATTTTTAGTTGGTGCCTTATAATAAAAACAAGAGGGGGTATTTACTAAATAGTATCACATAACATTGAAAATACAAATAAATAATAACCGACAATTATATATAGATCAAAACAAGATATAAGATGATACTAACCTCTTCGGTAGGTATCTCAAATCAGCATTTTAATTACTTTTATCTCACAACCTAATGAGTAATGAACCAAATATTATCCTTATAGATAAGAAAAAAATTACTTGGGGCCAAATATAATATAATATACTAACAAATTTTAGAATGTGAGCTCGAGCCAACTAGGCCAAGGCCCTAGCTGGCCAAAGGGTAGGTCCGCCACTGTATACAATACACATAGGAGGACCCACCTATTAGACAAGGGGGGGCAAGTGCCCCCCCTTGAATTTGAATTTGGAGTTTTTAAAAATATATATATATATATATATAAAATAAAAATTAATACATGTTTGAATTATTGTCCACCCTTAAATTAAGTGCTCACCCTTAATACATCAAGATCGCATTTCATAATCGGATGGGGATGAATGGTTGAATGATTGTTTAGTGCCTTATGTTGAAAAAGATGTATTTGATAGTATTGATAATAAGACAATTATGATGAAATTCCAAAAAATAAAGCCTAGAAGGATAACATTGTAATTATTTTTATTGTAATATACTTTTGTTATTAAAATATATTTACTTGTTTTTTTAAATGACAGGTTTGTAAAATAATTACCTCTCTTATTACATCATTAGTATTCACTTGATTTCATGAATATTTTTTGATATTCTTTCCTTTTCTTGTTTATATTCTTTTGTTTTTTAATGCATTTAAACTTTCCTTTAAAAAAAAAAAATTTGGAGCCGCTACCCCCGAATTCCCCCGCCAATTGTGCCCCCCTTCTACATACATACATACATACATACATCCATCCATACATACATGCATGCATGCATGTATTGTATATAGGTGTAAATATACACACACCGTAATATCCTAAATTTTGGGATTTTAAAGTTTGAATAATATATGAAAATTAATTATGAGATTTTAAAGTTTGAATAATATATGAAAATTAATTATGAACTTTTGGTTTGAAATAATTATGAGAATAATTATTTAGAAAATTTAGAATTAATTTCCTTGTAATAATTAGAAAATAAAATCAAGGAAATAACTCGTAAGAGATAATTTTTGGAATAACACCCAACACACAAATTTTCTTCATTATTCAATTAAACCAACCCATTTGACTTGCACCAAAACACAACAAAGAATAAATATTATTATTTATTAAAAATGGTATTATTATTTTAGGGGTTGATAACTACTTTTAATCCTCTAAAATAATTCGCGTAGTTAGTTACTTTGCGACGTAGGAAGTGACTAATGACAATGATAAACGTTTATAGGCATACTTTGATACCTCTACCGATCCCAACACCTACTGGACAAAGTTAAGGATTCAAGTTTAAGGTGAGTAACTGTAATCTTATTAGCTTGTATATATGTATTCTTGTATGATTGATCATGGTTGTTAGATAATTTGCATGTGTGTATCCTAGCTATGGATTGAGACTGAGTGTCTCATAGGACTGCGTGTCCTAAAGGGCTGCGGTCCTTGGCCGATAACTGCAGTTTCAGTGTGACTTGTTTACTGTAAATTATTATATGCTTATACATGTGTTATACTGTCTGATAAGTATATATTTTATAATTAAATAAGTATAGATTCTAAGTTATATTAGATTGAATTTATTAATATTTTATACTTATTTAATTATCTTTTATATATTTATCTATCTTTTAATTAAATATAGGATAAAATAATATTATAACGAAAATCTATTGATATTTTATTTATTTGTGTAGGAGATATTATGTGATCTAAGAGAGAAGAAAATATAGGAAAAGCAACCAGGGCAACAAATTAAATTTATAATATATTATTATATTATTCTAATATAATATATTGTTATATTATATCAAATAGGGATTTAGATAGAAAAAAGAAGCAGATCCGTACATGCGCAAGCTAGAGACGCAAGCCAAGCATTATATATTAGAGGCGACACCGAAATCTGAGAAAAAAAGGCGTGATTCAATAAAAAAAGGAAAATCCTTTTCAGGGCCCTTTTTAGAGTAAAAATCCTAAAAAAGGCCTACAAAAATCTGAAATCTCAGAAAAGGCCTCAAGGATTTTCAGAATCTCTATGAGTTGTTAACTTTACTGTGATATAGTTGTTCAATGGACTGATTTAGTTGTTAGAAAATTGTTGTTAATGAGGCTGATTTAGTTGTTAATTAACAACTATATCAACCCCGTTAACAACTCACGCAAGATTTTGAAAGTCCCAGAAAAGGCCCTAAGATTTCAGATTTTTGAGGGTCTTTTTTGGATTTTTACTCAAAAAAGGCCATGAAAAGGATTTTCCCAAAAAAAAAAACGATCACGGAACACGCAAGAGACTGGATGACGCAAGAATGGATCAGCAGCGCGCAACAGCCAGGAGCAATAAAGAGACGAAGCTCCACAGTAGTGGTGTCATCTCTTCTTTATTCTTTCTTTTATTTTTTGATTCTGAGTTTCATCTTCTTGTCATGGATTTTATTATAGCCATGTGTGACTAATTTTCTTTTCAACCTGAGAACCTATGAACTTGTTTGGGTTTTAGAAATTATTTCCACTATTAATTTTGATTAATTTTATTCAGTTTATTTATTCTTGTTTTTATTGTTATTTCTTATTAATTGGCCACTAGTAAGCATGTTTTACGATATTTTATGCAGAGGGCTTTAGTCTCCAATCCTATCACATCAAGTAGAGGGCTTTCCTATGCTATTGAACCATCTAGACCGGTTCAAGCAGTGAGATGCGAAGCGCTGACATCGGGCACATGTAATATTAACGTGGAAGCAAATAGAGGGCTTTTCTATGCTACTGATGAACAATCCAAGCTAGTTAAATGGGAGACTTCACCATGTGGCACATATAAGATTAACGTGGATGGAAGTTTCATGGTTAAATCAAGGGAGACTGGTATCGAAGGGCTCATTCGAAACTCAAATGGGCAATGGGTCATTGGTTTCTCATAACCAGTTAAAGCTGACATAATTTTACATGCAGAACTGTTAGCTATCAAGAGGGGACTCGAGCTTGCATGGAATGTAGGATGCCGCAACATTATCTGTGAGACAGACTCGACAAGCTCTCTCGAACTGATTAAATGGGCTAGCACTAATGTCCATATGTTTAGAGAAGTTATAGGAGAAATCCGGAAGATATGTGAAAGGAAATGGGAAAGAGTAGAGTTCGTTCATGTGCTCAGAGGGAAACCAGTGCGCAAACTATCTCGCAAAATTTGGATCTAGACACTCATATCACTGTTTATGGATGTTCCCTCTATATACACTCGTGAAGCAATTGGAAGATGATGCCAGGGGAACTTTCTATACTAGAAGAAAATTATAAATTCCCATATTTTTCTTAACTCAAACAGGATTTTAATGTCTAACATTGACGAGGAAGGAAGAAGTTTTTCTTGGCTTAATCTTCCTGATCCAAATAGTTCATCCTTGCAAAAATTCATCAGAGGGGTAGCTAATATTGATCAAAGCAAAACAGAAGCCACAAGGAATCATATCTCACCATTTGCGGGCAAAGCTCAGATGGCGAGAAAGACCTATTAAGTAGTTTTATCTTTTGTGTTTGTTTCTTATAATACTATAAACTTGATCTTATATTAAGGATTAGAGGTAATATTTTGTATTAAATAATGTCTTGTTGCAATGTCAATTATATGAGATATGTCAAGTGTAACGCCCGTCCTTTTAGCGCCTTTATTCATCAGAGTTATTGCGCACAGACATCGAAATGATTTGGACGACTTAATTGCGGAATAAAACTTTCTCAAAATAACTTAGTTTGAAAACATGAGGATAAATTTTTCGCGATCGATATCTATCCCATAGTGGGATATTAATACATTAATCCAAAACAGACAGATGATAAACGATAAACTACAGTTCATCTACTCTTATTTTTCTACGAAGTTCCTTTTGCTGTAACCTCTACAGCTGCATCTTACCTCTTGAACCCGATCCACTACATGTCTCTTTCATGCGGTCTGAAGTTCAAATGAATGAACCCCAGGGGTAACAGTTAATCTCATATGTATGTATGAAATATAAATCACAGTATAACACATGTATAAGCATAGAATAATTCACAGTAAACAAGTCGCACCGTAACCGCAGTTATCGGCCAAGGACCGCAGCCCTGTTTTAGGACACGCAGCCCTATGAGACACGCAGCCTCAATCCATAGCTAGGATACACACATGCAAAATTATCTATCAACCATGATCAGTCATACATGTAATTCATACATACAAGCTAATAAGATAACAGTTACTCACTCTTATATGCAAGTATGAAGTATAAATCACAGTATAACACATATATAAGCATAGAATAATTCACAGTAAACAAGTCGCACCGTAACTGCAGTTAATGGCTAAGAACCGCAGCCCTATGAGACACGCAGCCTCAATCCATAGCTTGGATATACACATGCAAAATTATCTTGCAACCATGATCAGTCATACATGTAATTCATACATACATACAAGCAAATAAGATAACAGTTACACACCTCAAACTTGAATCCTTAACTTTGTCCGGAGTTGTTGGGATCGGTAGAGGTGTCAAGGTATGCCTATAAATGTTTATCATTGTAATTAGACACTACTTGCGTCGCAAAGTAACTAACTACGCAAATTATTTTTAGAGGATTAAAAATGGATTAACCCCTAAAAATTCCCTTACTAATAATACTCTTCTTAATAAATAATAATATTATTTATTATATTTATTTATCTATTTTTATTAAGAGTCATGCCCTTTAAAAATGCTATGAAGGGTTTTCCTTGTCACTTTAGAGTCTCTATAATCCTTAATAGACAAGTTATCCAAAATAAAAATCTTTGCTTTGAAGGTCACAATTAATAACTTGCGTGACTATTTTAAAACTTATAAAAAAATTCAAATTTTTTAACTTTTCTCGAGAATTTAGAAAATTCATAACTGGACCGATACAACTCCAAATGGAGTGATTCCAATTTCTACTTAAACCTTCATAAGTCTATTTTCATAAATTAAAGTCACCAAGTTGCTTTATGATTGAGAAAATTCCCAACTTTGGAAAAACATAAACAATGTCAAAAAGTTTCCAGAAAACTTTCCAAAATTATGACTCAACTTTCAAAAAATCATATCTCGAACTATAGACCTTAAGGTGGTCCAAAGCTAGTTTTAAATATTATTATGTGCACTATCAACACACAAAATTTCATGGAAAAACTCAGAGGTTTCCTATTCCAAAATGGGACCCGAATCTGATCACTATATCTGGAACACGAAATTCGTCCATATTTTTTGTTAAACTTTGGAAAATCATATCTCCCTCAATACTTATCGGAATTTGACGAATTACCTATAAAATTAAACCTCTATGTGTCTAATATTTATCTGAAAAATTTCATGTAAACACGCAAAGGTTTACTTTGTCCGAAATCCAACGCCATTTTACTGCTCCAAAACCATACCAGAAATTTCCGGAATTTTAGCTCAACTTTCAAAAAATCATAACTCGAGCTATAGACCTCCGTTTAAGGTGATCCAAAGCTCATTGTAAACCTGATTGAGTCTAATATTTTCTGTAAAAATTTCATGTAAAAACTCAAACATTTTCCATGGTTTTACCTTACCCAAAGTTTACTGTTCCAGCTGCAAACTAAATTTCCAGATTCACTTCAGCTTCTCATTTTATGCATATGACTCATATTCACTCATGCATATACTACTTTTAAGCGTTCTCGTTTATTCTCTAATGGTTTGTGAGACTATATATACCTTTCATACGTGAGAAATCTGCTGACACAGTCTCTGCTTCAGCCCTCCAAAACATAGCAACATGCAGAAGTAACACCACGTTACTTTTCCTTCTTCTTAGTTGGATCCTAGCTTTGCATGTGTGCTTCAGTGCTTCTTTCTTGTTCCTCTTCTCTAGCTCCACGTTCTATCACTACAACAACCGCCTCACACTCTATTTTCTGTTTCTAAACAGACCAAAAGGATGAGAATGAAGAATTCATACTCTCTGGTTCTCATGATCCGATGGTGAAGGAATATGAGAATGATCTTAGTTCAACTCTTTCTCACCTATTCTCTCTCAGCTCTATTGGCTTTCTCTCCTTCTCGCCTTTCTCAGTTTTGGAGTTGGCTCTATTCTGTGTTAAGGCAGATGGGGATGAACATAAGTCAAGAGCTGGGATTATATAAGGTTAACGAGTCTGGTCCGACGAGAAAGAAATGCTGGTCCGAGGAAGAATGGTCCTATGGGTATTTGGTGCTTGGCTCGAGAGATATGGAGGGGGGTTTGCTCTTACGTGAACAGTGGAGACTGCAAAAGAGATACGCTGACAAAGAGACGTGTGTTGCTTTGATTTGTTTGCGTGTTTCTGTTCTCTGTGACTTGGCCGAAGACGTGATGATACATGTGTGTTTCTGCTGTTATCTGATATATGGCTGTTTTTTTTTTTTTAAAACGCTTACGTGGGGGTGCTGGAGGAGTAGCGGAATAATAAAAGGGTAGTGGGCTAGGTTTGGTTGTTAGGTTAAGATTAATGAATAAATGAGTTAGGGAGGGGTGTTGGTTATTCAGGCACAATTGGGCCAAAGAAAAATTTGATATTTAGATAAGATTGGGCCATGACCCAAACACGCACAACAGAGCCAAATCTTCAACTATTAAATTTTGTTTATTGCATTCCACATGAGTTGCAATATTTGCCCATAAAATTACGTATGATTAAATTTAGAAAACTTGGGCATAATTTATTCCTTATATGAGTTTATTCTTTTCTCAAATAATTTCTTTAGGCCCTAAAATTTATTCCAAAATATTTAGGCCAAAACTCAAACATTGACTTATTATTCTTAATTTTTGGAAAATATGTCTAAATTTCCAAATATTAATTTTAACATTTATCTAGACTAAATTTTCTATAATTAATTCCACCATAATATTTGTATATCCTTGAAATATTATTTCATAACCTTCCCAAATTCTCAAGCTCTCCGTAATAATTTTAATAATTATCTTGCTCTTTCTTCATAATAAAGACTTTTGAACTCTACTGGCAACTTTCTTATCACAGTTTTAGTTCCAACCTTCTGCTCAAATTTAATTTGGAATGTTACATCAAGTACAAAAATGGCATATTAAGTTCATGTTTTCTTTGATTGATAATTATATAGTTTGACTTATCTTTACTCAATCTTTAAAGTTTTCTAATTTTTAACACACACACACACACAAAATCTGAGTGTTTCATAACTCGTCCCATGTGGCACTGACGATGTGATTTTTCGACAACCTCATCAACGACACATCATCAAAAATGTCAACTTCTCCCTTCCTCCTCTTTATTTGCCGGACTCTGATCTTCACCATCTTCTTATCTACCTTCATGCTTTCTCTCTTCTCAAACAAACTCTTCCAACATTTATAAGGATTAAATAATTAATTTTTCCAAAAAAAATTATGAATGTGTTATAAAACCTAACAACCATTATATAATAAATCAAATTTTAATATTTTAATTTGGGATACTTGAATCAAATTGATCACCACGCTTATAATTATTTTCTTCAAAAAGTAAACTTTTTAACATTATTATAAATAAGTCTATCCTTAGTCCAGATGAAGTCTTCCGAGGAATCATAATATACAGCAAAATTTAAAATTTATTTTTAATGATAAAGTATTAAATAGAATTAATTGTTAATATAAACACCATATTTTTTGTAATATTTTTTATTAATGAAAAACAAGCTCCCCAAGCCTGTGGCACTTCTCAATGCCCATTTTTTTATAATATTTAAATTATTAACTAACATTCCATTACAAAAGGACGTGTACGTTTTTGCAAACGAAAAAGTTGAGATCAAGTTAAACATAAGGTTTCAAACACACCACACAAGGATATATTTGTAAATATGTTGAACTAGATAATGATAATGTTGTCAAAATCAAGTTTCTACGTAGAAACGAAAGAGGGTGGTAGAGACGTATATTGTAGAAACGACATGAAACATAAAGTTTTTACTACTTAAGGTGAAGATACAAAATTTTATACACACATATATACAATCAATGGCGGAACCAAAATTTTTTTTTTACATATATACAATCAATGGGCCAAAAAACATAAACATAAACATATTGAACTACTCCCTTTGGTCCTTATTATAAAGCACCAACTAATAATAGATGTATTTGGTTTTTTTTATAAGGCATTTGTTTCTTTCCAAAGAGCATTAAATATTTTTTTTCATGTATACTTATAATTAAAAAGGGTAGTGGGTGATAGTAATAATTAATATAATATTAGAATTCAGTGTAATTAGTAGGGAAATATTGAAAATTACTTAAATTTTAGGACAAATTTAATGACTTTAACTATTTTTATTGGCTTGTAAGAATTGTTAGTTGGTGCCTTATAATAAAAACAAGATGAGGTATTTACTAAATAGTATCACATAACATTGAAAATACAAATAAATAATAACCGACAATTATATATGGATCAAAACAAGATATAAGATGATACTAATATCTTCGGTAGGTATCTCAAATCAGCATTTTAATTACTTTTATCTCACAACCTAATGAATAATGAACCAAACATTATCCTTATAAATAAGATAAAAAATTACTTGGGGCCAAATTATTGGCCAAATATAATATAATATACTAACAAATTTTAGAATGTGAGCTCGAGCCAATCGGGCCAAGGCCCTAGCCGGGGTAGGTCCAAATACAATAGGTCCGCATACATACATACATATACAATACATGCATACATACATATTGTATATAGGTGTAAACACACACACACACACAAGTGTAAACATCTCAAATTTTGAGATTTTAAAGTTTGAATAATATATGAAAATTAATTATGAACTTTTGGTTTAAAATAATTATGAGAATAATTATTTAGAAATTTTAGAATTAATTTCCTTATAATAATTAGAAAATAAAATCAAGGAAATAATTGTAAGAGATAATTTTTGGAATAACACCCAACACACAATTTTTCTTCATTATTCAATTAAACCAACCCATTTGACTTGCACCAAAACACAACAAATGTGGTTTAAATAATTAAAATGATAATTAGATAAAATAATAATATAATGCTAAGCAATATTCATTAAATCAATTTTTCTCTTCACTACGCACTTTGGTCCGAACACGTAAAAGGCGCCGAATACAGTAAGAAAATAAGCTATTAGCCATACTTCACCTTCAGGATTAACTCACCTTCTGCACACGCAAGGTCAGCGGTGCCATGCTTCTCCAGACCCCCACCATTTATTTTGAATTCAGCACCATTTATCTTTGAATATTTCCAGTTGGATCGGACCCTTGGGTCCTTATATAAGTGTTGTTCTTGAAGTCTCATTCATTCATCTTCCTGCAATCAAAACTGAGAATAGGAGAGAGAGAGAGAGAGTACATTTGTTTTCCTCTGATTTCAAACAGCAAAACAGGGGTAAGTGTGGCGTTGAGAAGCAGCGATAATAAGGGAGTTTGAGCTTTGCACGAGGTAATCTTTCAACCTTGCTTTCATGGCTTAGTTGCTGCTTATGGGACTTGTTCTTAGGAGTTTAAACCGAGGAAGTTTTAGAATATTGAAAATAAAGTTTAATGTTTATATGAAGTTAAGAAGTTGGTCATATATATATAATGAAACATATTAGTCATTACTAAGTTAGTTATTTATATATATATAATCTCTATATTTAAGGAAGAAGTGAAAGGAGCTTATGTATTTTTGAAAGATATTTGTGGTTGATGTTTATAGGAAGAGAACCCGTAAAACTTGCTCGAGAAATAACAAACGTTGTTGTTACTCACACACACACACACATATATATATATATATATATATATCGCTATGAAACGAAAATATGTTGAGATATATATATATATTTTGTTGTCATAGAAATATATAAGTGTAGGGAAAAACTTAGTGCAACACCCTACCCCGGATTCCAACACTCTATCTCGGATACCCTCTCGGATTCGATACCCCATCTTAAATTCCAACACCTATCTCGATTTTGATACCCTATCTCGGATTCGATACCCCATCTTAAATTCCAACACCCTATCTCGGATATCCTATCTCGGATTACGATACCCATCTCGATTCCAACACCCTATCTCGCATTCGATATCCTATCTCGGATTCTACCCCATCTCGATTCCAACACCCTATCTCATATTCTCAACATCTCGATTCTAACACCCTATCTCGATTCCAAAGACCCCATCCCAACATCTCATCTCAAAGAACCCCAACTCAAAGCCCTTAACCCGAACCCCCTCAACTCGGAGAAATGATTACAAAGAAAATAATAATATTATTATTAATAAATAATATTATTATTAGGAAAAGGAATAAATATTATTATTTTAGGGGTTGATAACCACTTTTATCTTCTAAAATAATTCGCGTAGTTAGTTACTTTGCAACGCAAGAAGTGACTAATGACAATGATAAACGTTTATAGGCATACTTTGACACCTCTACCGATCATAATACCTACCGGACAAAGTTAAGGATTCAAGCTTGAGGTGAGTAACTGTTATCTTATTAGCTTGTATGTATGTATTCTTGTATGACAGATCATGGTTGCTAGATAATTTGCATGTGTGTATCCTAGCTATGGATTGAAACTCACGTGTTCCTAAAAGGTGCGGTCCTTGGTCGATAACTGCATTTCGGTGACTTGTTTACTATAAATTATTCTATGCTTATACATGTGTTATACTGTCGATAAGTATATATTTTATAATTAAATATGTATAGATTCTAAGATATTAGATTGAAGGCTAAAGTATACTTTTAGTCCTTTAAGTTTACATGAGGTATACTTTTGGTCCCTTAACTTTATAAAGTAAACTTTTAGTCCTATAATTCTAACACCGTTAATTTTGTTAACGGAAAATGCAAACTCAAGTGATAATAATGTAATTTTAAATGATGATTGTGTATTTAAATACTATTAAACTTAAATTAAAAATATGGTAAATTGAAAAATATATAAAATTTGTGTAATTAAATGTTATTAATCATTTATTAATATTTTATACTTATTTAATTATAAAGTTAAGACTTTTATATATTTTATTAATATTTTATACTTATTTAATTATCTTTTATATATTTATCTATCTTTTAATTAAATATAGGATAAAATAATATTATAACAGAAAATCTATTGATATTTTATTTATCTGTGCAGGAGATATAATGTGATCTAAAAGAGAAGAAAATATAAGAAAAGCAACAAGGGCAACAAATTAAATTTATAATGATATAATATAATATATAATTATATTATTCTAATATAATATATTGTTATATTATATCAAATAGGGATTTAGATAGAAAAAAGAAGCAGATCCGCACATGCGCAAGCTAGAGACGCAAGCCAAGCATTATATATTAGAGGCGACACCTAAATCTGAGAAAAAAGTGCGTGATTCAAAAAAAACGATCACGGAATTAGCAGGAGACGAAGCAGGAGACTGGACGACGCAAGAACGGATCAGCAGCGCACAACCGCCAGAAGCAAGTAAGAGACGAAGCCGATAGTGGTGTCACCTCTTCTTTATTCTTTCTTTTATTTCTTGACGAATCAGCAGTGCGCAACAGCCAGTAGCAAGTAAGAGACGAAGCTCCTCTTCTTTATTCTTTCTTTTATTTCTTGATTTTGAGTTTCATATTCTTGTCATGGATTTTATTTTAGCCATGTGTGACTAATTTTCTTTTCAACCTAGAGAACCTATGAACTTACTTGTTTGAGTTCTAGAGATTATTCTTACTATTAGTTTTGATTAATTTTATTCAGTTTATTTATTCTTGTTTTTATTGTTATTGCTTATTAAATGTTTTGGGGATTTAGGGTTAAACTTGGAAGAGAGAATCTTAAATTGATCTTGGATTAAATAATGTGGAATTATGTTTTGATCTTATTAAATGTAGGCATTTAAGTTAGTTTTGATTATTATAAAAGTAATGAATTAGATAGAAATTTTAATTAAAATAAAATTGATATAAAACATAAATAAGGATAGAAGATAATATATTGGGAACTATGAAATATTTTTTACCTTTTAGAGAAAATAATACCATCTTAAAAGTTTGTTGAGAACTTTATTTAACTTACTTTTTATGATAGATTTTTAAGGACCATATGAGAATTTTTTTTTTTAAAAAAAAATCTTACCCACACAATTCATAACTGATAATTTTTTTTTTTTAAAAAAATGGTTTATAAAAAATATAATAACATTTTATAAAATATTAAATTTAAATCCTTCCTTTTTTTTATCTAAAAGGGTTTATATAAGATTTTGATAAGAAAATATCATAAAAAATATTATGATGAAAAGATCAGCTTCCTTTTTTTCTTACAGACATTCTTCTTCTCCTCCCATTATTTTTCAATATAAATTTGCAGGCACGCCCTTCGTTTCGACCTCTCAGTAAATTTAGAAAATTTGGAAAAGCAATAAACTACTTTGAAGAAGAGGATCAATTTAAGATGGGGAGAAAAAATTTAGGGCAAGGTCTCAAAGTTAGACCGACAATAGAGATGAAAAGAAAGAAACGAAGAACAAAAATTTACAGAATATTTTCCAAACACTACACAAAGTAAGTAATAACAACATCGTCAAAACTTCTTATGCTGTTTTCAACTGTTGTTTGTTTTGAAAATAAATTTATAGTAATGTTTATTCATGTTTTGTTTTTTTAAAAAAAAAAAAATCAAACTCGTAAATAGCGATGCATCGTTAGAATTTTATGAGGACTTACTTTTTAGTTGAAATTTTGTTCGGAAAATTTATAGATGAGGTGGGATAGAAAATCGCACCCAAAACAATTGACTCTGGTTGTGCGGCTGCGTTAATTCACAATCATTAATTCTTGTTTTTTCTACCTTTTTTATTTAAATGCATAAAACATAATTACCAGTGACCCTAAGAAATTGTTATTTTAATTTTAATTTTATATTGCGGAAAACATGATTTATCATTTAATACTTTCAGATTAATATATTCTTAATCTGTATCCATAAAGTTTATATTTTATGTATCTCCATATTTCTATAAATATTTTCTCTCTTTTACTAATTATTTCTGAAAGCTCCCCAATATAGCTTCTCAAAAATATTTGTTATTTATTTCAAAAATTCATAAAATACAATATTTTATACAGAGGGCTTTAGTCTCAAATCCTATCACAACTAGTAGTAGAGGGCTTTCCTATGCTATTGAACAATCTAGACCGGTTCAAGCAGAGAGATGCGAAGCACCGACATTGGGCACATGTAATATTAACGTGGAAGCAAATAAAGGGCTTTTCTATGCAACTGAACAATCCAAGTTGGTTCAAATGGTTAGATGGGAGACGCCACCATGTGGCACATTTAAGATTAACGTGGATGGAAGTTTCATTGTTAAATCAAAGGAGGCTGGTATCGGAGGGCTCATTTGAAACTCAAATGGGCAATGGGTCATTGGTTTCTCAGAGCCGGTTAAAGCTGATATGATTTTACATGCGGAACTGTTAGCTATCAAGAGGGGACTCGAGCTTGCATGGAAGATAGGATGCCGCAACGTTATCTGTGAGACAAACTCGACCTGCTCTCTCAACCTAATTAAATGGGCTAGCACTAATGTCCATATGTTTAGAGAAGTTATAGGAGAAATCCGGAAGATCTGTGAAAGGAAATGGGAAAGAGTAGAGTTAGTTCATGTACTCAAAGAGGGAAACCAAAGGTGCGTAGACTATCTCGCAAAATTTGGATCCAGACACCCATATCACTGTTTATGGATGTTCCCTCTATATACACTCCTGAAGCAATTGGAGGATGATGCAAGGGGAACTTTCTATTTTAGAAGAAGATTATAAATTCCCATATTTTTATCTGTTTTTATATCCCCATTTGAGTGAAGGAGAGTCCAAATTCCAAAATAAACAAGTGTCCGAAATATATACATGAAAACCGAAAAGAAGTTAGTCAATGTGGGTAAAACAGTCGTCTATGTTTACACTTTCTATGACACTCTTTTATACGACACCATGGAAACAATCGTCTAAGTGTCCTAAAAACGGTTGTTAAATTTACTATTTATAGTAGTGTGTCTAACATTGACGGGGGAGGAAGAAGTTTTTCTTCGCTTGATCTTCCCGATCCAAATAGTTCAATCTTGCAAAAACTTATTAGAGGGGTAGTTAATATTCATCAAAGGAAAAGAGAAGCTACAAGGAATCAGATCTTACTACTTGCAGGCGGAGCTCAGATGGTGAAAAAGGAATATGGAACAGTTTTATATTTTGTGTTTGTTTCTTGCAACATTACAAACTGGACTTTATATTAAAGACTTCTAAACAGTATTTTGTACTCCTAAACAGTTTCAAGTTACCAATGTTAATTGTATTTGATATATCATGTACAAAATAATACATGAAATTCATATTTTCTTTGATAGTTAAAAATTAAAGTTCACAACTGAATTCTAAATACTTGAAAGACATAGTTAAAAATTTGAGAGTTTAAAATACTTTGTCATATTTTTTATTACCTACACGGGAATCAAGACAATAGGATACCAAACTCCTCATATCTATTATAAATTTCACAAAGATGTGCTTAAGATAGAATTTCGAGAGCAAACATAATATGCAGTAAAATTCAAAATTTACTGCTCAGCGCTGACAATCTGTAACAATATATCAAAGAAAATGTTCTATATGCTGCTTGCTATAAATACATGTTAAGTTCAGCATATCTTTGTACATTTTTTACAAAAAAAAAAACTGTGGTTCCCTCGCACAATTGGTATATCAAGTGAAAAGAAACTACTCTAAAGTTCAGAAAAATCATAACAACTCCCTGCTTCCTTGTCTTCCTCTGCTTGCGGGTTTCCACTCCACTTAGCCTATTTCTCAAGCCTGAGAAGATGCGTGTAAAAAGAAACAAGATATGTTATGTTTCTTTATGAATAAAACCCACAAAAAACTTCATTAAAATTTGCTATCAATTTTATCTAAACATCTTGTGTAAATCAGCATCAAACTATTGATTCATAAAACAAAATTCCCACCACATTTCACACTTAAAAGGAAAAATTTCAAAGCAAACACTTAAGAATTGTATGTATAAGTATAGCCTATTTTTTAATGGAGTGAGAGAACTGTTGTGTGTGGGGGAGAGGGAGAAGAGAGAGGAGATAATCCCTTGATATAAAAGGAAAAGTCACCTCCAATTATAATCCCATTAACGAGCCAATAGAAGTACGGGTCTGGTAGCAATTCAGCTTTAGAGAATCAACAAGCACAATGAACTAGATATCTTAGCAAACTGAGGCTCAAAGAATGGAACTCATCTTCCGGGGGCACAAGATTTAGCATTTTTAGGCCAACATGAGTTTGTCCCCTGTTTATTAAGAAAAGTTCATAACTATTAGTGTATACAACTGATCAATTTTGAGGTCTCACACTAGAACTCACAGAAAACCATTCTTTATTCTCGACCATCTTTCAGAAATTAATGAGGTGTTTGATAACCCAGGTAGCTATGCCATACAAGATAATAGCTAGAAAACATTTTAATGAGTCAGAAGTAATACACTTGAAATGTAATGTGCTTTGTAGGCTTTAGGTTTGCAAACAAATACGATGCTTAATTCATGCATCGTGTTTCTTGATTTAATGAGTGGCAATGGCAACTTACATTAAATTTACCCTCCTTTAAGCTTTCGAAACACTCAGCAAGCTCAACTTGTTTCGAAGCAGTTGCAACAAGTGCCTACAGAAACAGTAGCAAGCAAAATCAACACAACAATGCTAAAAAATGTCCTTCAGATGATCTCTCTTATGATGGGAGATTGGTTCTACCTTTTTCGTCTTTTGCAAATCATATTCTATACATTTTATACGATTCAATGACTCATGAAGTATATCCTCTTTCTCAGGCGGAATTGTTGTTGGTTTGTTGACCATCTCAGTGACTGCTGCTTCTAAATTCTGCAGCCTCTGCCAAAGTGGGTCTCTTGTTTCCTGAGGGATCAAGAGTTCCTCGGAATTTGATTCAGTTGTCTGGGTTTTGTCAAGGCTTCTTGATTGGCTATCTGTGAACTGAACGACCAAAAATTTCCCAAGGCCTACAAGTGCTACATATATACAATCTAAAACTCTGAGTATGATTTGAATTACTAAACTTGTAACATGAAGAATCAGCTTCTTCGGTGATCTTCTGGAGTTAATGTTGTTTGAATCACCTGTCAGATTTAATTTGCCAGGAACAAGTAAAATTACAATTAATATGTTTGGAATGAAAAAACTTCTGAGAGTAAAAAATCAATAAATATCCCTCCTACACAAAAATTACAGATGGCCTTGTATTCTTTCACTGGTTCTGGACAAGTACGAGCAAAGAGATTAAGTCCAGAACGAGTGACAATTTTCCAAGCAAGTTTTAATTATCTGCACCATTTTTTTCCTTTTTAATGTTGTTCCCCCTTTTATGCTTTCTCCTGGATCAGTTCATGTCAAGATTGATCCCATTTTAAGTTGCAAATTCTTATCTGCACCATTCTTCATCCGCATCATAATCATACTAGATGAATTATCTCATAAAGTAATTCAACTAAACACCCTAATTTGAAAAAGTGGTGCTGAGGAATAGCTTACTAGTTGAACCAGGATCTTCAATTTCTCTGGCAGTACAGGCTGGCTCAACTTGTTTGTACATAGATGCATGGTCTCTCATGCTTTTCTGAAATAAAGTTCAAATTGTATACAAGGTTAGATAATCAGTGAATTCAAGATTAAGTTAACTGTACAACTCACAAAGATGAAGACATCCTCCTTGAATATATCATAGGTTGTTAAGTATGAAGATATATTGAACACAATAGGCTTTCAATTTCATCACTACTCTTTTCTTTCTTCAATTAAATTTCATCCTTTGAATTAAGAACCTGGTATTTGATAGTATGATATCACTACCCATACATTGAACATAAACTCACTCGACTAACTTTGCTGATGCAGAATGTAAGAGGGTATTTTGTTAGACATGAACTTGATTAGGAGAATTTAAGATATATACCGTCACACCCTGAAATCTAAAGGGGTGACCGGTACTGAATGTGAGTGAACTCACATTCCTTAAGCCTTATACTTATAAAGATGATGCAATTAGTGAAGATTCCCTAAAGCTTTGTTTTGTGAAGCCCTAAAGAAAAAAAAGGGAAAATCCTGGTATGGTCCCAAGGAAAAATAAAAATAAAAAAAGTCTCAGTATATGACTCACCATCTAAAAGCTCTCAAGGGACTTTAGTGATATAGATTTGAATTGTGAAATTATCTGTTTACCTCTGATATTTGTTGTTTAGTGCTTGTGCAATTAGTGAAAATTCCGTGAGGCTCTGTTTTCTAAAGTCCTAAATACGATAAGTGTCTTGCTAGGGGCCTAGCTGTAGTGTGTTGTGAGGTGCTTAGGGTCACAAATAGCACATGCATCTATCGAACATTGAAAACCAAATTGAGTTTGGTTCGATTTAATTTTCATTTTTGATGTTGTTTTGCTCACCCCTAGGCCAATCTTTGCCACTAGAAGATTGCAAATTATATCACTGATGGATGCATTAACTGTGGATTCGAGTGTGTTACCTCCCCAGCAAGAAAAGGTTATGGGTTTAATTTGTCTGTTTTGGGGAAAAATTGCTAACATCTCATTCTTCAATATTAAAAAGATTAAAAAAAAAATTGAATGGGAGAATCATTTTATGCAATTGTTGAGGGTTTAGATTTTGTCAGATTTTAAACTTTTTATGGACATTGGAGCCTGGGGTTCGAAATTGGTTGTAACATCTTCCAATATAGACTAGTAGGAGATTGGTTTATTTTATAATTTATAAATTTAAGACAATTTATAATATAAATTTAAATAATGTAATTAATTTGTCTGATTTTATCAATTATAATTTTTATTTCAAACAACATATATTATTATAATCAAGACCTATTATTTAATAAATTTAGTTGAATGATTTTTGGTCAAAACTTTTAACATTATATTTGGTTTTTTAATCATTGTACTGTAATAAATTATAGTTTAATTTAAGGTGAATGGGTAAAAATACTCATGTAAATATCTCATATGTGTGCCCGCCTCTGGCACCATATAAAAACTTTGGGTGCAAAAATATCCTTCCACTTTTCTTAAGAGAGTTAAAATGCATTCCTGCTAAATGCTACTACTCTGATCTTATTTATATGTCCATTTTGTCCAACATTTTTGTCTTTATTATAAATCTATTTTCATGGTAATAAATGTGTTGTTAACTTTTATTGCCTCTTTTAATTGCAATAAAAAAAAATATTTATGTTGACTTTTGAAACCAATCATAGGGTTAAAATTGAAAATTTAGCCCATAATTAATGAGTGGACGATTGGTCTCAAAACTGTTAGACCAACAATAGAGAGGAAGAGAAAGAGAGGAAGAAAAGTTTACAGAATATTTTCCACTCGCTAAAGAAAGTAACTAATAACATCGATAAAACTTCTTATGTGGTTTTCAACTGTTATTTGTTTGGCAAAAAATTTAGGAAAAATCTTGTGTAAATTCATTTGAAATATCTAAATCTAAAATCAGGCATGTATTTTTAACAAATCCCTAATCCGGCTTACATGTTTGATTAGGGATCTATAAATGTTGTTAAAAGACCATAATGTCCCTTTATAATTAAAAAAATTGAATATCTTTAATTGAAAATTCCTATTACCTAATCCCAGAATCCACTCCTCTTTTAAGTATCTGGATCTCAACATTTAGTCGATTGAACAATATTGAAGAGTAAGTCCTCACAAATTTTTTAACTCTAATGTCACACAATTTACATGGAATGTATATAGGATGATTGAAAGAATAAATACCTATTGTGTGTTTTCGCAACTATAGATTCGTAAAAAAAAGTTAACTTTGATTTGCCTAAAAAAGAAAATCAGTCCGAATTTCAAGGTAAATATAAATTAGCTTCAATTAGACAACTATTTTCGTGGTCATATGTGATTGGAGAGGGACTCAAAAAAGAAACTAAGACCTAAATAACATGTCACATGATGAATCAACTGGAGAAATCTCATGATGGGGAGAGGAGATGCGAGGAATTGATGAGATAGAGGTGAAGATTATTATTTTTTTTTTAAAAAAAGAATGAGACAAAGAGAAAATAACAAAAGAACATATTGGTAAAATTAACAAAATCATAAATCCCTAATAAGGTCTATAGGCTTTATTAGGGATTTGTTAAAAGTGCAGGCTTGATTCTGAATTTTGGTATTTCAAATGGATTCAAATGGGAATTTCCCTAATTTATAACAATGTTTATTCATTTTTTTCAAACAGAGAAAAAAATAAAAAAAAAAACTTGTAAACGGGGTATAGAATTATAACAGCAGTTTATTGTTAGAATTTTATGAGCTCACCGACTTTTTAGTTTTTAGTTTTAGTTTTTTTGCCCAAAACACCGACTTTTTAGTTGAAAATTCGATAAAAGTTGCTGTTAAAAATTTATTAGGAAGAAGGACCTAGAAGAGATAATATTTATTAGGAAGAACCGTAAAAGTTGTAATTATTTAGAAGGACTGATTGTTAAAATAAAAATTTAAAAATACTAAATTAATCTGATTTAAACCTCCTACATTTTCTCTCATATTTCATTTTTAAAACCAATATGAATTTTTTAAATTTATTATATTAAAAGCAATTTCTCTCATTTTTACGTAGGAATCAATTAATATAATCAATAAAGTCTATAATAGTCAAGTAATAAAAAAAAATTGAGATAAATCTTTTTTAATGACTAAGATATTAGATAAAAAATTGAACATTTTCTCAATTGGTATATTTTACTCAGAGTTTATTTTATATAAGATTATGTAAATCAGGAAAAAAAACTTAATGATTTAAATGGGCAAATATCTGTGTTAATAATTAAATAATATATTGATGATATGATTATGTAGATGTTAGTTAAAGTTTAAAAAATGATGATTTTGGTGGTTGTAATTTTAGTGGAAAATAAAAATTTAAATTACTTTTAAAGTAGAATGTGGGAGAGAACGTAGGAAGTTTAATCAAGGGCAATTTAGTATTTTTAAATTTATATTTTGGCTATTGGTCCTTTTAAATAATTACAACTTTTACGGTCTTTCTCAATAAATATTATTGGCTCTAGGTCCTTGGTTCTAATTTTCCCAAAATATATTTCCGTTTTGGGAAATAAAAAACGCCTTATAAAGGTTTGGATATCTCTTATATATTCTAATTTCAGTTAGGGAAGGAAACAAAAGATATCTAATAAAAGTTTAAATATCTCCACTTTTGACGTGTTTTAAAACGGTGAGGACTAATGAGTTCAAAACTTATAAAAATGTATTGTAAAGTCCTACATGGTCCCCACAATGTGTGGTCCTATTTCCATTACAAATAGTATTAGAGTCAGGTTTGGGTTAATATGCCAATGAGGACGCTGGCCCAAATAATACCTCATCTCGACGAATTTTAAAATGATATGCCAACGAAGACCAAAGGATACCTCACCTCTAACATATTTTAAAATGATGAGGGAAACAACATAAGATTTGTAGAGGGAAACAAAGGGATAAAAATATATTCACATTTTTGTTGGGCGGAAACGAAAAAACGTCTTATAAAGGTTTAAATACCTCTAATCTATTCCTATGTCAGTCGAAGAGGGAAATAAAAGAGGTCTTATAAATCTTTGAATACTTTCCCTCTCCATACATTTTCAAACTGTGTGGAGTGATAAGGCTAAAGTGGATAATATCAAAAGCATGATATTAACTGTAAAAGTGCACTTGCTGACATGTCAATCGTCAATATCTTTTGACCCAAAAAAGAAAAATCATCAATATCTTCTCTACCCACCGTTAAATTCCGTTTTCCTTTTAAATAACACCGTTTAATCACGTTAACCATATCCCATAATTAATATCATTTGTATTTTCCTATTATCATAATTCAAACTGCATCAATACTTGTTTTCAATTTAAAATTTGTAAATTAATAGTAGTTCACTTATTTACCTTTTCTATTGCTTAACTCAAAGCCATTATCTTTTTTGATACAGGAATACGAGAGTCTCACAAGCCAACTCGCTAAGCCAAACTAGCCAAACAAATGCAGTAAAGCTAAGGAAAGACCAAACTGAAAAGAACAGCAAAACTAAATGGGAGCGAGAATACACCGAGACGAACTCCACACTCCAAAGAAAGCCAAGTGCACTTCAACCAGGGTCATCTGGAATGCAATGGGCCGAGGCAAAGCTAGTTGGAAACTTTGGTATCTTCGAATCGTCCTTCAGGATCAGAGACAAAGGGGGTAAGGGTCGTTCCACCCACCTGATCAGGCACACCCCCTTATTTGTGGATGCAGCAAGCAAATCGGCTGCTCTATTTCCCTGGCGAGGGATGAACTGGATAACAAAGAAGGGTTCAGACTGAAGAATATCGCAAATATCTTTGAGAATGCCACAGGATTGCCATTCACCAAACTTAGGTTCATGCTTTTCTAGGCAACGTACAAGATTCTGGCAGTCGGTCTCAAATAACACATTTTTGTTTCCCAGGTCTTGGACAATCATCAGAGCTCTCTGTAATGCTAGGGCCTCGGCCATGAAGGTGGATATGGATTTAACCTTGTCAACGAAAGCCCATTTCATATCACCACAACTATCACGGCAAATAATCCCTATTGTAGCAGTTTTTGATTGTTCTTTAAATGCCCCGTCAATGTTAACTTTAAGAGCATTTACAGGGGGCTGAACCCATGCAACATCTGGTTTAGAGGCATGAATTGTTTCTTCCTTACTCACCGATTGGCATGACGTCCAGTAGGCGAGCAAAGATTGCGCAGCCGTCTCTATTACCATACTGGGATCCGGCTCGGTATGATTGAAGGTTTTCGCATTACGACCTTTCCAAATGTACCATAGGATCCAAATTGGCGATGTGGGCTCTATCGAAGTCGGTGAGCGGCTTTGTGGCTTCATGAGATCAAGCCACCATACCTTGAAGCTTGGGACGTAACTTAGGTCATATTTCAGGGATAATCTGCAACCAAACCATACGCATCTTACCCAAGGGCATTGGAAGAAAAAATGTTCTATTGTTTCACTCTCTACTTGGCAAACAGGGCATAAGTCAGAGGTTCCTCTCTTCCGTCGGATTAGGGCGTTGTTGGTGGCGACAGCATCTGATAGAATACGCCAAAGGAAGTTCACCACTTTTGGGATTGCCTTTATTTTCCAGGTGGCTTTCCAGATATCATGGGGCAGTGGGGATGATGTTCCTGCAGCTTGAATAATTGCATCAGGAGTAGTGGCAGAGAAGTAATATCCCAACTTGACAGAGTAAATACCATTCTTGGATATCGTCCACCTCAACCTATCCTCGGTAGGCATCCTTGGTATTTGAATTTTTAAGATAGCCTCCCTTCCGTGTCGCCGATAGTGGCCCTTATTGAGGTTAGGTCCCAACAACCACGGTCCCTAGATAGGAGGGCTGCCACCTTTTGCTCTGATTTTTTTAGGGCCTCATCCTCTGTCGTTAATTTGTATGAAGGTAACGCAGGGATCCACCTATCTTGCCATATGTTGACTGATCTCCCGTTTCCTATTTGCCAACACAAGTCGTTTTTGATGAAATTTCTTCCTTCAAGTATACTTGACCAACACCAAGAGGCTCGCCCCTTTTTTGCTTTCGAAAATGAGTCATTAGGAAAATAGAGCCCCTTGATTACTTGTGCCCAAAGATCATTTGGATTTTGAGTAAGACGCTGGGCATTTTTGGCAAGTAGGGCATCGTTGAATTTTATGAAATCCCTAAAGCCCATGCCCCTTCAACTTTGGGCCTTGTAAGTTTTTTCCATGCAACCTAGTGTGTTTTGTTTTGCCCATCCCACCAGAAGTCGGCCACTAGATTGTTTAGAGCTTTGCAGGTTTTGGCTGGAAATTTAAAGCAAGACATGGTGAATATTGGGATTGCATTAATTACTGCCTTGATCATTACTTCTCTCCCTGCAAAGGATAGATGCCTGCTACTCCAGCCGAGAACCTTCTTGCTCACTTTTTCACGAACATATGCTAACGCTTGATGTTTGGTCTTTCCCACACGCTTGGAATGCCTAAATATTTGCCTTGATCCTCGCTCTCACCAATCCCTAAGATTTCACAGATAGATCTCCTTAGTGATTCAGGAGAGTTTGCTGAGAAAATAATGCTTGACTTTTCCAGATTTTCCTGTTGGCCTGAAGCGGTGTAGTAACTTTGCAGAATCCCTGATAGAGCTTGACAGTTCTGGGTATCTGCATTCATAAAAAACAAGGCATCATCTGCGAAGAAATTATGAGAAAGAATGGGGCAGCTATGGCTGAGTTTAATCCCTGTTAATTGACCATTTACCAAGGCCCTGTTAATCATGCAAGAAAGGGCTTTTAAGGATAGAATAAACAGATAAGGCGAGAGTGGGTCCCCTTGACAGAGCCCTCTACCTGGGGTGATTGAAGCTATTTTTTCACCTGCAATACATAGGTTAATTAAGATGCACAGATTCCACGCATTTCATAACAAGATTAACCCATTTATGAGAGAAGCCAAATTTTAGCAATACATTCCTCATAAAGTCCCATTCAACCCTATCATAAGTCTTGCTCATATCCATTTTTAAAGCGAATTCAAATTTATTCCCAATTTTCTTTTGTCTTAAATAGTGGAATACTTCATGGGCAATGATAATGTTATCCTGAATTAACCGACCAAGGACAAAAGCACCCTGATTAGGGGAGATACATTTGTCAAGGCACCCTTTCATTCTATTGGCCAACACTTTTGAAATGATTTTATAAGAAAAATTACAGAGGCCAATAGGGCGAAAGTGTGAGACTGATTCAGGTTTATCTACCTTTGGAATGAGGGTGATATTTGTTCCATTAATATTTTCAAGGGAAAGATCATGCTCAAAGAAATCCTTGACCATGCTAACAATTGTATCGCCTACCGCTTCCCAAGAATACTGGTAGAATTTACCTGAGAAACCGTCTGGGTCAGGGGCTTTGGAGCCCCCTAATTCGAAAGCTGCTATTCGGACCTCCTCTTGTGTGATAGGGCGAAGTAGAAGGTCATTGGAAGCATCATCTTTGGAGTTCATTGAGTTAACAGCCGCGAAGATGTGCCTAGGCCTTGAGGATGAGAATAGATCAGTGAAAACGGTTGTGAACAAATTATTAATGGTTTTTTTGTCGCTGGTCCACACGCCATTTCCATCCTTGATGCCTAAGATAACATTTCTTCTTCTCCAGATAAGAGTAGAGAGGTGGAAATTTTTTGAATTTTTGTCTCTTGATTGTAGCCATTGGATACGTGATCGCTGCCACCGGTGATCTCTTCTTGGTCCATCAACTCTTCAATACGTTTCAGGAGGACGACTTCCTCCTTCTTGCTTGCTTCATTGAGGTACCCTTGTCGAATAGAGATTAGATGGGATTTTAACTGATCAATAGCTTTCTTTCAATTGGGGAAATTTTGCTTGCTCCATTTAATTAGGTATTTCCCGCAATTATTTAAAGTAAGAGCAAAATCATTTATTATGCTTTTGCTATGCCTAAGTCTCCCATATTCCAACTATCACGAATAACCTGCAAAAAATCATTATGGGAAGTTCAATAATCCTCAAACCTGAAAGATCTAATTTTATTAGTGGAGACATATTTAAAATTAACAAACAGGAGATGGTGGTCCGACCCTAAAGGTTCAATGTGAAAAATTTGAGCAAAAGGAAAATTATGACAAAATGATTCATTTCCCATAGCACGATCAATTCTTTCTCTTATGGTCGCTTCCTCCTCCCTTCGGTTGCACCAGGTGAACCATGACCCATTATAGCCCAAATCAATAAGCGAGCAATCAGATATAAATTTCTGGAAGTTTAATATTTTCCTTATGGCTCTTGGGTTGCCTCCTTGCTTTTCCTGGTGAGATGTGATATCATTGAAGTCTCCCAGACATATCCAGCTTTCGGTCCTACTACGAGCAAACTTGATGATGTCTTCATAAATAGATAACATGTCTGCTTCAGTGGGGGGGCCATAAACAAATGAGACATAATGAGGGAATTCTGAGGAGGGATAAAAAAACAGATGTATGTATGGCATTTTGGGATGAGGAAATAATGTTAACAATAGTAGTTTTTCCCCAAAACAGAGCAAGGCCACTGCTTCTTCCTTGAGGGTCAACAATCCATTCCTCGTCGAAGCCACATCTTCTCCTGATTTTGCTAACATAGGATCTTTTGTTCTTTGTCTCCATTAGATAGACCAGTTGGGGTTTTTTTTATTCTTGCAAACCTCTTTAAGGTGTTTAACTGTAAAGGGAACCCCTAACCCCTGACAGTTCCATGTTAGAAGACTCATGGCGAACCGATGGCTGCTTGGTGGCAACCATCGGCGGTTATTGGTGTGTCACAGAAAGATAGGGGGTTGTTATTCTCACTGGGTGGCATGTCATTGAGTGGTGAAGACTGAGAGGAGTCGCAATAAATGATGGCACCGTAGCTTTGACTTTGATTTTTGCCTTATTCCCTCACATGTTATTTTTGACTATACGGCGGCTAACACGTTGTGGTTACGGCTTGGTGGTCTGAACTTGAGGCGTAGGAGGGGGATCTTTAGCATTTACTAGGAAAAGGAGATGCTTCTTGGTAGGGTTCAGGGCTTGGTCTTCTGCCAAAGGCTCTCGTTGGCGTTTCGATGGATGCGATTCGATCCCGAGGTCACAAATGAGATTGGAGACAAACACCGATTGGGATAATCACGGTTTGGGGTCGACCTCATGGTCGGGGAAGTTGACCCGATAGTTTGGACTTCCGGGTGGGTCATAGGTTCGGGGTAGGGGTGGTGATGTGGTCCAGTCGCGGGAAGTTGAAAGCTATTTTGATTCGTACCTCCCGTTGGTGATTTTTGGAAAGGTCATGTGATGAGGGCGGGGAGTGAGGATTTCTATAATTGGTTCCGTGAACATCAGAATCTCCACAATCGTTATTTCCCGTTGTATGCTGACATTGGCTGTGTCTTTAATGCTTTCATGACCATTGCTCTTTTCATCACCACACATTAACTTCCTCGGTAGAATCGCGCCGAGACTGCTGTTGTTTCCATTACTCGGAGGTATCTTCACCGAACGTTCGCGTAATGGGTCTCGGCGGCGGCGGTTTAGCTTTCACCACCACCGTCTCATCCCATTCTTGATGATGAGAAACCAACTCTTCTTCTATGGTTTTAACATGGGTCGTTCCTAATCCACTGCCAACTCGCCCATCACACTACTAGAAAATACACAAATAGCGACGGAAAAAAATCCGTCACAAATTTTCGCCTATTTGCGACGGAAATGATAATCCGTCGCAAATACAGTGTGTTTTGCGACGGAAAATTATATCCGTTGCAAAAAAATTTCCTTTTGCGACGGAAATTGAGTTCCGTCGCAAACCCGGCCATCGGGTTCCCGATTTTGCGACGGAACTTCCGGTTCGTCGCAAAATCGGCTTTAATTCCTTCGAAATCATTTCGCCGTCCACATTTTCGATCTCCTCTCCACCTCTTACTCATTTCATCGGTCTTCCTCATCACCTTCGCCCTCCTCGTCCCGCTCGTCCTCCCCGGCGTCGGCCTCCGCCTCCTCCAACGTCCTCCGTCCTTCCGTCCTTTGATTCCTCACTATTTTCCTCCGGTAACGTCCCTCTTTCTCTCCCTCTCTTGTTATCTATTTGTTTATCTGAAGTGATTGTTGGTAAGCATTCATCACTCACTGTACAATTGAAGATGTTCATGTATTCCTCTTTCTACAATATAAAAGAATTCGTGTGGTGTGTGGTTCCTTCGTTTCTTCCTTTTTTTTTTTTATCGATTTGATGCAAGGTTTTCGTGATAGATGAATATTGATTTTGTTTCTTCTTTTTTGGTTAAATTTAATTCACCAATAATATAGAAAGTGTTTGTAAAAGAAATATACATAGCATAGTATGTAGTTGAAATTTGTCAAAGGTAAGGTAACTAGTTTCATTGATGTAGAAGGCATGTGAATTAAAATTCCATTGCCACAAAAAGTTCCTGTTGCTTGGTTAGGTTTGGCCATAATTAAATTATATAAAATTATAGATGTGAACTAGGGAAGCCATATTGTAGAATTTAAGACATTATTATTATTATTATTATTATTATTATTATTATTATTATTACTATTATTATTAGAAATTGTACAAACTTAATTTATTATTAGAAGAGAGGAAATTATAATAACTATTTTTTATTATATGCAGCAGATTTTGTTCTGATTTGTACATTGTCGAACCTTTTTTTTTCTTGTTATATGTTAAATTTCGTATAATATATAATCTTGGTAGTTAGAGATATTTTATGATCTAATCGGATTATGGAATTGGAATTTTGTAATTGTTTTTTTGTTTTATAATGCCTAGATATTAGGATCTTCCTTTTATAATTCTTAGTTATTAGGATCTACCTTTTACAATTCCTAGATTTTGGAATTTGCCTTTTATAATCCTAGATATTAGGATCGGCCTAAATCGATCAATAGATTATAGAATTTGAATTTTGTAATTGCTTTTCTTTTTATAATTCCTAGATATTAGGATATGCCTTTTATAATTCCTAGATGTTAGGATCGGCCTTTTATAATTCCTAGATGTTAGGATTGACCTAAACAAATCGGTAGAGTATCTACATATATGTATAAAATCCTGAAGGCATATGAATAATAAAAATAAAAAACTCAAAGGATTTTGTACATTTCTTTTTTATTTCATAATTTTTTTTATATATTTTTTTTTAGGAATCGAGTTTTACGACGAAATGACTATACTTTTGTGCATCAAACACAGGAGATTATGAAGCATATGCGATTCTACTTTAATCCCTAGTGAAGGACAAGGGTGACCATACCGCATTATGTTTAGACTTTTTTTTAGTACTTATTGTTCGCAACATTATTATTTATATTTTTGTCTCTATGTAAACTCTTTATGATTGTTATTATATATTTTTATGGTATACATCTTTTTTGTCTATTATTTTTATGTAATTTTTTTTAAAAAATATTGTTTTTAAAAAAATTAAATTTTTTTAAATTTTTTTTTGAAATTTGCGACGGATTTGGGTATCCGTCGCAAATTTTGACATTTGTGACGGAAGTAAAATCCGTCGCAAATTGCGACGACAGACATTTCCGTCGCAAATTTGCGACGGAATTGGTATCCGTCGCAAATTGCGACGGATTTCTCCAATTCCGTCGCAATTGCGGCGCCTTTTTTGCTACGGACAAAATCCGTAGCAAATTGATTTTGCTACGGAAAAGACCTTTTTTGCTACGGATTTTTTCCGTAGCAAAATCGAATTTTCTTGTAGTGTCAGTGTCCTCATCCTCAATGGTTGAAGACGTGTACTTGCAATTTCTCGCTTCATGGCCGATTCGTCCACAATTGTAACAGTAGTGTTGAAGGTGTTCATGCTTGATCGTCACCCATATTGATTCTCGTGGGGTCTAGGGACCCAAAAGCCAGGGACAAGAGGTTCTTTGATATTGACAATGGTTCTGGTTCTTATGAAGGTGCATGAAAGTTTGCCCTTCATTAAAGGAGATTCATACATAACAACTCTTCCCACTGCACTTCCCAGAGTTATCGCGTTGTCATTGTCAAAGGCGATATGAGGGAGACCGTGGAACTGGATCCAGAAGGGGCACCACCCAAAGTTGACTTCCTAGAAGATAGTAAACTCATCTCAGTGTTGTAGATTCAGCAAAACGTCCTGGATCGACCACGGACGCCCCTTCAGTATCCTGCTAAAGTCATTCAGCTTTGGAAATCGAAAGAGAAATGCATTGTTGTCTGGCAGCTCATGGATTTCCATATCTTTGTCAAGACCCCAACCCTTTTTGATCATTGATATGACGATACCCCGGTTGAGGTTTTTGTCGGTTTCCAGCTGTCCGACGAGGGTATGCCCTTTTTGCGCGTTGACAGGGGAGCACAGGTTCAGGTGTACAGCCTTTGAGCGTCGTTTTCCATTGCTACTGCTTCCTATCTCCATTTGGTCGAACAGGCAGATGGTAGTATCAGATATTACAAGAGGATAAATACGGCACTGCGGCTACCAGTATTGCAAGGCAAGTACTGATAGGTTCTTAGGGGTTTTCCTAGGTGGATATGGTAAAGCTCTCACCGGAGGTGAGGGAAGACTCTCAACGAAGGAGAGAAAAGAGAAATTCACCATAAGCTAACAATTGCTTATACTCAAAGCCATTATCATTCTCCATAAAATCATGACATTATTATAATTCAAAAATTAAAGGTTTATAATTCAGAGTTATCGTTCAATAGTTGTTCACTTATTTGCTTTTTCTATTGCTTAATTCTAAGAATATTATGAGTCAAAATGGTATGAAATGAAAAAAATGTAATCACATTGAAATGATAGTTTTTTTTTCAACATGCAGTTTTTTTTTTTTTGCAAACTAATAAGAATAAGAACAAATTTTTTTTTTTTAATGATAGTAAAAGAGGAATTCGAAATGTTTTCAGGATGGGGACTTGTATATTTATTGATTCATATGTTTAGATAAAAAATATAGAAAATGGCTCCAAAAAGATTGAGTCTGCATGTGCTGCTGTGTTTGAATTATATCCTATCATAACAAATTAACAATAATTAATTCTTGAATTTTTTTCTACCTTTTTATTTAAATGCATAAAGTATTACTTGTGTGACCCTAAGAAACTGTTAGTGGGATGTTACATCCCAATTTTTTTTGATTCAAAAACTAAGTAATATTTTATGAGAGATTAATTTATGATAATTAAAATTTACCATATAATTACTAGCATGAGAATAAATTTTCTAAAACAAAAGTTTAAAAAAATAATATAAGTTTTTTTTAATAAAAAAATTAGCATAATTTATTAAATATTGAGGAAATTTTATTTAGATTAAATATATAAACAACATATATTGTTTTGCTCTCTTCTTCTAGTTTGTGGTCTTATCCAAAATAATTTCAGACTACCTTTTATTTTCTTCAGTATCTTAGCCTTACTTTTCAGGAGTGTTTGTGTATTTAATTTATTTGACCGAATTCCCTCTATTCGTCACGGTTGAAGTTGATGTGTGAATCTTCCTTATTACTCCCTTTAGTTTCAATTATAAGACATAGTTGACTTTTTTGAAGAAATTAAGGAAGCTAATTAAATTACTTTAGAATATTTTATTTTTATTTTTTTCTTCAAAGTAATTAGTTTGACTAATAAACTAACATATAATCCAAAGATACACAACATATAAAATGATTAAGAACTTATTTAACTTACTTAATCTCTCCAAACAAAGTCAATTATCTTTTATAATTAGGACCGGAGGTAGTATCTCATTTTTCTTCTCATAAGCCTACTTCTCTAGAGTGCTATTTGGGATTGGTTTCTATCTTTTTCCCTTTCCATCCTCCTCTTATCCTCTTCTTCATCTCGTTTTTTGATTGAAATCGAACGATACAAATTTGATGTTTTATAAAAATATTAAAAAAATTTAAACATAATATTTTTTAATAATTTAATAATATTTTTATAAAACATTAAATCTGAACTGTTCAGATTTCAATCCAACGGCTGAGATAAAAAATAGAATGAGAAGAGGATCGAAGCTAATCCCGTATTATTCTCTCTCAAAGTCTTTTCACTATGATCGTAATATATATATATATATATATATATATATATATGTATGTATAAAATACTCCTCCTAAAATACTCCCTAATTATAAAACTTAGTTGACTTTTTTTGGAGAGATTAAGGAAGCTAATTAAATTAGCTTAGAATATTTTTTTTTTCTTCAAATTAATTAATTAAATTATTGAACTAATATATAATCTAAGGATATACCACATATGAAATGATTAAGTAACTTATTTGGCTTCTTTAATTTCTTAAAAAAAAGTCAACTAAGTCTTATAATTAAGACCGAAGGTAGTATTATATATATATATACACACACACACACAATATTAAGTATATTATATTATATATAAGATAATATATTATATATAATATATATACACACACACAATATTAAGTATATTATATTATATATAAGATAATATATTATAATAAGATATTATTTTGTTTAGTGTGCAGCACGGCACCGCACTTAACATGTTGGTGTAACTACCCCACTCCCCATCCATTATATACACACACACGGACACACGGATTCCTTCTGGAGTGAGAGCTAGAGTGAACGAGAAAAAAGAGAGGGAGAGAGAAGAAAGGTCAAGGAGAGAAGAAGATTTTCATTAAGAGTTTTGGAATAACTTTTGGTAATTGTCTGTGTTCCGGTGTGGAACCAGATGTCCAAATTTGGTGGTTTGATTTTGGATTGGGTTGCCTCTCACGGAGTATCTATGAGTGGAGATATCCCGGTGAGCAAGGAATCACCAAACACAAGGCCGTTCGCCAAAAGGGGGAGGGGTATGTGTTTAGTGGGGGTTGTGTTGTGCGTACGTAATGTAAAGAGCGAGTTAGAACGTGTGCACCTTGGTGTTACCCCCAGGTATTTATAGGGTGTGGCGTGGTATCTTAACGCCTATCTATCATATCCCGGATTATGGATATGATAGATTACCCCCGATTGCGGGGGAAACCGGGATACTCGGGATCCTACTATCGGGCCGCCAAATTTGGCCGGGCCGAGGTCCCGTATGCCCTTGCCGGGTCGTGTCCTTATTGGGCCGTGAGTCAGATCCGTAACAGTCTGTAACTTAGAAATAACAGGTAACTCTGAATATTCTTTCATATACTTATAAATTATGTATGATTGTAAATGATTATCTTTTATTTGAAAAAATAATGGACTGAATTATTTGTATATGTGTATGTTTTGTAAGTTGATATTAAGTATGAATGAAAGCATGATTTATTGTACATTCTCTTTTAATTATATTATTGGTGATTGATTATATATATCTTCCTGGTTAATTTTGGGCTGTTACATGACTTTCAAGCAAAAGCTCATGAAATTGAAAAACAAAAATTAGTTAATCATTACGGAAACCCATGAGTTATGCCTAAGATGATTCTCATGATATTGAGGAACCTATAACTCTTTATGGTGTCATGAGTTGATTAGACATGCCTTTCTAAAATTAGTTGGTTTCATAAGAACCCGTAATTCTTTACTTACGGTACTCATGAGTTACTTGAGGTGTCTCTCTTTATGGTCCATTATATTCCTCCTAGGTTATAACCCGTAACTCTTTACGGTGCTCATAGGTTATAATCTGTAACTCTTTACGGTACTCATGAGAATCCGTAACTCTTTACCGTGCTCATGGCTTATAATCTGTAACTCTTTATAATTATTCGAAGATCGACTTCAAAGTCTATGATGTTCTCTAAAGTTGATTCACACAGCTATTTCCCGATTGCCTTGAGAACTATTTCTCCTTGACTCTTCATTCTCTTTAGATGCTTGCTAGGTGATGGAAAGTTTAAAGATTCAAGTTTTTGGGTTTTCTTTTTTCCAAGACGGTGATGGTGTCTTGAGGTTAGCTGGAGGATGGATGAACAAGATTGAATCTTACCTTTCTTAGGTTGAACCTTAGTTGTATCCTTTCTTGGATGAGCCGTAGGCATAAAACTATCCAAGACTACATGGGCAAAATTGTACTTCTAAAATCGTCCAAAATTAGGTGTCCTAATTTCAGTCACTTAATTAAGGTTAAACCCTAATTAAATTAATTAGAAGAAAAGCTCATTCCAAGATTTCATCTAAAAAAATCAAGATAATGGATCTTATCCGTATCTTGAATTCAAAATTTAAAATAATGAATCTTATCCTTATCTTAGATTGTATCTTGAATTCAAATTCAAGATTATCCTTATCTTGAATTCAAAATTCAAGATAATGGATCACATTCATTGAATTTGAATTATTGGAGATTACTTTTTCCCAATCTTTATTCATTCATTCTTTTTCCAATCTTTATCTAATCTTTATATATTAGATAATTCAGAATTATCTTTTATATCCTAACATCTTGAATTTATAATTCAAATTTAAATTTCAAGCTTAAATCAAATTCAAAGTTTTTTTTTCTATCTTTTTTCCTATATTTTTTAGGACCCTATTTGCAATTTAAATCAAATTCAAATCGAGACTTTTTATGGGTTTGAGATATACTATCCTTGTCATCTTACTTACGACATAATATCTATAAGGGTTTTACATTTAAATAAATTTATTATTTATTTTCGCCATTCTATCTCTCTCATTTTGTAATCTTTCTCCTTTTCTTCTCAAAATATTATGTCCATCATGATATTAAGAAAATGGATGGTTAATGTTTAATATCTTATAATTTTTTTTAGCATTAATAAATAATTTTGAATTGTAATCCACACAATCATTATTAAAAAAATCTTATCTACATAATTCATAACATAGTGGATTAATTTTTTTATTTATTTATAAAATATGAACTTTAAATCATTCATTCTTATATCTAAAAGTGGAGATGAGATCTGAAGAAGATAAAAGGAGCAAATTTGTCTCTGAGGAGATCAATTCCCTTTTTTCTTATCAAAATTCTTCTTCTTCCGCTGTTTTTTAATATAAATTTGCAAACATAGCCTTCGTTTCAACCTCTCAGTTCATTGAAGATTTGAAAAGGCAATAAACTATTTTTCAGATAAAAAATTTGAAGTAGAGGATCAATTTAACATGGGGAGAAAAAATTTCGGCCAAAATCTCAAAGTTAGACCGACAATAGAGAGGAAGAGAAAGAGAGGAAGAACAAAACGTTTACAGAATATTTTCCAATCGCCACAGAAAGTAAGTAATAACATCGTCAAAACTTCTCATTTGGTTTTCAAAAAATAAACTCGTAAACAGCT
This sequence comes from Acacia melanoxylon, assembly GCA_019022615.1. Lineage (NCBI taxonomy): Eukaryota > Viridiplantae > Streptophyta > Magnoliopsida > Fabales > Fabaceae > Acacia > Acacia melanoxylon. The sequence goes on along the minus strand of JAFJYJ010000066.1, from coordinate 2,747,863 downwards.
ATTCATGGTTAGAATTTTATGAGGACTTGCTTTTTTGTTGAAAATTTGATTAAAATTTCTGTTGAACATTTTATTGATGAGGAGGGATAAAAATATATTCTCATTTTTGTTGGGAGCGAAACAAAAGACATCTTATAAAATTTTGGATACCTAAATTTTAATACTTTTGAATACCTCCCCTCTTGACGTGTTTTAAAACTGTGAGGAGGTGATTGATTGAAAGCCAATACAAATGTATTGTGAGGTCCCATATGGATAATGGATATGTCCCCTGAGGACGTTGTGCCAAAGCATACCTCATGTGTTTTAAAATTGTATGTCAATAAACATGTTAGTTCCAACAGATACCTCTCCTTAACGCGTTTTAAAACCGTGAGGGGTTTAAGGTTTGGATACCTCCTCTCTATTCTCATTTTAATTGGAAAGGGAAACAAAAGATGTCTTATAAATGTTTGAATACCTCCCCTCTTAACACGTTTTAAAACCATGAGGGGTGATGGATCCAAAACCAATATAAATGTATTGTGAAGTCCCATATGTATACCTCCCCTCAACGTGTTAACCGGTTCCATTACAAATAGTTTTAGCCTTGGGTTTATCTCAATAAGCCAACAAGGATGTTGAGTTCAAAAGATACCTATGCCATTAGTATTCTCCATAAATCAACTAGTTATCATAATTTAATATTTAAAGGTTTATTTTACCCAAAAAAATACCCGTAATATGAAAAATACTTTTTGTTTTTAAAGAAAAACCAAGGCGCCATCAATGTTTGCTGCAGCCGCGCAATCTCCAGGGCTTTGCAACCATCTCCATTGTCCGCTCCTAATACAGTAGTTGAGTTAATTCAGAGCTATTATTCAATAGTTCTTCACTTATTTTCCTTTTCTATTGCTTAATTCTGAGAATATTATCAGTCAAAATGACATGAAATGAAAAAAAAAAAAAATCACATTGAAATGATAGTTTTTTTTTTTTTTTCAATCAGCAGTTTTTGATTTTTTTTTTATGCAAACAAATAAGAATAAGAACTTTTTCTTTTAATGATAATAAAAGGGGAATGCGAAATGTTTTGAAGACCTGGCTTGTATATTTATGAATTCATATGTTTAGATAAAAAAGATAAAAAAATGACACCAAAAAGATTGACTTTGCATGTGCTACTGTGTTTGAATTATATCCTATCATAACAAATTGACAATAATTAATTCTTGTTTTTTTTTTCTACCTTTTTATTTAAATGCATAAAACATAACCACTTGTGTGACCCTAAGAAATTGTTATTTTAATTTTAAAAATATTACTGCTTTTTATATTGCGGATTGGAAAAATATATCGTTTTTAAAACATGAATTATTATTTAATACTTTCAAATTAATATATTCATAATATGTATCTATAAAGTTTATATTTTATGATATTTTTGTTTATCGCCATATTTCTATAAATATTTTCTCTCTTTTACTAATTATTTTTGAAAGCTCCCCAATGTAGCTTCTCAAAAAAAAAAAAAAAAAAAAAAAAAAACTTAATTTTATGAACAAAAATATTTGTTATTTGTTCCATAAACTCATAAAATATGATATTTTATGCAGAGGGCTTTAGTCTCCAATCCTATCACATCAAGTAGAGGGCTTTCCTATGCTATTGAACCATCTAGACCGGTTCAAGCAGTGAGATGCGAAGCGTTGACATCGGGCACATTTAATATTAACGTGGAAGCAAATAGAGGGCTTTTCTATGCTACTGATGAACAATCCAAGCTGGTTAGATGGGAGACTCCACCATGTGGCACATATAAGATTAACGTGGATGGAAGTTTCATGGTTAAATCAAGGGAGGCTGGTATCGGTGGGCTTATTCGAAACTCAAATGGGCAATGGGTCATTGGTTTCTCAGAGCCAGTTAAAGCTGATATGATTTTACATGCGAGCGTTAGCTATCAAGAGGGGACTCGAGCTTGCATGGAATGTAGGATGCCGCAACGTTATCGTGAGACAACTCGACGTGCTCTCTCAAACTAATTAAATGGGCTAGCACTAATGTCCATATGTTTAGAGAAGTTATAAGAGAAATCCGGAAGATATGTGAAAGGAAATGGGAAAGAGTAGATTTAGTTCATGTACTCAGAGAGGGAAACCAGTGCGCAGACTATCTCGCAAAATTTGGATCTAGACACCCATATCATTGTTTATGGATGTTCCCTCTATATACACTCGTGAAGCAATTGGAGGATGATGCTAGGGGAACTTTCTATCTTAGAAGAAAATTATAAATTCCCATATTTTTCTTTACTCAAACAGGATAATAATGTCTAACATTCAAATTGATCACCACGCTTATAAATTCCCATGTTTGGGATACTTGAATCAAATTGATCACCACGCTTATAATTATTTTCTTCAAAAAGTAAACTTTTTAACATTATTATAAATAAGTCTATCCTTAGTCCAGATGAAGTCTTCCGAGGAATCATAATATACAGCAAAATTTAAAGTTTATTTTTTATGATAAAGTATTAAATAGAATTAATTGTTAATATAAACACCATTTTTTCGTAATATTTTTTATCAATGAAAAACAAGCTCCCCAAGCCTGTGGCACTTCTCAATGCCCATTTTTTTTTTATAATATTTAAATTATTAACTAACATTCCATTACAAAAGGACGTGTACGTTTTTGCAAACAAAAAAGTTGAGATCAAGTTAAACATAAGGTTTCAAACACACCACATAAGGATATATTTGTAAATATGCTGAACTAGATAATGTTGTCAAAATCGAATTTCTATGTAGAAACGAAAGAGGGTGGTAGAGACGTAAATCGTAAAAACGACTTGAAACATAAAGTTTTTACTACTTAAGGTGAAGATACAAAATTTTATACACACATATATATGTACACATATATACAATCAATGGCGGAACCAAAAAAAAAATTAGCCCGGGCCAAAAAATAAACATATTGAACTACTCCCTTTGGTCCTTATTATAAGGCACCAACTAATAGGTGTATTTGGTTTTTTTTATAAGGCATTTGTTTCTTTCCAAAGAGCATTAAATATTTTTTTTCATGTATACTTATAATTAAAAAGGGTAGTGGGTGATAGTAATAATTAATATAATATTAGAGTTCAGTGTAATTAGTAGGGAAATATTGAAAATTACTTAAATTTTAGGACAAATTTAATGACTTTAACTATTTTTATTGGCTTATGAGAATTTTTAGTTGGTGCCTTATAATAAAAACAAGAGGGGTATTTACTAAATAGTATCACATAACATTGAAAATACAAATAAATAATAACCGACAATTATATATAGATCAAAACAAGATATAAGATGATACTAACCTCTTCGGTAGGTATCTCAAATCAGCATTTTAATTACTTTTATCTCACAACCCAATGAGTAATGAACCAAATATTATCCTTATAGATAAGAAAAAAATTACTTGGGGCCAAATAAAATATAATATACTAACAAATTTTAGAATGTGAGCTCGAGCCAACTAGGCCAAGGCCCTAGCTAGCCAAAGGGTAGGTCTGCCACTGTATACAATACACATAGGAGGACCCACCTATTAGACAAGGGGGCAAGTGCCCTTGAATTTGAATTTGGAGTTTTTAAATATATATATATAAAATAAAAATTAATACATGTTTGAATTATTGTCCACCCTTAAATTAAGTGCTTCACCCTTAATACATCAAGACCGCATTTCATAATCGGATGGGGATGAATGGTTGAATGATTGTTTAGTGCTTTATGTTGAAAAAGATGTATTTGATAGTATTGATAATAAGACAATTATGATGAAATTCCAAAAAATAAGGCCTAGAAGGATAACATTGTAATTATTTTTATTGTAATATACTTTTGTTATTAAAATATATGTACTTGCTTTTTTAAATGACAGGTTTGTAAAATAATTACCTCTCTTATTACATCATTAGTATTCACTTGATTTCATGAATATTTTTTTGATATTCTTTCCTTTTCTTGTTTATATTCTTTTGTTTTTTAATGCATTTAAACTTTCCTTTAAAAAAAAAATCGGAGCCGTTGCCCCCGAACCCCCGAATTCCCCCGCCAATTGTGCCCCCTTCTATAATTTTCTAGGTCCGCCCCTAACAATACATACATACATACATACATACATACATACATGGATGCATGTATTGTATAAAGGTGTAAATACACACACACTGTAATATCCTAAATTTTGGGATTTTAAAGTTTGAATAATATATGAAAATTAATTATGAACTTTTGGTTTGAAATAATTATGAGAATAATTATTTAGAAAATTTAGAATTAATTTCCTTGTAATAATTAGAAAATAAAATCAAGGAAATAACTGTAAGAGATAATTTTTGGAATAACACCCAACACACAAATTTTCTTCATTATTCAATTAAACCAACCCATTTGACTTGCACCAAAACACAACAGCAGAATAAATATTATTATTTATTAAAAATGGTATTATTATTTTAGGGGTTGATAACTACTTTTAATCCTCTAAAATAATTCGCGTAGTTAGTTACTTTGCGACGTAGGAAGTGACTAATGACAATGATAAACGTTTATATGCATACTTTGATACCTCTACCGATCCCAACACCTACCGGACAAAGTTAAGGATTCAAGTTTGAGGTGAGTAACTGTAATCTTATTAGCTTGTATATATGTATTCTTGTATGACTGATCATGGTTGTTAGATAATTTGCATGTGTGTATCCTAGCTATGGATTGAGACTGAGTGTCTCATAGGGCTGCGTGTCCTAAAGGGTCAAAGGGTTCTTTACCGATAACTAGCTTTCAAATAAGACTTTGTTTAGTGTAAATTATTATATGCTTATACATGTGTTATAACTTGTCCGATAAGTATATATTTTATAATTAAATAAGTATAGATTCTAAGTTATATTAGATTGAATTTATTAATATTTTATACTTATTTAATTATCTTTTATATATTTATCTATCTTTTAATTAAATATAGGATAAAATAATATTATAACAGAAAATCTATTGATATTTTATTTATTTGTGTAGGAGATATTATGTGATCTAAGAGAGAAGAAAATATAGGAAAAGCAACAAGGGCAACAAATTAAATTTATAATATATTATTATATTATTCTAATATAATATATTGTTATATTATATCAAATAGGGATTTAGATAGAAAAAAAGAAGCAGATCCGTACATGCGCAAGCTAGAGACGCAAGCCAAGCATTATATATTAGAGGCGACACCGAAATCTGAGAAAAAAAAAGGCGTGATTCAAAAAAAAAAAAAAATCCTTTTCAGGGCCCTTTTTAGAGTAAAAATCCCAAAAAAGGCCTGCAAAAATCTGAAATCCCAGAAAAGGCCTTAGGGCCTTTTCAGGGATTTTCAAAATCTTGCATGAGTTGTTAACGGGGCTGATATAGTTGTTAAATGGACTGATTTAGTGGTTAGAAAATTGTTGTTAATGAGACTGATTTAGTTGTTAATTAACAACTATATCAGCCCCTTTAACAACTCACGCAAGATTTTGAAAATACCAGAAAAGGCCCTAAGGCCTTTTCTGGGATTTCAGATTTTTTAGGGTCTTTTTTAGGATTTTTACTCAAAAAAGGCCCTGAAAAGGATTTTCCAAAAAAAAAAACGATCACGGAACACCCAAGAGACTGGATGACGCAAGAATGGATCAGCAGCGCGCAAGAATGACCAGGAGCAATAAAGAGACGAAGCTCCACAGTAGTGGTGTCATCTCTTCTTTATTCTTTCTTTTATTTCTTGATTCTGAGTTTCATCTTCTTGTCATGGATTTTATTATAGCCATGTGTGACTAATTTTCTTTTCAACCTAGAGAACCTATGAACTTGTTTGGGTTTTAGAAATTATTTCCACTATTAATTTTGATTAATTTTATTCAGTTTATTTATTCTTGTTTTTATTGTTATTTCTTATTAATTGGCCACTAGTAAGCATGTTTTACGATATTTTATGCAAAGGGCTTTAGTCTCCAATCCTATCACATCAAGTAGAGGGCTTTCCTATGCTATTGAACCATCTAGATCGGTTCAAGCAGTGAGATGCGAAGCGCTGACATCGGGCACATGTAATATTAACATGGAAGCAAATAGAGGGCTTTTCTATGCTACTGATGAACAATCCAAGCTAGTTAAATGGGAGACTCCACCATGTGGCACATATAAGATTAACGTGGATGGAAGTTTCATGGTTAAATCAAGGGAGGCTGGTATCGAAGGGCTCATTCGAAACTCAAATGGGCAATGGGTCATTGGTTTCTCATAACCAGTTAAAGCTGACATAATTTTACATGCAGAACTGTTAGCTATCAAGAGGGGACTCGAGCTTGCATGGAATGTAGGATGCCGCAACATTATATGTGAGATAGACTCGACAAGCTCTCTCGAACTGATTAAATGGGCTAGCACTAATGTCCATATGTTTAGAGAAGTTATAGGAGAAATCCGGAAGATATGTGAAAAGAAATGGGAAAGAGTAGAGTTGGTTCATGTACTCGGAGAAACCAAAGTCGCGACTATCTCGCAAAATTTGGATCTAGACACCCATATCACTTTTGTTTGTGGATGTTCCCTCTATATACACTCAGTGAAGCAATTGGAGGATGATGCTAGGGGAACTTTCTACCTTAGAAGAAAATTATAAATTCCCATATTTTTCTTTACTAAAAAAGGATTATAATGTCTAACATTCACGAGGAAGGAAGAAGTTTTTCTTGGCTTAATCTTCCTGATCCAAACAGTTCATCCTTGCAAAAATTCATCATAGGGGTAGCTAATATTGATCAAAGCAAAACAGAAACTACAAGGAATCATATCTCACCACTTGCAGGCAAAGCTCAGATGGCGAGAAAGACCTATTAAGCAGTTTTATCTTTTGTGTTTGTTTCTTATAACACTATAAACTTGATCTTATATTAAGGATTAGAGGTAATATTTTGTATTAAATAATGTCTTGTTGCAATGTCAATTATATGAGATATGTCAAGTACAAAATGACATATTAAGTTCATATTTTCTTTGATTGATAATTATATAGTTTGACTTATCGTTACTCAATCTTTAAAGTTTTCTTATTTAAAAAAAAAAAAAAATCTGAGTGTCTCATAACTCGTCCCATGTGGCAATGACGATGTGATTTTTCGACAAACTTATCAACGACACATCATCAAAAATGTCAACTTCTCCCTTCCTCCTCTTTATTTGCCGGACTCTGATCTTCACCATCTTCTTATCTACCTCCATGCTTTCTCTCTTCTCAAACAAACTCTTCCAACATTTATAAGGATTAAATAATTTATTTTTCCAAAAAAAAGTATGAATGTGTTATAAAACCTAAGAACCATTATATAAAGAAAGGATTTGAGAGAATTAGGTGAGGTCAGAATAGTGACCATGACACTGTATATTTCTATTTATAGAAAGTACAAACCAATTACATCAAGACAAGTATCCCTATAGGATTATTCTAGAATACAAATATTTACCTTAGAATATCCTAGAGTACAATATACATAATTAACAGAAACTATTTATTTCTAACTCCCTCCTTTACATTGGACCCCTTCTTCATCTTCTTGGTTTTTGCAAGAGTACATTTACATTGAGAGATCTTGGTCAAAGTGCTACGAACACCTAGCTTATCTCGAGAAAGCAAAAGCGTGTATGACTCAATGGTTTAGTTAGGCAATCAGCTACCCGCATATCGGTTGGAACATAAGATACTTTCAGATTTTTAGACAAAACTTGATCCTCACAAAATGCACATCAATTTCGATGTGTTTTGTTCGCGCGTGATGAATCGGATTTGCGGCAAGAGCTGCGGAACTAGTATTATCACACCAGATTGTTGGAAGGCTGCGCAATCTTAGGCCTAACTCAGATAAAAGAGATCTGATCCAGCTAAGCTCTGAAGTCGTATTGGACAGAGAGCGATATTCTGACTCACAGCTGGACCGAGAGACTACCTGTTGCTTCTTTGATGACCATGTAACTAAAGAGTTACCAAGAAACACACAATACCCACCAACAGATCTTCTATCATCAGGACAAGAGGCCCAATCAGCATCTGAATATGCATTAATGTCTAGAGAAATAGAGGGGCTGATATGAATCCCATAGTGAGTGGTTCCTCTAAGATATCTTAACACTCTTTTCATTGCTTTCCAGTGTTCTGTGGTAGGTTGAGAAAGAAATTGGCTCAATTTACCAACACTAAAAGATATATCGAGTCTAGTATTGCACAGGTACTGTAATGCCCCTATAGCACTTCTATATTCAGAAGGATTATCAAGTAATTCACCAGAATAAGCAGACAATGATTTATGAGCAGCCATTGGAGTGTGACATGGTGATGCATTATGCATATGAAACTTTTCCAACCCGGATCACGAGATATACTTGCCTTGGGTTAGGTACAAACCAGTATTGTCTCTGTGTGCTTCTATCCCAAGGAAGTAGTGAAGGGAGCCAAGATCCTTCAATGAGAAAATATGATGCAACCTTGTAGTAAAGCGTGTAAGGCTGTGTGGATTACTACCAGTGACCAAAATGTCATCAACATAAATCGAATCATTAAAATCTGAGTTTGGTCCGAATAAATAAACAAAGAAATGTCACTTTTCGAGTTAGTGAAACCCCAAGCTAGAAGAACACTTCGAAGCCTATCAAACCAAGCACGTGGGGCTTGTCTTAGACCATAAAGTGCCTTGGAGAGCTTACACACATAATCAGATTTAGAGGAATCAATGAAACCCGCAGGTTGCTCCATAAACACAGGCTCAGATAGAAAACCATTCAAGAAGGCATTATTTATGTCAAGTTGCTTGATATTCCAGCTTAAAGCAATAGCAATAGTCAAGATAATTCGAATAGTGGATGCCTTAATGACAGGACTGAATGTCTCATAAAAGTCGATACCTGCTGTTTGTTGAAACCCCTTAGCAGCAAGTCGTGCCTTTCTTTTAACTAGGGTACCATCAGCAACAAATTTGGGTTTAAAAACCCACTTGTTGTCTACCACATTACGGGCTAGTGAGCGTGGAACAAGAGTCCAGGTAGAATTCCTCTGAAGAGCAGAGAATTCTTCAATCATTGCTTGCTTCCAAGGAGAAGACAACAATGCTTCTTTGACTGTTTGAGGGACATATTCAGCATGTGTAAGACCAACATAAGGAACTTTGGGTTTGGAAATCCCAAGTTTGCTTCGAGTCTGCATTGGATGAGCATTCTGAATGGTAATTGCTTGTGAAACCGATACTTCCGATGATGGTATGAATTTAGCAGACATAGAAAGTTCAGTTGAGAATGGCGACCTTGGAGCTGACAGCGACAAAGGTTGTTGTGGAGAGGACACTGAAGAAGTGGTAAATTCATTCTCAGAATCATGTGTGGGTGAAATAAAGGACCCTTCAGAATTAGTAGTGTTCGGTGAACTAACTGAGTCAGAATTGAGTGGGCAGATTGCAGGAACAGCTGAGGCATCAGAAGTGATTTCCAACCTGGAGATAGAGGGAAACTGTTGTCAACGAAGGTGTCTCAGTTAGAACACCAGACGATGCAGCATCATAGTAAACAGAGGTGCCATCAGAATAAGTTACAATTTCTGCACAAGAAGGCTGCTGAAAATTCAAGAAACCATTAGTAAAGGGGAATTCAAACTCATTAAAAACAACATGACGTGAGACATATATTCGGCCTGTTGAACTCAAACATTTGAAACCCTTGTGTGAGCCACTATATCCAAGAAAAGTACATTTAGTGCTGTGGAACTGTAACTTGTTGCGATTATAAGGGCGGAGACAAGGAAAGCAAGTACACCCAAAAACCTTGAAATTCTTATAATCTGGCTTTTTCTTGAAAAGAAGCTCAAAAGGTGAAACATGTTGTAAAAGTGCAGTAGGCATCCTATTTATAAGATATACACCGTAGAGAATGCATCCCACCAATAGGAGGTAGGCATGTGAGCATGTGCTAGGAGTGTGAGACCGGTTTCAACAATATGACGGTGCTTCCTTTCAACTCTACCATTTTGTGCTGAAGTGTGTGGACATGAATGTCTGAAAATAATGTCATTCTCATCCAGCAAAGGCTGAAAACTCCTAAATTCACCACCCCAGTCACTATGAAGAACTTTAATTTTCCTTTCAAAGAGATTCTCAACCATGTTCTTGAAAATTTTAAAAGCAGATAAGGCTTCACCTTTCATTTTCAAGGGAAAGATCCAAGTATGCCTACTATAATCATCAAGAAAACTAATATAGTAGTGATACCCTCCACATGACTTTATTGGAGATGGACCCCAAAGATCAGTGTGAATTAAATCCAAAACATGAGATGCACGTGAGTTGGAAACAGAGAAAGGTAGTCGATGAGACTTTCCCAATTGACAAGAATCACAAAAACGAACTTCTTCATTAGAGTCAAAAAGGATATTACAATCAGTAAGAACTCTGTGTAAAACATCCTTACTAGGATGACCAAGTCGTCTATGCCAAAACTCTAAAGAAGACAAATTAGGACTAGTCCTAGTACTACTTTTTCCAACTGAAACAAAACTAGCAGCAGATGTCTTCACTGGAATCACTGGATTATCGATTCGGTATAAGCCTGGAGTAGAGCCTTTGGTTGTTTTCCTCTCAAAGAAAACACTATGCTTTGAGTCTTGTCCTTCACAAAACATCCATGTGAGTGAATTTCAACAAACACATCATCATTATCGTTAGTGAGCTTATAACCACTGATCAATTTCTTGGCAATTTTAGGTGCAACAAGTACATCGTTCAATTTCGGTGCTTTATTCACGGTGAGTTTATCACAAACTAGCCTTGCATTTCCGGTCCCAATTACACTCACGAAAGCTCCATTACCTACGAGATAGATTTTATACCCGAATTCAAGTCAATGTCGAACCAACATTCTCGGGAGCATTTGTGACATGGTGAGTTGCTCCGGTGTCGAGGTACCAAGCTGGATCAGTGGTTGTGTCTGGAGTTGTTATGTAGGCAGTAGCATTATCATGTCGTCTGGGAGGCTTAAAGTTCTTATCAAACCTCTTAAAACAATTGGCAACTTCATGTCCTGCCTTCTCACAGAGATAGCACCAGGGCCTATCATTTCGTGATCGCCCGGGACGATTGTTGCTTCGACCACCACCGTGATATTGTGATCCGCCTCGCCTCTACGCCTCCTCCTCCGCCACGTGAGTTGGGAGGTCGACGAATTTGTTGTCTTTGGGTGTGAAGCGAGTGAAAAGACAAATTGGCAAATGCTGAAGCCAAATTAGTAGTGGTGGAGGAGTTTAGTTGCTCCAGGCGAGACTCATACGTTAAGAGTTTCGATTGCAGATCAGACCACGATAGATTATCTTTTTCAGAAAGTATCACCACTATAGGAGTGTATTCAGTGTCAAGGCCAGCTAGAGTCTGAGTTATCAAATCAGTGATAGAAAGAGAACAACCAGCGAGTGTGAGGTTGTCGGATAAGGACTTCATATTTGCCAAGTATTCCCTCATCTTGAGGGAGCCTTTCCTGATTCGCTGAAATTCGCTCTTCAGGAAGGTAACACGTGACTTCGTATTAGCACCAACAAACTCTGTTACAGACTTCCATAGGGCTGCCGAGGTTGTGCAATGCGTCATCTGGCTAGCGATTTCTACGGTCATGGTTCCAAACAACCAACCGAGAAGAATCTGATCTGTTGCTAACCAGTCATCGTAGAGGGGATTTGGACACACCTGTTCTGCTGAATCGAAGACATACTCGGGAGGTACAGCCTTCATTCCAAGTAGGTGACCGTCGAGCCTATGACCCCGAATAATAGGCATGAGCGTCGAAGCCCAAGTCAGGTAATTATCACCGTCCAACTTGACGGGATTTCCTTGGTTGAGTGAGCTCAAAAGAGGTGTAGATCGGGTCTGAACCTGAGGTGGTATTTGAGAGAAACCTGAAGGAAAGACAGTCGGATAGCTGGGATAGTTGGGAAAGGAGTGTGGGCCGAAGAAGGGATAGCTCGATGGGGACGAAAAGAACGACGGAGGAACACAGGTTGAAATGGGGATGGCTGTTGTGACGGAGGACGAGGCGAGTGTGGAGTGGAGAGAAGAGTGTGAACTTGGGAAAGATGATGCAGACGGGAAAGATGATGCAGATGGGAAAGCATGGGTCGGTGATGTGAAAGGATGAGACGAAAAATAAGGAAAAGGAAAAGTAGGGTTGGAGAAAAAAGAAGAAAACGACAAAGAGTGAGGAGTTGTCATCGTTACTGTTGAATATTGGGAAGGCTGCGGTAAAGATGAGGACAAGGTCAGGTATTTGTGTGAATTGTATTAGGGTTTTCAGACAAGGTTGAGGTGGGGGCTAAGGTGGATTGGCTGGTAGAATTCCCAGGGAGAGATGCCATTTCTGACTTTCAGGCTCTGATACCAAGAAAGGATTTGAGAGAATTAGGTCAGGTCAGAATGGTGACCATGACACTGTATATTTCTATTTATAGAAAGTACCAATCAATTACATCAGGACAAGTGTCCCTATAGGATTATTCTAGAATACAAATATTTACCTTAGAATATCCTAGAGTACAATATACAATATACATAATTAACAGAAACTATTTATTTCTAACTTATAATAAATCAAATTTTAAGATTTTAATTTGGGATACTTGAATCAAATTGATCACCACGCTTATAATTATTTTCTTCAAAAAGTAGACTTTTTAACATTATTATAAATAAGTCTATCCTTAGTCCAGATGAAGTCTTCGGAGGAATCATAATATCCAGCAAAATTTAAATTTTGTTTTTTATGATAAAGTATTAAATAGAATTAATTGTTAATATACACACCATATTTTTTGTAATATTTTTTCTTAATGAAAAACAAGCTCCCCAAGCCTGTGGCACTTCTCAATGCCCATTTTTTATAATATATAAATTATTAACTAACATTCCATTTCAAAAGGACGTGTATGCATTGTTGTCAAACTCGTGAGTTGACACTCCGAGTTTACCGTTTTTACGCTACTAGCTTACAAAAACGAGTCGAGTCAGTGGTAAACTCGTGCTAGTGGTAATCGGTTAAACTCACAAGTTTATACACCGAGTTTACCGTTTTTACGTTTCTAGCTTACAAAACTGTGTTCACTCACTCTTAAACTCGTGTTAACTTTTTTGATTTGATCATGCTCAGTGGCTTTATATAAAATTTTTATAGAAATTTATTTATTAAATATGATGAATGATTAATATTGATGGATTTAATTTCAATTATTTGGATTTAAAATATATTTAAATCAAATTGTTGTCATTTTTATATTTTAATTGTTTAATTATACACTAGTAATACCTATTTAATAATAAAAGTAAACTCTTATGAGTTTACGATTCGAGTTCACGATACCGAATTTACGTGTACGTTTTTGCAAACAAAAAGGTTGAGATCAAGTTAAACATAAGGTTTCAAACACACCACATAAGGATATATTTGTAAATATGCTGAATTAGACAATGTTGTCAAAATCAAGTTTCTACGTAGAAACGAAAGAGGGTGATAGAGACGTAAATCGTAGAAACGACACGAAACATTAAGTTTTTACTACTTAAAGTGAAGATACAAAATTTTACACACACACACACACATACATACATTGTACATAAGTGTGTGTGTATATATATATACATGTAAAAAAACATAAATCACTACTCAATGAGCAACTTCATTTCTAAAAAATATAAGTCACATAACTATATAAACCATAAAACAAAAAAACACAGAGTTTAACAACTCTTACAACCAAATTCCAAAATATCCACACACAAAAATTTATCAATTCCTAAATTATATCAGTTGATTCAAATCAAACACACATCAACTTGCATATCTTCAATGTGCTCTTCTTTTGCTCTTATAATAGGTTCATTTGCAAAACTTGGAATGTTCAAATCAAGTTTTTCTCATCATGGGCATCAACATCTAAGTTGTCTACATCTTCCCAATCTTCTTCATTTTTCACTATCCAATCATCATCGGATGGAAGATCATCAAAATTATATGTATGCGATTTTTTAGCTTTCCTTTTTTTGCTCAATCTTGAATTGGTCATCACAAAAACAACATCATTCATAGTCTTTTGATTTTAGGGAAATGAAAATAGGGTTTTTGTTATTATTTTTTTGTTTTAAGTAAAAACGGTAAAACATAAGTTTTTACCAGTTCTTACTTAGAACAATTTTTACTTATGTCTTTAACACGTATCAGTTTAGTAAAAACGTAAAAACATACACTAGTTTTTGACAACAATGGTTGGCACAGTATCAACACCCTGTAAACTTGATCTAATGATTGTTTTGGGGTCAACGTGGTCGAGGTAGACTGAAGTCACTCCTTCCTTCTCAACCCTTTAAAGGTAAGGATGTAAATGTTTTTATAATATTTAAATTTTTAACTACTATTCATTACTAACCCATGAAGGAATACTTTAATATATTTAAATTAATTTTTAATATAATTTACTCCAACGTCTCATTAATAAATTTTTTTTTAAATCAAACAATGCTCTTTTCTCCATGCGAGTGAATGGTAATTAATTCATACTCTAGTTTTATATTGGATCATCACGCAAAGTTTATGAAACAAATATCAACAAAAATACATGAGTCTGTTGAATTATAAATACCATATAAATAAAAGATAAAAAATAAATGAATTTTGCCTAAAAATATAGATAATGGGTATTATTGAAACAATTGGAGTGGTAGACCGCAGAGTGGCCTGCGGCGGAGTGCGGGGAGTAGAAGCAGTGTCTATCGGCGTATTAGGATTCTCCCATCTTAAACTTACTTTTCTTAAAAAATCATTTAATTTATAGATTATTAACTAAATATTTGAAAAATTAATTTCAGTGTATTAAATGGGCCTTTAATATTTATTCAATGAAATTCATTAATATAATAATATTAATATTTACACCATATCTTTTTATATGTATTAATTTATTTTAAATGTTTAGATTTCAAAATATTTTATGGATTCTATCAACTAAAATATATCTTCAATAAAAATTTAAGTTATTATTATTAAAAGTGTTTGTTGGGAGTAAAGATCTAAAAGATGACTCTAAGAGTGTGTTTGGTTTGAGAAGAAGAGAAATTCTTACTAAATTACTCTTTCTTCATTCTGCCTTAACCCCTCCCTGTCACTGCTTCACAAAACTGGCGCCGCCACTTGGCCCAAGCGGAGGGGTGGTGAGGCTGGAGTAGGATGAGAGCAAGTCGGAGTTCTGGCTACAGAACGCCTCCGGCAAGTCATTCCAGCCAGCTGAATTCTGCAAGAACTGGAGAACTATTATAAATGAAGATATTGAGGGGTTTTTTTTTTTAAAAAAAAAAAAAAAATTATAAATAAGGATATTTTTATCCCTAAAATTTGCAATCCAATGATTGGAAAAACGATACCTTGGGAGGTAAGTTCGGTCCACTTCTTCTGATGTGGTATTGTCTATCCTAGATATTTATCAATCACAATTCACACGTACCAAACAATACAAATAACTCAATTCCTGACCCAATCTCAAATCTACAAACCAAACAAGACCTAAAGTGGTAGAGTGATTTATCGTAAAAGTGACAATTATTTGAAAAATTAAATGCAGACATTTAAGTCAGTTTTGATTATCATAAAAGTAATGAATTAGATAGAAATTTTAATTAAAATAAAATAAAATAGATATAAAACATAAATAAGGATAGAAGATAATATATTGGGAACTATGAAATAATTTTTTTTACCTTTTAAAGAAAATAATACGTAGTACCATCTTAAAAGTTTGTTGAGAACTTTATTTAACTTACTTTTTATGATAGATTTTTAAGGACCGTATGAGATTTTTTTAAAAAATAAAAAAAAAAAAAAATTTTACCCACACAATTCATAACTGATAAATTTTTTTAAAAAAAATGGTTTATAAAAAATATAATAATATTTTATAAAATATTAAATTTAAATCCTTCCTTTTTTTTTTTATCTAAAAGGGTTTATATAAGATTTTGATAAGAAAATATCATAAAAAATATTCTGATGAAAAGATCAGCTTCCTTTATTTCTTACAGACATTCTTCTTCTCCTCCCATTATTTTTTCAATATAAATTTGCAGGCATGGCCTTCGTTTCGACCTCTCAGTTCATTTAGAAAATTTGGAAAAGCAATAAACTACTTTGAAGTAGAGGATCAATTTAAGATGGGGAGAAAAAAATTAGGCCAAGGTCTCAAAGTTAGACCGACAATAGAGATGAAAAGAAAGAAACGAAGAACAAAAAATTTACAGAATATTTTCCAAACACTACAGAAAGTAAGTAATAACATCGTCAAAACTTCTTATGCTGTTTTCAACGGCTTTTTTTTTTTCAATTTGCCCCTTTTTAAATAACTATTTAACAAAATACCCCTGTTTGGAAACTATTTAAGCATCTGCCCTTGTTTAGTCGACTAAGGCCCTCATCTAGTCGACTAAAACGCGGGCCCAATTGTTTTTTAAGATCCCCGCGATTTAGTCGACTAAATCGCCACAAGGGCAATTTTTTTTTTTTAAATTTCCCCGTGATTTAGTTGACTTAGTCGACTAAATCGTGACAGAGGGGTTTTTTAAAAACCCCACTCGCGGCATTTGGAATCCTAATCGACTAAGCACCCTACCCAAACCTCTCCCCTTCTGTTTTTTTCACGAATTCCTTGTCGAATCGTGAGCAAAATGAGTACGGTGTTGCTGAGATGTATCATATCATGAGGAAAGAGCAAAACATTGGGGAAGGCATATGGAAAAAACTGTGGAAATGGCTAAAAGAAGTACAAATATTCCTGTAGTTAGCCATTCATGATAGGCTATTAACAACGGAACATAGGTGTAAGCTGATGGCATGTTAAACATTTTGTCACTAACTGAAAGCTTGATCCATGTAATGAGAGATTGCAAAATAGCTTGGGACTTGTAAAGGAAGCTAAAGGGGGAAGAATTGAACTAGAATTCTTGCAATTGCAGGGTAAACTGTGGTTTAACTGGAATTTGTCGAATTAGATGGTGATTGGTGTCTGATTTTTGGACTGGCTTGATAGCTTTTGTGGAATTGAAGGAATCGGAGCAAGTTCGAGGAAGGATACACTATGCTTGGAAATCAATGTAAAATAGTGGAATGGTATTTGAAGGAAATAAAGAGAGCTAGAGTGAAGTTTGTGATTTAAGAAGAGAAGTAAATATTGGCTGGGTTAGCTCCAATTGAGGTTGGGTTAAACTAAATGTTGATGGTGCTTCCAAAGGAGATAAGGCCAGTAGTGGGTTGTGGCGGGTTGATTAGATGAAGTGATGGGGTGGATATAATTGTTATATGTGTTTCCTACTAAAGGTCTTATAGTAAATAAATAGTAGGTTATACTTTATAGTGCTCAATTGTGCGCAGGAGCTAGTTACCAAGAGAGAAATAGGCAGTGACATGGCATATGCAAGGAATATACATACTGTACTGGGTTTCTACCATACGGAGTGAATGAATTTTAGTTGATTTCCTTTTCTAGCGGTATCAAAGGTATCAGAGCTTTGGCCTATATTGATTGGACTTGATTTGATTTAGCTATTTCTTATAAGCTTGAGAATGTAATACTTAAATGTGATTCTGGTGCAAGTGGTCTCTTTATTAGAAAATCTGCAAGTGGATGAAGCAAGCGAGTCACTTTGTTACTTGCAAGGCGATTCGCTTGGCTACGATAAGGTTTTCAAAGTTTAGGATTGTACATGTTTATAGGGAAGGAAATAGTTGTACTAATGCTCTTGCAAGTCTTAGTCTTGTGCAAGGAATTGGTGAAAAAAAACATAGGGGAGAGGTTTGGGGAGGGTGTTTAGTCGACTAAACACTGAGGTTTAGTTGACTAAATATCGGGGATCTTCAAAAAAAATTGGGCCCCACGTTTTAGTCGACTAGATGAGGGCATTAGTCGACTAAACAAGGGGACGCTTCTTAAATAGTTTCCAAACATGGACATTTTGTTAAATAGTTATTTAAAAAGGGGTAAATTGGAAAAAAAAAAAAAAAAAAAAAAAGGCCTGTTTTCAACTGTTATTGTTTTGTAAACAAATTTATTTATTCATGTTTTTTTAAAAACAAAATCAAACTCGTAAACAGCGATGCATTAATCAAACTCGTAAACAACGATGCATTATTAGAATTTTATGAGGACTTACTTTTTAGTTGAAATTTTGTTCGGAAAATTTATAGATGAGGTGGGATAGAAAATCGCACCCAAAACAATTGACTCTGGTTGTGCGGCTGCGTTACTTCACAATCATTCATTCTTGTTTTTTCTACCTTTTTTATTTAAATGCATAAAACATAATTACCAGTGACCCTAAGAAATTGTTATTTTAATTTTATATTGCGGATTAGAAAAATATATCGTTTTTAAAACATGATTTATCATTTAATACTTTCAGATTAATATATTCTTAGTCTGTATCCATAATGTTTATATTTTATGTATCTCCATATTTCTATAAATATTTTCTCTCTTTTACTAATTATTTCTGAAAGCTCCCCAATGTAGCTTCTCAAAAATATTTGTTATTTATTTCAAAAATTCATAAAATACGATATTTTATACAGAGGGCTTTAGTCTCAAATCCTATCACAACTAGTAGTAGAGGGCTTTCCTATGCTATTGAACAATCTAGACCGGTTCAAGTAGTGAGATGCGAAGGGCCGACAAGTAACACATTTACTATTAACGTGGAAGCAAGAAGAGGGCTTTCCTATGCAACTGAACAATCCAAGTTGGTTCAAATGGTTAGATGGGAGACGCCACCATATGGCACATTTAAGATTAACGTGGATGGAAGTTTCATCATTAAATCAAAGGAGGCTGGTATCGGAGGGCTCATTCGAAACTCAAATGGGCAATGGGTCATTGGTTTCTCAGAGCCGGTTAAAGCTGATATGATTTTACATGCAGAACTGTTAGCTATCAAGAGGGGACTCGAGCTTGCATGGAATGTAGGATGCCGCAACGTTATCTGTGAGACAGACTCGACGTGCTCTCTTGAACTAATTAAATGGGCTAGCACTAATGTCCATATGCTTAGAGAAGTTATAGGAGAAATCCGGAAGATATGTGAAAGGAAATGGGAAAGAGTAGAGTTGGTTCATGTACTCAGAGAGGGAAACCAGTGCGCAGACTATCTCGCAAAATTTGGATCTAGACACCCATATCACTGTTTATGGATGTTCCCTCTATATACACTCGTGAAGCAATTGGAGGATGATGCAAGGGGAACTTTATATTTTAGAAGAAGATTATAAATTCTCATATTTTTATCTGTTTTGATATCCCCATTTGAGTGAAGGAGAGCCCAAGTTCCAAAATAAACAAGGGTTAAGGTGCAGATTGTTTTGCTCTCTTCTTCTTCTAGTTTTTTTTAAAAAAAAAAAAATAGCATAATTTATTAAATATTGAGGAAATTTTATTTAGATTAAATATATAAACAACATATATTGTTTTGCTCTCTTCTTCTTCTAGTTTGTGGTCTTATAAAAAAAAAAAAATTCAGACTACCTTTTATTTTCTTCAGTATCTTAGCCTGACTTTTCATGAGTGTTTGTGTATTTAATTTATTTTACCCAATTCCCTCTATTCGTCACGGTAGAAGTTGATGTGTGAATCTTCCTTATTATCTCATTTTTCTTCCCAAAAGCCTACTCTAAATCGCGTGTGCTACTTGGGATTGGCTTCTATCTTTTTTCCTTCCCATCCTCCTCTTCTTCATCTCAAAATCAATGTTTTATAAAAATATTAAAAAATATATATATATTTTTTTTTTAATAATTTAATATTTTTTTAATATTTTTATAAAACATTAAATCTAAAACCGTTAATATTTCAATCCAACGGCCGAGATAAAAAAAAGAATGAGAAGAGGATGAGAGCCAATCCTGTATTATTCTCTCTCAAAGTCTTTTCACTGTGATTGTAAAAAAAATGTATTAAGTATATTATATTATATATAATATAATATATTATAATAAGATAATATAATATTACCTCCGATCCTAATTATAAAAGTCTTAATTATAAGACCTACTTGACTTTTTTTGGTGAGATTAAGGAAGCTAAATAAGTTACTTAATCATTTCATATGTTGTGTATCCTTAGATTATATATTAGTTTATTAGTTAAACTAATTAGTTTGAAAAAAAAAAATAAAAATAAAAATATTCTAAAGTAATTTATTTAGCTTCTATAATCACCACGCTTATAAATTCCCATGTTTGGGATACTTGAATCAAATTGGCCACCACGCTTATAATTATTTTCTTCAAAAAGTAAACTTTTTAACATTATTATAAATAAGTCTATCCTTAGTCCAGATGAAGTCTTCCGAGGAATCATAATATACAGCAAAATTTAAAATTTATTTTTAATGATAAAGTATTAAATAGAATTAATTGTTAATATAAACACCATATTTTTTGTAATATTTTTTATTAATGAAAAACAAGCTCCCCAAGCCTGTGGCACTTCTCAATGCCCATTTTTTTATAATATTTAAATTATTAACTAACATTCCATTACAAAAGGACGTGTACGTTTTTGCAAACGAAAAAGTTGAGATCAAGTTAAACATAAGGTTTCAAACACACCACACAAGGATATATTTGTAAATATGTTGAACTAGATAATGTTGTCAAAATCAAGTTTCTACGTAGAAACGAAAGAGGGTGGTAGAGACGTAAATTGTAGAAACGACATGAAACATAAAGTTTTTACTACTTAAGGTGAAGATACAAAATTTTATACACACATATATGTACACATATATACAATCAATGGCGGAACCAAAAAAAAAATTTTAGCCTGGGCCAAAAAACATAAACATATTGAACTACTCCCTTTGGTCATTATTATAAAGCACCAACTAATAGATGTATTTGGTTCCTTTTATAAGGCATTTGTTTCTTTCCAAAGAGCATTAAATATTTTTTTTCATGTATACTTATAATTAAAAAGGGTAGTGGGTGATAGTAATAATTAATATAATATTAGAATTCAGCGTAATTAGTAGGGAAATATTGAAAATTACTTAAATTTTAGGACAAATTTAATGACTTTAACTGTTTTTATTGGCTTGTAAGAATTGTTAGTTGGTGCCTTATAATAAAAATAAGAGGGGGTATTTACTAAATAGTACCACATAACATTGAAAATACAAATAAATAATAACCAGCAATTATATATAGATCAAAACAAGATATAAGATGATACTAACATCTTCGGTAGGTATCTCAAATCAGCATTTTAATTACTTTTATCTCACAACCCAATGAGTAATAAACCAAACATTATCCTTATAGATAAGAAAAAAAAAATTACTTGGGGCCAAATTATTGGCCAAATATAATATAATATACTAACAAATTTTAGAATGTGAGCTCGAGCCAACTGGGCCAAGGCCCTAGCTGGCCAAAGGGTAGGTCCGCCACTGTATACAATACATGCCTGTATTGTATATAGGTGTAAACACACACACACAGTAACATCTCAAATTTTGAGATTTTAAAGTTTGAATAATATATGAAAATTAATTATGAACTTTTGGTTTAAAATAATTATGAGAATAATTATTTAGAAATTTTAGAATTAATTTCCTTATAATAATTAGAAAATAAAATCAAGGAAATAATTGTAAGAGATAATTTTTGGAATAACACCCAACACACAATTTTTCTTCATTATTCAATTAAACCAACCCATTTGACTTGCACCAAAACGCAACAGCAGAAGCAATATTCATTAAATCAGTTTTCTCTTCACTACGCACTTTGGTTTGAACACGTAAAAGGCGCCGAATACAGTAAGAAAATAAGCTATTAGCCATACTTCACCATCAGGATTAACTCACCTTCTGCACACGCAAGGTCAGCGGTGCCATGCTTCTCCAGACCCCCACCATTTATTTTGAATTCAGCACCATTTATCTTTGAATATTTTCAGTTGGATCGGACCCTTCATTCATTCATCTTCCTGCAATCAAAACTGAGAATAGGAGAGAGAGAGAGAGAGAGAGAGAGAGAGTCCATTTGTTTTCCTCTGATTTCAAACAGCAAAACAGGGGTAAGTGTGGCGTTGAGAAGCAGCGATAATAAGGGAGTTTGAGCTTTGCACGAGGTAATCTTTCAACCTTGCTTTCATGGCTTAGTTGCTGCTTATGGGACTCTGTTCTTAGGAGTTTAAACCGAGGAATTTTTAGAATATTGAAAATAAAGCTTAATGTTTATATGAAGTTAAGAAGTTGGTCATATATATAATGAAACATATTAGTCATTACTAAGTTAGTTATTTATATATATATAAATATATATATATATATATATATATATATATATATATATATATATATATATATATATATATAATCTCTGCATTTAAGGAAGAGTGAAAGGAGCTTATGTATTTTTGAAAGATATTTGTGGTTGATGTTTATAGGAAGAGAACCAGAAAACTTGCTCAGGAAATAACAAACGTTGCTGTTACTCACACACACACACATATATATATATATATATATCATCTATGAAACGAAAATAGGTTGAGATATATATATATATATTTGTTGTCATAGAAATATATAAGTGTAGGGAAAAACTTAGTGCAACACCCTACCCCGGATTCCAACACTCTATCTCAGATTTTGATACCCTATCTCGGATTCTGATACCCCATCTTAGATTCCAACACCCTATCTCAGATTCTGATATCCTATCTCGGATTCTGATACCCCCATCTCGCATTCGATATCCTATCTCGGATTCGATACCCCATCTCGATTCCAACACCCTATCTCGGATTCGATACCCTATCTTGGATTACGATACCTATCTCGCATTCCAACACCCTATCTCGATTCCAAAGACCCCATCCCAACATCTCATCTCAGCAACCCCAACTCGAAAGCCCTTAACCCAGAACCCTCCTCAACTCGGAGAAATGATTACAAAGAAAATAATAATATTATTATTATTAGGAAAAGGAATAAATATTATTATTTATAAAAAATGGTATTATTATTTTAGGGGTTGATAACCACTTTTAATCTTCTAAAATAATTCGCGTAGTTAGTTACTTTGCGACGCAGGAAGTGACTAATGACAATGATAAACGTTTATAGGCATACTTTGACACCTCTATCGATCCTAACACCTACCAGACAAAGTTAAGGATTCGAGCTTAAGGTGGGTAACTGTTATCTTATTAGCTTGTATGTATGTATTCTTGTATGACAGATCATGGTTGCTAGATAATTTGCATGTGTGTATCCTAGCTATGGATTGAGACTGCGTGTCCTAAAAGGCTGCGGTCCTTGGTCGATAACTGCAGTTTCGGTGCGACTTGTTTACTATAAATTATTCTATGCTTATACATGTGTTATACTGTCTGATAAGTATATATTTTATAATTAAATATGTATAGATTCTAAGATATATTAGATTGAAGGCTAAAGTATACTTTTAGTCCTTTAAGTTTACATGAGGTATACTTTTGGTCCCTTAACTTTATACAAAACTTTTAGTCCTATAACTCTAACACCGTTAATTTTGTTAACGGAAAATTCAAACTCAAGTGATAATAATGTAATTTTAAATGATGATTGTGTATTTAAATACTATTAAACTTAAATTAAAAATATGGTAAATTGAAAAATATATAAAATTTGTGTAATTAAATGTTATTAATCATCACTTGAGTTCGCCACGTCAGAGTTTTCCGTTAGCAATATTAACGGTGTTAGAATTTTGGGACCAAAAGTATACTTTATAAAGTTAAGGGACCAAAAGTACGCCTTGTGTAAAACTTAAAGGACTAAAAGTATACTTTAGCCTAGATTGAATTTATTAATATTTTATACTTATTTAATTATCTTTTATATATTTATCTATCTTTTAATTAAATATAGGATAAAATAATATTATAACGAAAAATCTATTGATATTTTATTTATCTCGTGCGGAGATATAATGTGATCTAAAAGAGAAGAAAATATAGGAAAAGCAACAAGGGCAACAAATTAAATTGAAAAGGATATAATATAATATATAATTATATTATTCTAATATAATATATTGTTATATTATATACATTACGGATCGACTCACGGCCCAATAAGGGCACGACCCGGCAAGGCATACCGGACCTCGGCCCGGCCCGGTTGACGGCCCGTAGTAGGATCCCGAGTATCCGGTTTCCCCGCAATCGGGGTAATCTATCATATCCATAATCCAGGGATATGATAGATAGGCGATTAAGATACCACGCGGCACCCTATAAATACCAGGGGTAACACCAAGGTGCACACGTTCTAACTCCGCTCTTTACATTCGATGCGGCGGAACACAACCCCCACTAAACACATACCCTCCCCCTTTGGCGAAAGGCCTTGTGTTTGGTGATTCCTTGCTCACCGGATATCTCCACTCATAGATACTCCGTGAGGCAACCCAATCCAAAATCAAACCACCGGCCCCTGGCCGGACATCTCGTTCCACACCGGAACATTGGCACCGACCGTGGGGACCGTAAATTTCGATCCCCGTGACCAACAATGGCTACTACTAGAAGCGACTCGGAACCCTCACCTAGGAGAGTCCATCGCGTGCGCAACCGAGACAGTCGGCGGCAACAAACTCAAGGACCTCCCCCTACTCGAGGACATCCCCATAACAATGATAGCAAGGATGGGAACAAAGTGTGTCGAGACACGCCTCGTCTCCCCGCGGGGAGCTAAGTGCAACGACATACCGAACCCGGACCTCATCCTCCTCCCGAATACACGGAATCAATCCCGAGGAGGATAGAGAACATGGAGAAGCGACATGACCTCCGGCGTCAAGAAGACTTGAGTAATGCAACGAGATCATGGAAGACCACCGCCGGCAAGCTAAAGCGTCGGAACACGAGCAAGACCGGGATACACGAGAGAAAGAAAGTAAGGATATCCCGGAAACACGGAGGCCCTCGGCCGTCGGAAGCTCAAGGCATGGCCGGTATGCAAAGAAAACGACCTCTTCGGAAACGGACTCCGAGCATGAGGAGACCCGAGACCCCGGTCGGAGTCGGAAGAAACGTTTTCTAGGGAAGACCTCGGATGACGAAGACCGAGACAGAGAGAGGCCGCCCACGCCAAAGGGCTCGCCGGAATATCATGTGAAATATATAGCGGGCCACAAGCAAAGAGCCCTTTCTCGGAAGAAATCGAGAATGCTCCATACCCTAGCAAATTTGAGCGGCCTCTTTACCGAAGTATGATGGCGTGTCCGACCCGAGGGCCCATCTCGACGCCTTCGAGCTACTCATGTTCGTAAGGCAAATCAAAGGCCCGGTCATTAGTCGGCTCTTCGCGGCCACTTTGATCGGCCCGGCTCAAATTTGGTTACACACACTGCCGAAAAGATCCATCCACGACTTTCAAGGCCTCGGCGCAAATTCGAACCGAATTTCGCAACTAGCCTAAACAACCCAAATCTCGGTATACCCTAAGTAAGATAAAGCAACGGAGGAGGAAACGCTACAAAAATACCCGGATGATTTAAGGTGGTAGCCCTCCGGGTAAGGTCTCTCCCGAAAGCGTTCATGTGCATTGTCTCGTGGACGGCTTGGAACCCTCTTCCCTACCGGCAAACTCCATCTTCAAGAACCGGGTATACACTCTCACCGAGTTCAACACCCGCGCGAAGCAATATCTCGGAAGTAGAACAGATGGAGATCGCCAATACTAATGGCGATGAAAAGCGAAGCACACCACCCCGGTCAAGAATCAACCGAGTGGTCGTAAAGAGGACCCCGGTGCTCGAGAATCGAGACAAAAAACAAAACCCGACAAGTCGAGAGAGGCCGAGGTATGGGAGGTATACCCCGCTCAATGTTTCGCGGGGCCGATTATGGAAAGAAGTGGTCTCCACGAGATGAGAAATGTAGACCGACCCGGCCCCCACGTTTCCGACCCACCACGGATCGAGTCAAAGTTACGTGATTTCCACGACGGACCGGGGCACACCACGGACCAATGCTTCGAACTCGGGGACGCAATTGAAAGATACATCCGAGAGGGTAAATTGCGCGATGCGATAAAAACACAGGGTCGGAAGAACAACAAAAGGAAACAAGGCCGACGCCCGAGTCCGCCCCCACTCGATCGGAAAGTTGATGGAATAGGACGACAATCATCCTCCGACGACGAGCAGTTTCCGGAGATAGACATGAACCACAAGTGTAACGTAATCAGTGGAGGCATGGGCGGAGGAGGAGACACCTCAAGTCAAAGAAGAAAATACTTGAGGGAGGTACGTCGAAGAGCCCCCAAGTTCAAAGACAACCATGACCGACCGACGCCTCCAAGACATTACGGTTCACCACCGAAGACCTAAAAGACGTCGTACCGGGGCACCAAGACGGATTGGTAATTACCGGATCCCGGTAAACCGCCTTGTGGAAAGGATTTTCGTTGATCCGGAAGCTCGGCGAGATATCATCATGTGGGACGCCTTTAAGAGGATGAACTTGGATAAAGAAGACCTGAGTCCATGCAAGACAACACTCGTAGGCTTTAACGGCGAACAATCCAAGCCGAAGGGGTACATCGACCTCAAGCTGACCTTGGGAACTAAAAAGGCCTTCAAAGCCGAGAGGGTAAGATTCATCGTGGCCGACTTCCCCTCCCCGTATAATATGATCTTGGGCAGACCAACCATCCACAGCTGGGATATGGTTGCATCCACCAAGCACCAGAAGTTAAAAATGGTCAGCTCCAAAAATACGGTTATCACCATAACCGGGGACCAAAAGGAAGCTCGACAATGTTATTATGAAACCATGCGAGAGAACGGGGCCCAGGAAGGCGTCATCACCCCAGGATCAAAACGCCACGGGAAGCTCGGCCGGCGAAAAATGCAAGCGAGCGGACCGACCCGTCGGTGTGGTGGAATTGGACTTAAGAGATGAGGAGCCCGAGAACCCAAGACCCGAGCGAGGGGAGAATGGAAGATTTAGTCCTGGGGAAGATCCGACCAGTAACGAAGATAGGAGGCGCAATGACCCTAGAGCTCAAAAAGTAATTAAGCAATTTCCTAAAAGCAAACCGAGATCTTTTTGCATGGAGGGCCTCGGAGGTACTCGGAATCGACCCCAACTTCTGCCGCCACAGGTTGGCAATCAAACCGGGATCTACCCCGGTATCGCAGAAGAGACGAAAACAGGGGACCGACAGGCAGATCGCCTTAGAAAAGCATGTGAAGGAACTACTAGAGGCCGGATTCATCCGGGAAATACAATACACCACATGGTTATCCAATACGGTCATGGTCCTAAAGCCCACGGGAGTTGGAGGGTGTGTATAGATTACACCAACTTAAACAGAGCACCGCCCTAAAGACTCGTACCGTCTGCGAGCATCGACCAATTGGTCGACAACTCATCCGGATTTCAACTATTATCATTTATGGATGCTTACTCCGGATACAATCAAATAGCGATGCACCGGAAGATCGAACGGACGGCCTTCATAACCGACAAGGCCAATTACGCTATAATGTCATGCCGTTCGGGTTGAAAACGTCGGGGCCACCTATCAACGAATGATGAACAAAGTCTTCGAAGACCAAATCGGCCGAAATGTAGAAGTATACATTGATGACATGATCATCAAGTCGGTGAAGCCGGAGACCACATCCAAGACTTCGGACGTACGTTCGAAAAGTTACGAAAGCACCGAATAAAGGCTGAATCGGGCAAAATGTGCATTTGGAGTCCCAAAGGGAAAGTTCCTCGGGTTTATGCTCACACACCGAGGAATTGAAGCAAACCCCGATAAGTGTAAGGCGGTCTGGATATGAGAGCACCAACCAACAAAAAGGAGGTACGGTGGCCAAGGAGGATGGCGGCTATGACAAGATTCTTACCCGTCGGCCGAAAATGCCCTTCCCTTCTTCAAACCGCTAAAGAAGGAGACGAGGCGGATGGAACTCCGAATGTGAGTCCGCGTTGCAAAAATCAAACAATGCCTCCGGCTACCCCGTCCTATCCAGGCCCGACTCAGGCGAGACGGTTTTCCTGTATTTATCCGTCGGCCAAGAAGCCATAAGCGCCGCCAGTTCGAGAAACCCAATCCGGCCGGATACTGGATTTACTTTGTTAGCAAGGCACTTCAGACCTCGGAACTCAGATATCAGAAGTTGGAGAAGGTAGCGTTCGCCCTGCTAACGGCGGCAAGACGCCTACGCCCATACTTCCAGGGGCACAAAGTGGTGGTACGAACCAGCCAGCCAATCCGGCAGGTTCTACACAAACCCGGACACGGCCGGGCGAATGACCCGGTGGGCCATTGAATTATCGAATCGACATTTCCTACGAAGCCGACGCGATAAAGTCGCAAGCCTTGGCCGACTTTGTAAGGGAGCTTACCTCAACCCACGAGGGAAGGGACGTCGGTCTTAAAGAATGGACGGTATACGTCGACGGATCCTCAAATACAAAAGGGAGTGGGCTGGAATAATAGTTGAGAATCCAGACGGAGTCGGCTGTCGAACACTCCTCCACCTCAAATTTCCGACATCCAACAACCGGGCGAATACGAGCGTGCGGCCGGTCTCGAACAAGCAAAGGAGAAGCGGGGCGCGCGAGTCAAAATCCCGACCGACTCCCGGCTCGTAGCGGCTCGATACAAGGCTCCTATCAAACCAAAGGCCCGTTGTTGGCAAAATACTTGAACAAAGCCGAGAGACATGATTGCCGAGTTCGAAGAGGTGACGGTCGCTCATATCCCGCGGAGGAAAACACCGGGCCGACATATTGTCAAAAGCGGCTAGCACCAAAGGTCCGGAAATTACCGGACCGTCGTCCAACAAAACACGGACGAACCAAGCCGTGTCATGTCCATATCATCGACCTCGGATTGGAGAAAACCGATCGAGGACTACCTAGAAAGAGGAATCATACCCACCGACACAACGGAAGCTCGAAAGTTGATCCAGCAAGCCGCCATGTACACGATGGTGGACGATCAGTTGTACAGGAAAGGATTACACTCCCCCATGATGAGATGCTTGAATGCAACCGAGGCCGAGTACGTTCTCATTGAAATACATGAAGGCATTAACGGTCGGCGTATGGGAGGAAAATCCCTAGCTCGGAAATCACTCGGAGCCGGATACTTCGGCCAACGATGGCGGCGAGACTCCATGGAAACGGTACGAAGGTGCGACGGTTGTCGAAACACGCCAACATCCTTTGGCGCTCCCCGACGTAACTAAAAAGCATTACGGCTCCCGGCCGTTCTACAAGTGGGGGATGGACCTTCTCGGGCCATTCAAAACAGCCCCGGGACGGCTAAGGTACCTCATAGTCGCGGTCGACTACTTCACCAAATGGATAGAAGCCGAGCCATTAACCACAATCACCTCGGCCCGCATTCAACGATTCTTTCAAAAAGCATCCTCTCTGGTTCGAATACCGGCCGAGATAATTACGGACAACGGGCGCGGTTCATTGACAAAGGATTTCAAAGCATGATGTCGGACCTCGACATCATGCATCACTTTGCATCGGTCGAACACCCCCAATCCAATGGGCAGGCCGAGGCCGCCAACAAGGTCATCGTCGACGGGTTAAGAAGACGCACGGAGGACGCCGACTCTTCCGGGTCGAGCAACTCTACGGCGTCCCGTGGGGTACGGGACGGCGTCCAAACCTCCACGCAGGAAACCCCATTCCGTTTGACATATGGATGCGAAGCGATGATCCCGGTCGAGATAGGCCAACCGACGTGGAGGAAAATGAAAGCTAGCGGGGAAGGAGAAGAGCCAAACAGGTGACGCCTTGATGACGGACTTAGACCTCATTGACGAGGCACGGATCCCGGCGCACCGCCGAGACCTCACTTGCAAAGCAACCGATCGCGGCGTACACAACCGAAAGGTGAACCCTCGCTCCTTCAACCGGGGCAACCTCGTGCTCCAACGCGCCGACATCGGAAATAAGAACGCCAAAGATGGCAAGCTAGCGACAAGAACCGGGAGGCCCCTACCGCGTAAAGGAAAAAGCTGGAAAAGGGCGCCTACATCCCGGAGACCCCGAGCGGCCGGTCAAAAGGACCAGGAACGCCGACAACCGAGAATCTACTACGGCTAGACCTCGGTACGCCTACCAAGATAGAACCGACGGGCGTATTTATGTTGCAATTTTTCAATTAATTTAGTATTTTCAATTCCGTTTTATATTTCGGCTGAAAGACAAAGACTCATTGTTTCTTTCATTCGTTCTTATTGAAAGACTCCCCGGTGGAGACACCAATTATCCATTACGGATTGGTTAAATAAGGTATCGTCGAGGCACAAGCAGCCCCGATCAAGCAAAAATACCAAAAGAAGGGATTACACCAGGGTTACCACACCCTGGTTGCGTATAGCCCGATCTGTGGCATTACTGACAGCCCAATTCGCGGTACTACACCCGGGCTACCACGCCCGGTTCGCGAGACGGTAAAACACCATCTCTTTTAAAAAAGATGCATCAAAAAATGCTCCTAAATAGGGAGGTGAATTGTCACGCAGGCCCGATCAGTAAACATGTACAAACCGCGTTTAGACACCGCGATTGTGCATCCGACATTTTGCCCCTATTCTGGATAAAACAACCCCGGACAGCCATATCCGGATCTCGGTAGCTCGGGTTACTCCCCTACCCCCTTTTCCCGAAGTCAACCTATCGGAAGAAACACCTAGCAGAAACTGCGCATATAAAGGCCCTGGCCCGGCCATAAAAATAAAGAATGTTAACTAACGATTGACAAGACAAACTGATTGGTTGAAATCAAGTTTTATAACTATTACAAGGTTACACAAAGGAACCCGGTACAAGCCACCGGTTCAAACCTACAAAGTTACAAAAAGGAACCCGGTACAAATGTCCGGTTCAAAATACAATGCTAAAATAAATTATGCGGGGAGGGGTCATCCTGCGAAGCCACGGCCTCGAATACCGCCTCGACGACCGGAGCACATTTGGAGCTCCCCTCTCCACCATCACCCCCGTCGGCACCCAGAACTTCCCCTTCCCCACCCAGCTCCTCCCCGGTAAAGGAGTCAGAGTCATCCTCGGGCAACGCAGGGGCAGGGTAGAAGACGCCATCCTTCACATAGGCCTGGTAATGATAGCCGTCCTTCCTAAGCTCTACCCCAGGGTTAAGGTGACGGATCTGGGCCAAGGCCATGTCGAAGCAGTCAGAAGCGGCCCCCTTGCATATGTCCTGGCATTCGATCCGGGCTCGCTTCTCTTCCGCAAGTGCCGCGTTGACATCTTCAAGTTCGAACATAGGTCCGTCGCCCGCCGGCTCACGAACGGTCTTGAGGCATCCGCCACGCCGAATGTGCTTTCCGAAGAGCGGCCATGTCCGAAGTAGCCTTCTCTACAGCTTCCTTGCAAAGAATAAGCTCCTCGGACGCCTTCCCGGCGCTCGCCCTCGCGACCTCGGCGTCTTCTTCAGCTTTAGCCTTGGACGCCTCCGCCGCATCTTTTTCCTTCGGTTCACCGGCGAGCCTCGGCGAACTTTTTCACATACTTGCCCTTAAGGTGCGGATACGCACAGGCCAAACCAACGCCCGGGCGGGCGAGCCTGGATATCGTGAACCACGGCCTCATCAATGTCGGCCGGTGGCGGGCGTTTTGTAAATTGGCGAGGCGGCAAGAAGGCAACTTCGAGCTCCTCGGCCAAAGGGCCTTTCTCCCAAGCGAGACCCCGGACGATCTTGGGAGCGGACGGAGACGGAAGCGACGGGAGATGAGGGCCCCTCGGAAACCTCCTTACCCTTGGAAGGAGAAGCGGTGACGTCGGACAGCCTCACCTTCGGGTGACGAAGGCGCCGGACAGAGACGCGACTTTGGCCTTCTTAGCAACCCGGTCTTGTGCGACAACTGGCGAGCTGCACCCTCCCGGGGCTCGGAAGGACGCTTCCGAGGATTCCTCTTCGGAGGAGCCTCGGATCGGGAGTCACGACAGCAAGTACCGCGGAAGCTCCCTCATCGCCTCGGCTACAAAACACAAAGGAAAGTAAGGAAGTTAGTGAGGCAACAAAATCAACGAAAACAAACGCAAGAACAATAACTACAAGCCGCATACAAATTACGTATCCCGGCTCCGTCCGGACCGGTGATGAAGAAGGCCACGCTCCCCGGCACCATATGTTTTCACATACGAAACCAGGCGGTCAACGAATACGACCTCGCCAGCAAGAAGGTCGTCGGACATCACTTGGTACGAGGCGGAAGCAAGCCTATGATGATCAAAAGTCCAGTAGAGGGGAAACCTCCACTCCACATCACGGGCCTCGGCCCCTTCAAGAACCAAGGCCGGCCGGGCGGGTTTCGCCACCACTTTAAAGAAACCATTCTTAAAGTATTTGAAGGAGTCCGAAAAGGCGGTAAGCGGTTTCGGTCGGGGTCACCCCGGAGAGAGGTGAGCCCCTTTAATTTCGTCTTCCTTACCGGAGCGAGGAGTGAAAGGGCCGAAGAAGAAAAAGAATAAGGTGGAGGTACAAGGAATAGGTACCGAGAAGGACTGACATAGCCGCTCGAAAGCAACTATGTAAGCCCACCCGTTGGGGTGGAGTTGAGAAAGGGCCGGATGGAGATGGCCGAGGCGGGACATTTGAAACTCGGTGAACGGAAGCGAACACCGAGCCGGGTCATATAGGCCTTATAAAAGAAAAAGAAGTTGGTGAAATCTCCAACCCTCGAAGCACGTAGACGGGCTCATCCTCCCCGGGGGCAAAAGTAACAGACCTTGCATAGCCGAGAGCTTCATCGGCGGAGGGCCGAACGGTGATCGGCGAATGGGTCGTCCACACGTCCCGGGTCACCCAATGAAGTGGTCCCGCAAGAGTTTGAGGAGAGGCGGGGAATCCGACCTCCCGGCGCCGAGGGGGCATCACTTGGCGAAAGCGACCTTTCCATTTACCTATAAAAGCAAAAAACAAAAGTGCTAGAATCGGTAGATGCGAGGATACATCACGAAGAAACAGTCGGTCGAAAAGAAGAAGACATGGGCGGCCGACAAAGCATGACGACAAGAGCCTAAAATTGCGTCGGCCCTAAAATCTTCGCCTCTAGCGACAAAGTAAGAACTTGACTCTACGCAATCCCAACAAGGGCGGCATACCCCTCCGCATATGAGTGGACCTAGGGCGAACGGGAGGGTTATAAGGATTAACGGGTAAGGCCGACGGGACCGCAACCTCTCCGACCCTCCGGAAAAGATCTAACGGGGCGAGACCCTCTAACGGCCCCCTACGCGTGCCACCCGAGCCGCCGCCCGGGGAAGGAAGCCGGCCTTTGCTCCTCGGACGAGGAGTACCCATAACCGGTGGCTAGTTCGAGGGAAGCGGGCACTAAGGGCTTCCACCTCTTCAGGAGTCAAGTGACCCGAAGTCGAAGGTCGATTACTCCCACTCATTGTCACCCAAGGACGCAAACCTAAAGAGACAGGAAATGGCAATAAGGAAAAAGACGATAACTCCTCTGGCAATGGAGGCAGAAGGTTTGTAGGCAGAGGAAGCAAAACACAAATTAGCAACCTAAAACCTACCCGAAATCGGCAACCTAAAACCTACCCGAAATCTCTACAAAACCACGGCGTCGGTTTCACGACGGATCGAGCAAACGAAGAAAAGAAACAAAAAAACCCAAAGAACAGGAGAAGTGGCTTACCGGGATAAGGAGGAAGAGGACGATCACGGAGGAAAAAAGCTGAAACCGCCGGAAGGAAGCTCGCACTTGGAGAGCCGCCGGAATCGAAGACCCAAGTGGTAAAACTTGTCGAAGTCGAGAAAAACTTCGGGGAAAAACTTGAGAGAAAAACTTCGAAAAATGTTCGAAAGTGGAAGAAAGAGAAGAGAAACAGGTTTAAAAACCCGTGAAACGCCGAGGATACTGAAAAGCGCCGAGCGGAATTAAGGGCAAACCCGTAAGTTCACCGGCAAAAACGAGGAGACGTACCCCGGGAAGAACGCGCATTAATGGCGCACGGAAACCAAAGGCGGCGAGAGAATGACGGTTGCAAAACCTCTCCACTCCAAAGCCGCAAGTGGCGGGCGCCATGATGGCGAAGTCGAAGGGCTTTTCAACCCCGAAGCCCGGCGGATCACCTCGGGCTCCTAGGGTCACCAACGGCGACGCCGACCCTCGAGAAACAATCTCGGTCCGAACACCCCGACAGGCACCCACCTCGGACCCACGCATCGGACGAGTCCGCTAAGGTACCGGGGCCGGGGCATGGGCGCGTCCCGGCCCGGAGAACCGAACACCCCCGGCGGCTCAAAACCTTGAACTACCGAGCCCCGGGGGCAACTGGCACGGATCGACTCACGGCCCAATAAGGGCACGACCCGGCAAGGGCATACCGGACCTCGGCCCGGCCAGGTTGACGGCCCGCCCGTAGTAGGATCCCGAGTATCCGGTTTCCCCGCAATCGGGGGTAATCTATCATATCCATAATCCAGGGATATGATAGATAGGCAGTTAAGATACCACGCGGCACCCTATAAATACCAGGGGGTAACACCAAGGTGCACACGTTCTAACTCAGCTCTTTACATTCAGTACTGCACAACACAACCCCCACTAAACACATACCCCCTCCCCCCTTTGGCGAAAGGCCTTGTGTTTGGTGATTCCTTGCTCACCGGGATATCTCCACTCATAGATACTCCGGCAGAGGCAACCCAATCCAAAATCAAACCACCAGCCCCCTGGGCTGGACATCTGGTTCCACACCGGAACAATATCAAATAGGGATTTAGATAGAAAAAAGAAGCAGATCCGCACATGCGCAAGCTAGAGACGCAAGCCAAGCATTATATATTAGAGGCGACACCTAAATCTGAGAAAAAAGAGCGTGATTCAAAAAAAACGATCACGGAACACACAGGAGGAGACTGGACAACGCAAGAACGGATCAACAACGCGCAACAGCTAGGAGCAAGTATGAGACGAAGCTCCACAGTAGTGGTGTCACCTCTTCTTTATTCTTTCTTTTATTTCTTGATTTTGAGTTTCATCTTCTTGTCATGAATTTTATTATAGCCATATGTGACTAATTTTCTTTTCAACCTAGAGAACCTATGAACTTACTTGTTTGGGTTCTAGAGATTATTCTCACTATTAGTTTTGATTAATTTTATTCAGTTTATTTATTCTTGTTTTTATTGTTATTGCTTATTAATTGGCCACTAGTAAGCATGTTTTGGGGATTTAAGGTTAAACTTGGAAGAGAGAATCTTAAATTGACCTTGGATTAAATAATGTGGAATTATGTTTTGATCTTATTAAATGTAGGCATTTAAGTTAGTTTTGATTATTATAAAAGTAATGAATTAGATAGAAATTTTAATTAAAATAAAATTGATATAAAACATAAATAAGGATAGAAGATAATATATTGGGAACTATGAAATATTTTTTACCTTTTAGAGAAAATAATACCATCTTAAAAGTTTGTTGAGAACTTTATTTAACTTACTTTATATGATAGATTTTTAAGGACCATATGAGATTTTTTTAAATAAAAAATAAAAAATCTTACGTACACAATTCATAACTGATAAATTTTTTAAAAAAAATGGTTTATAAAAAATATAATAATATTTTTATAAAATATTAAATTTAAATCCTTCCTCTCTTTTTTTAATCTAAAAGGGTCGATATAAGATTTTGATAAGAAAATATTATAAAAAATATTCTGAAAAGATCAGCTTCCTTTTTTTCTTACAGTCATTCTTCTTCTCCTTCCATTACTTTTTCAATATAAATTTGCAGGCACGCCCTTCGTTTCGACCTCTCAATTCATTTAGAAAATTTGGGAAAGCAATAAACTACTTTGAAGAAGAGGATCAATTTAAGATGGGGAGAAAAAATTTAGGCCAAGGTCTTAAAGTTAGACCGACAATAGAGATGAAAAGAAAGAAACGAAGAACAAAAAATTTACCGAATATTTTTCCAAACACTACACAAAGTAAGTAATAACAACATCGTCAAAACTTCTTATGCTGCCTAGCGCTTAGTAGCGCACTTGGCACAAGTGCCAGCTCTAGGGAGCTGGCCTCCCCCTTGTCTCGGGCTCGAGCCCGCTCCCCCTCCCCACTTGGAGTATCAAAAAAAACTTCTTATGCTGTTTTCAACTGTTGTTTGTTTTGAAAATAAATTTATAGCAATGTTTATTCATGTTTTGTTTTTGGGATAGGTTATTCTACCTACTCTTATTTTACCTACCTTTGTCTACCTCTCTCAATACCATTAGATTATAATCTCATCCATCCAACGATAAAGATTTGAGCGACCATTTTATCTCTTCTTCTCCCACCCCCAAACTCAGAACCCTAACGCACCCTATCGCTCGATCGATCAATCGATCACTCCTTCAGTGTGTGATTGCATAAAAGCGAAGAAATTAAGAACTACTGGAACACTCACATTTGAAAGAGGCTTCTTCGAATGGGGATCAACCCTATTACTCACGCGCCACGACTCGATCTTCTCGACACATCCTCTGTAATTGGGTCTTTGTTAGGGAACACGTCGCTTTTAAATTTGCAGGGCTTGTTGGGGGCTCAGGCCTTGATGAACCTTGAATTGTTAAAAATGGCCACCACTCTGTTATCGTTGGAGAATGAAAACCCAGAACTAGTTTCATAGAATCTACAATAAATACACTCAGAACCCTTTATTGTTCATTGAACTCATCATCGACGCATTTGAATAATGGCAGTGGGGGAGAGGAGAGATAGCTATTGCAGCGACTTGTTCAAGTTCGAAATTCCAGAGAATTTAGATCTTAGTGACTTGCTGTAAATATTGATTATTTCTTTGTAATCTGATATATTGGGCTGCTCTCTGCAATTTACAATCTTGCTGAAGGAGCATGGGGACTTAATTTTTTGTTTTATAGTTTGAGAACCATCTGTTTCTGTATTAATTTCTTTGTTGAGTTTTAATTTCTTTCTCCAGTTGCCGATAGTTGTTGATGACAGGATTCTGTTTTTGGTACCTCATATCTTCTTTCTTCTCGTTCTTGGATTTATATAACAGCACTTGTTTTTATTCCAGTTATGCCTTTCAAGTTTCTTCAGTAAAAGGGAAAAAGGGTTCTGAGTTTGGGGGTGGGACTGGGCGGGAAGAAGAGGTAAAAGAGTTTATTTTATCCGGGATTATAATCTAATGGTATTTGGAGAGGTAGGTAAAAGTAGGTAAAATAAGAGTAGGCGAGAATAACTTATCCTTAAAAAAAAAAATCAAACTCGTAAACAGCGGTGCATCGTTAGAATTTTATGAGGATTTATTTTTAGATGAAATTTTGTTCGGAAAATTTATAGATGAGGTGGGATAGAAAATCTCACCCAAAACAATTGACTCTGGTTGTGCGGCTGCGTTAATTCACAATAATTAATTCTGGTTTTTTCTACCTTTTTTATTTAAATGCATAAAACATAATTACCAGTGACTCTAAGAAATTGTTATTTTAATTTTAATTTTATATTGCGGATTAGAAAAATATATCGTTTTTAAAACATGATTTATCATTTAATACTTTCAGATTAATATATTCTTAATCTGTATCCATAAAGTTTATATTTTATGTATCTCCATATTTCTATAAATATTTTCTCTCTTTTACTAATTATTTTTGAAAGCTCCCCAATGTAGCTTCTAAAAAATATTTTTTATTTATTTCAAAAATTCATAAAATACTATATTTTATACCGAGGGCTTTAGTCTCAAATCCTATCACAACTAGTAGTAGAGGGCTTTCCTATGCTATTGAACAATCTAGACCGGTTCAAGTAGTGAGATCTGCGAAGCACCGACATTGGGCACATGTAATATTAACGTGGAAGCAAATAAGGGCTTTTCTATGCAACTGAACAATCCAAGTTGGTTCAAATGGTTAGATGGGAGACGCCACCATGTGGCACATTTAAGATTAACGTGGATGGAAGTTTCATTGTTAAATCAAAGGAGGCTGGTATCGGTGGGCTCATTCGAAACTCAAATGGGCAATGGGTCATTGGTTTCTCAGAGCCGGTTAAAGCTGATATGATTTTACATGCAGAACTGTTAGCTATCAAGAGGGGACTCGAGCTTGCATGGAAGGTAGGATGCCGCAACGTTATCTGTGAGACAGACTCGACGTACTCTCTCAACCTAATTAAATGGGCTAGCACTAATGTCCATATGTTTAGAGAAGTTATAGGAGAAATCCGGAAGATCTGTGAAAGGAAATGGGAAAGAGTAGAGTTAGTTCATGTACTCAGAGAGGGAAACCAGTGCGCAGACTATCTCGCAAAATTTGGATCCAGACACCCATATCATTGTTTATGGATGTTCCCTTTATATACACTCGTGAAGCAATTGGAGGATGATGCTAGTGGAACTTTCTATTTTAGAAGAAGATTATAAATTCCCATATTTTTATCTGTTTTTATATCCCCATTTGAGTGAAGGAGAGTCCAAGTTCCAAAATAAACAAGTGTCCGGAATATATACATGAAAACCGAAAAGAAGTTAGTCAATGTGGGTAAAACAGTCGTCTATGTTTATACTTTCTATGACACTCTTTTATACAACATCATGGAAACAATCGTTTAAGTGTCCTAAAAACGGTTTTTAAATTTACTATTTATAGTAGTGTGTCTAACATTGACGGGGGAGGAAGAAGTTTTTCTTCGCTTGATCTTCCCGATCCAAATAGTTCAATCTTGCAAAAACTTATTAGAGGGGTAGTTAATATTCATCAAAGCAAAAGAGAAGCTACGAGGAATCAGATCTTACTACTTGCAGGCGAAGCTCAGATGGTGAAAAAGGAATATGGAACAGTTTTATATTTTGTGTTTGTTTCTTGTAACATTACAAACTGGACCTTATATTAAAGACTTCTAAACAGTATTTTGTACTCCTAAACAGTTTCAAGTTACCAATGTTACAAAATAATACATGAAATTCATATTTTCTATGATAGTTAAAAATTAAAGTTCACAACTGAATTCTAAATACTTGAAAGACAGTTAAAAATTTGAGAGTTTAGAATACTTTGTCATATTTTTTATTACCTATACGGGAATCAAGACAATAGGATACCAAACTCCTCATATCTATTATAAATTTCACAAAGATGTAAATTTTTTAACAATATGTGCTTAAAGATAGAATTTCGAGAGCAAACATAATATGCAGTAAAATTCAAAATTTACTGCTCAGCGCTGACAATCTGTAACAATATATCAAATAAGATGTTCTATATGCTGCTTGCTATAAATACATGTTAAGTTCAGCATATCTTTGTACATTTTTTACAAAAAAAATAAATTAAAAGAAAAAAAAAAGAAAAAAAAAAAAAAAAAAAAACTGTGGTTCCCTCGCACAATTGGTATATCAAGTGAAAAGAAACTACTCTAAAATTCAGAAAAATCATAACAACTCCCTGCTTCCTTGTCTTCCTCTGCTTGAGGGTTTCCACTCCACTCAGCCTATTTCTCAAGCCTGAGAAGATGCGTGTAAAAAAAAACAAGATATGTTATGTTTCTTTATGAATAAAACCCACAAAAAACTTCATTAAAATTTGCTATCAATTTTATCTAAACATCTTATGTAAATCAGCATCAAACTATTGATTCATAAAACAAAATTCCCATCACATTTCAAACTTTAAAGGAAAAATCTCAAAGCAAACAATTAAGAATTGTATGTATAAGTATAGCCTCATTTTTTAATGGAGTGAGAAAACTGTTGTGTATGTGGGAGAGGGAAAAGAGAGAGGAGATAATCCCTTGATATAAAAGGAAAAGTCACCTATAATTATAATCCCATTAACGAGCCAACAGAAGTACGGGTCTGGTAGCAATTCAGCTTTAGAGAATCAACAAGCACAATGAACTAGATATCTTAGCAAACTGAGGCTCAAAGAATGGAACTCATCTTCCGGGAGCACAAGATTTAGCATTTTTAGGCCAACATGAGTTTGTCCCCTGTTTATTAAGAAAAGCTCATAACTATTAGTTATACAACTGATCAATTTTGAGGTCACACACTACAACTCACAGAAAACCATTCTTTATTCTCGACTATCTTTCAGAAATTAATGAGGTGTTTGATGATACCCAGGTAGCTATACCACACAAGATAATAGCTAGAAAACATTTTAATGAATCAGAAGTAATACACTTGAAATGTAATATGCTTTGTAGGCTTTAGGTTTGCAAACAAATACGATGCTTAATTCATGCATCGTATTTCTTGATTTCATGAGTGGCAATGGCAACTTACATTAAATTTACCCTCCTTTAAGCTTTCGAAACACTCAGCAAGCTCAACTTGTTTCGAAGCAGTTGCAACAAGTGCCTACAGAAACAGTAGCAAGCAAAATCAACACAACAATGCTAAAAAATGTCCTTCAGATGATCTCTCTTATGATGGGAGACTGGTTCTACCTTTTTCGTCTTTTGCAAATCATATTCTATACATTTTATACGATTCAATGACTCATGAAGTATATCCTCTTTCTCAGGCGGAATTGTTGTTGGTTT
Source organism: Acacia melanoxylon (assembly GCA_019022615.1). Taxonomy (NCBI): domain Eukaryota; kingdom Viridiplantae; phylum Streptophyta; class Magnoliopsida; order Fabales; family Fabaceae; genus Acacia; species Acacia melanoxylon. Next base: position 2,707,169 of record JAFJYJ010000066.1, on the reverse strand, counting down.
GTTGACCATCTCAGTGACTGCTGCTTCTAAATTCTGCAGCCTCTGCCAAAGTGGGTCTCTTGTTTCCTGAGGGATCAAGAGTTCCTCGGACTTTGATTCAGTTGTCTGGGTTTTGTCAAGGCTTCTTGATTGGCTATCTGTGAACAGAACGACCAAAAATTTCCCAAGGCCTACAAGTGCTACATATATACAAGCTAAAACTCTGAGTATGATTTGAATTACTAAACTTGTAACATAAAGAATCAGCTTCTTCGGTGATCTTCTGGAATTAATGTTGTTTGAATCACCTGTCAGATTTAATTTGTCAGGAACAAGTAAAATTACAAATAATATGTTTGTAATGAAAAAACTTCTGAGAGTAAAAAATCAATAAATATCCCTCCTACTGAAAAATTACAGATGGCCTTGTATTCTTTCACTGGTTCTGGACAAGTATGATCAGGAGATTAAGTCCAGACCAAGCGACAATTTTCCAAGCAAGTTTTAATTATATCTGTTGTTGCGCTTTTTTTCCTTTTTAATGTTGTTCCCCCTTTTATGCTTTCTCCTGGATCAGTTCATGTCTGTACACCAAGATTGATCCCATTTTAAGTTGCAAATTCTTATCACCATTCTACATGCCGCATCATAATCATACTAGATGAATTATCTCATAAAGTAACTGAACTGAACACCCTAATTTGAAAAAGTGGTGCTGAGGAATAGCTTACTAGTTGAATCAGGATCTTCAATTTCTCTGGCAGTACTGGCTGGCTCAACTTGTTTGTACATAGATGCATGGTCTCTCATGCTTTTCTGAAATAAAGTTCAAATTATATACAAGATTAGATAATCAGTGAATTCAAGATTAAGTTAACTGTACAACTCACAAAGATGAAGACATTCTCCTTGAATATATCATAGGTAATTAAGTATAAAGATATATTGAACACAATAGGCTTCCAATTTCATCACTACTCTTTTCTTTCCTCAATTAAATTTCATCCTTTGAATTAAGAATCTGGTATTTGATAGTATGATATCACTACCCATACATTGAACATTAACTCACTTGACTAACTTTGCTGATGCAGAGTGTGAGAGGGTATTTTGTTAACAAGAACTTGATTAGAAGAATTTAAGATATAGACAATTGGAAAAACAGGAAAAAAAATTCATGCTTGCTGAATTAATTTGACATTCAAAGGGTAATTTATGAGAATCAAAATAAATCTATTTTACTTGAATCTACTGACTACTTTACCTTTTAAATTAACCCAACTGTGCCATTTAGCTTCGTACTTTGAAACCAGAACAACATAATATTTTGACATAATAAAAAATCATTAGTTCAGAATTTTTTTAGTATTGTCCACAACTGGCATAATTTTGGTATGCAACATGAAGTAATTATAACTGCATTGAAACTATTTGTGAAAACTTGAGTAGAGATCTATTGAACAGGTTGATACATCTATAAATACATTAAATTAGTAATCCTAATGCATAATAAGTTCAATATTCACAGTTTAACTCTAATATGTTAAGCATTACCACTAATTCCTTAGTTCTTGTTTCTTGTAATGAGGTAATCCTTTTGTTTTTGTTATAAAGCACCAACTAAAAAGTGTTATTGGTCCTTTTTATAAAACACTTGCTTGTTTCCAAAGAGCATTATATATTTTTTTCCATGTATGCCTACATTTAATAAGGGTAGTGGGAGAGAGTAATAATTAACATGATATTAGAGTTTAGTGTAATTAGTAGAGGCAATATTGGAAAATTACTTACATTTTAGGACAAATTTAATGACTTTAACTGTTTTTATTGGTATGTGAAAATTATTAGTTGGTCCTTTATAATAAAGACCAAATGGAGTAAGATAACAGGTGTCCTTGTAACTAGTAGTGGCAGAATAAACTGCCAAGAATAGCAGGTGTCCTTTTGGACTACATATAAAAGAACAATATGTGACATTTTCTAACTGTTGATGCAGGACCAGAAGTATTAGATCAATGAAATATCTCATTCGACCTGTAAATGCATAAAATCGGAAACTCTAAAATCTAAAAGGATATATCACTAGCTAAATAAACGGATAAGTAGAGCTCACATCTTCAGGAGGAGGAATTGACTGCATGGAGACTGAAGGACTTGCCCTTGCATCTGATGCAGACCCAGTTTGCAATATTGTAGTGCTTTTAACCTGTGACAGAACTTAATTAATTTATAAACATGAGTAAAATCCTTTTGTGCTAAGTGAAAGAGTGGACAATGAGACTTGAGGACTATATACAGTAAAAGAAAGCACTGACACTTAACGAATTTATGAGTGACCTTCTTGGCATTTGACTTCATATCTAACTCTCGGTCAATTGAAGAACTTCTGATTTTTGTCAGCTTTAATGGTTCTCCACCATGTACCAGCTGTAAATAGTACATGAAAGCATAGGTTGAAGTATGAGAAATAAATGCTCGAACGTGAGTGTAAACAAAAATAGGAGCCCTTATTTTAACAATATCATACTTTCATAATGTCAGGATCATTCCAAGGTCCCTTGCCAGATCTCATACACCCTCCTTCGTTTGGGCATAAACAACTTCCACCAAGGAAATCTGGTAACTGGCTGTTAGAAATAAAAGATCCTCATTATTTTTCTTAGTACACAAATAGAAGCACTTAAATAACTGAGATGGTAAAAGCACAACTCAGACCTTGAGTCTATAACCTCGAGCAATTTGCTCTGGAATTTAGTCCCTAAGACCTGTAAAATCGGCATATAACATTTTCATCATGGCAAATCCTTTCAAGATTCAAATAAGATGAACAAAAATATACTTGTATACATGTATTTTTGCTGTGGTCCTTGGATCAAGAAAGCCTTTTGCTGTATTCCATAGTAGCTTGAACCCACTACCAGCATTAACAATGTACATCTGGTGTAACGTCTGAAAACAACGACCACATAAAAAATGAAGACTGTATATCCTAGTGACCAAGATCATGGCAACTATTGGTTCATGGCCAGGACAAAAAGATGGTAAACTACTGTAATTAAAAGGCAGTATGTTGGGGATGAGTAAAGTGGATTCAATGACCAAAATTTCAATGAGCATCCACTAGCTTAGGTTCCTTCCCTCTTCCTTGCATGTATTTTTGACTATAATGTGCATACCATCAATTATGGGAAAACAAAACAAGAAAAACTCTGCACATTTGTATGGAGCTCTATCATAAAATGCATCCATAGTTCCAGACAACTGTAACTTCTTTCCCTTCAAAAGATCTCAAAATAAAATTCTTAAGTTGAGGCTCATAATTTAAAATTCAATGTAGTGAAATTCAAAGAATAAATCTCACTTTCAAAGAATCAACACTGACATAAGAGCGTTTTACAAAGTGTTATCTCACTTTCGAAAAACCAGGTTTATGCAGGTCATAGAAAAAGATAAGTAATTATGTACTACATCAACCCAACCCAAAAAAAAAAACTAAAAGTCCCAAAATTCCAAACCAACAAATAATTATCCATGACGCACATGCTTCAATACATTTATGATTCAAACTATTAATCAGAAAACATCATTTTTATTAAATTTTTAGCAAAATGTTATTTGTTATGTACTAGTTCATCTCATTCTAATTCCTATGGTAGGTAATACCTCAGGGTAGTTATCACCATCGATTTTTTGCATCCGCATAACAAGATCATGAGCAACTTTGCCGAAGGTCACCCAGTTCTGTAATATGAAAAAGAAATCATGTTCAACTAATGTGCTATACAACATGTACTGATATGAATACTGCCAAAGCTAGAAAAGTTACCACGCCATGCACATCCAGTATTGTTGTTGTTGTAACTATGTGCTTTTTTGCTGCAATAGAACAAGCTGGAAATTTTTCTTTGAAGATTCTCTCAAATCCCTGAACATGATATTTTAAAAATCGATCTATTGTGGTGACATTCATCAACTTGCTCGGTTCAACTTTGCCAATTCTTTCAATATAAACCGGTCGGCCCCCTTTATCTACACCATGATAACTATGAGGATAATAACGCTGAACCTCTTCATACTCATAGTATGTGAAATCCTAGAAATCATAAAATGCAACATTGTCTTGTTAGAGATTGAACGATTTAATATTTTCCTGAAATATAACAGAATATTGGGAAACCTTCAAATTTCCAAATGAAGTACCAGAGGATTTCTCCTCACTAGAACTCTATGCTTTGGGTAGCAGGTTGAGTCCTGAAATATGCTAAGAACCTAAAACCTTTCAGTTCTTGTACATCAGGTTTTCATAGTAGCTTTCCTAGAAAGTAAGGATGAAAGCATCATACTACACAAAGTACCTGAAGAATAGTATCTACTCCGTACTCCTTCCTCCAATTGAGCATATCTCCCCACATTTGGACTGTTTTATCTAAGTCGAATTTTCTGGCCTTCAGAAATCTGCAACAAAAATAAGCATTCTATAATATATTTTTCCTAAAGAAATAAGTAAATACAAGAGGATTTCTTTTATTACCATCAGAAATGCTTGGAGAAATTATTACTTCAAAGGTTAAGAATGGCAATCCAGATAAAGCATTCATCTGATTAAATCAACAGAATTGTGTGACTCAATTACCACAAAGAAACAGTATAAACAATATCCCCTCATGTCAGTAAGATCTCCACAATTGATAAAACTAAACCAAATGAACCTCCCAAACAGTAGTTACAGAATCCCTTTTGAGATGAAGGACCTCAATGTTACTCGGGCAAAGAATATGTACAACAAATAACTTAGTTACAGAAACCAAAAATTGTACCAATGGCAAACGAATCAACCAGAAATAAAGAACATGAATAATAATTCCACCTCTATCAATTTCAAATTTGAAATGGGCTTGTACAGTAATAAAATTTTGCTATCAGGGAAAAAGAATACTCAATAGAGAAGTAGCAACTGTGCCACAGTCATTCATTTACCTCAGCATTGTATGGTAATCGTCGTGGGAAGCTGGAAGCAGATCCTTTTCAAGTAGTACCTGACGAAACGAATTTACAGCTTTTTCCTCACTAGCATCGCGAACATCCTCTATCAAAATTGATGGATTTCGACAATCAGCTACACGGTTATTACGTTTCCGGAGACTATGAGTGAGTCTCGTCGGGGCAGTCATTGTTCTTCTACGAAGAGATCTGGACTTAGACTTTCGCCACTCGTCCTCAGAGGTCTCAGGCTCCAAAATCGCACCGCTCTCATCGTCTTGAATTAGTTCCTCCTCCCCTGAACCCAAAATCATCAGTTGTCAAATTTTCAATCCCAATAAGTAAATTGAATCAATAATACACGTGGAACAATATCAAGATCTCTATGCCGGACAGGACTTAGAATTTGTACCTGACATTCTATTCAAGACGCAGACGATTCCGACTTAGAAGATCTCTGCACAAAGAAAAAACGAAAACTAGATAGAAGAAAAAGAAATGCAAACTCCCGGTGATCTAGAATATTCTCAGTTGAACCTTGAACTTTAAGAAAAATACAATATCTACCAAGAATTCATTTAAAAACAAAAGCAGATACCACAGTTCAGCTGCATTAAACTTGCAAAGTAATATAACCCGATTAAAAATTCCAAACCCAAAACATCAGATCACTAAACATGCTCATCGATCGACACCACAAGACCAACATTGCATACCCACAACCCATCCGAACGAAAAAAATCCGTCACACTCAGCGTTCGACATAGTACCTGAAGACGGTGGCCTAGATACCAAATTGGCTTCGCTTTCTGATTTCGAAGTCGCTCTTTCGTGCTCTTAATCTGCGGCGTAACAGAAACCGTACGGAGACGGAGACAGAGAGGGAGAGAGAAAAGAGAGCTGAGAACGTAGCCCACAGGTGAACAGAGAGAGAAAGAGAGAGGCACGTCACTGTCAAAAGCGTTAGTAGAGAAGACGTAGCGTGCAACGGCCGCTTCGGCTCAACATAAACGCTGCTTGTTTGGGAGCTTTCAACTTCAGGTGCGACCAACGCCGTTTCTCGCCGTCGGCGCTGTTTGTTAACGGAAGAGGGAGGTGGGTGGGTGAAATGAGAGCGGGAATCAGTTACATTGCCGTTATGTTTTACGGTGCCCGAGAGTGGGAACAAATAAGGGAAAAAAGCATTTGGGAATTAAATCACCGACCACTGAAAATGGGCCACGTGGGTTGCATGACGGTGATCATTGCAACAAGGAAAGGGCTTTCAAAAGGGACGCTCCGTCTACGTGGACATCACCGTACCCCCTCCTTGTTGTTGCCCCAATTTTGCTTGTTTGGATGACTATGACTAAAAAATATTTATTTATATAAATCGAGATAAAACTAATCTTATATATTTATCTTATATGTCATAAATCATTATTAAAAAAATTACTCTTAAAGACTCCAATTTTTATTCCAAACAAGCATGTGGTTGGAAAATTAGAGAAGTGAAATTACAAAATTTTAACAAAAATAAGATGTAAAATAAAAGAGTATGAAAAATTAATTAAAAACTTTCAATCTTATCTCACGCATTTTTAAAGGGATAATGATTTTTAATTCTCAACCAAAGAAAATAATATATTAACAAGTCTCATAAGTTATTAATAGTAACATATTCACTTGTTAATCCTTCATGTTCACTTGACAATTGAAACTTTTCTGATATTATTTTTTTGGCGCCTAATAGTCATTATCCCTTTTTAAAAATCAAGTTCTAAAAGTTTTCTCATTGCCTAAAATCAATTCCCAAGGCAAAATAACAAAGACAAATTAAGGAATTAAATTGACTTATTCCTTGTTTTTGACTTCCAACTTGGGAATTTCCGCCCATTAAGAGCCGATGAATTGCATAATACGAATTTTTAATTTTTATTACGAGTATTATTATTGTTATTCTCCGCCAGCCATGAACTGGGAATCCGATTCTACATGGGAATATCCTCAATGCCTTTATTTCCGGAGACAATAATAATATTTTTAAATTTCAGGAATCACATTTATTAAAAGAGATATAAAACTCACATTACGTTAAAATTATGAGTTTAATATTTCTGCTTTTACTATAGAGAAATTTTTTCTACTACACTCATATAAAAATGAGTGGGTCTCATTGTAAAAAGAAAAGAGAGAAAATATAAGTAGGGCCCACTCACTTTTATGTGAAAGTGACAGAAAAAATATTTCTACAATAAAAACAGAAATATTAAACCCTAAAATTATATAGGATAAATTATAGGAAATGCATTTCTCATGTTGTAGGAGAAGTGTCCTCACGTGTGTAGATAAAAAAGATGTGATCCCATCATTTTAAATGCTTGAGTTTTTTTTATAATAAAAAAGATGTGGGTCTCACCATTTCATGTGCGTAGAAATCTTCTTCTTCTCATGCAACATGAAAAGTATAAACCTCTTTATAATTATACAAAAAATTTCCATACTTTAAATGACATTCTTAACTTTAAAACTTTACCATATGCATTCCTAAACTCTTATATTCATATAAATAACTTCTATATTATTAGTTTTTTTTTAAAAAAAAAATCACGTAAATGACTTAAAGTTTAAGAAATTTTACCCATGTATAACTCAAATTTGATGGGGTTATATGCATATAAAAATAAAATTTAAGGATATAAAGTTGATAAATTGATATTATCTGCATATATTTAAAAGTTTAGGGCGGTTTATTATAAATTTTAAGTTTTAAAGGATAGGGGATTATTCACATATGATATAAAATGACACACTGTATTTATTTTATAATTTAGTGTCAATAATTCAAATTTCAAAGAGATATAAAAAAAATTGGAAAGTTTTTAATTGAAAAGGGACTCAGGAATTAATGACTAAATTGATAGGCAGGTCAAAGTTTCAATATTAAATTAAGAGATTTCATTTTATAAACTAATATAAGGAAAAATATTTGTTTTCAAACAATTAATTATTGACATACTCTATAAAAAATTGACGATTTGGCAGGAAAAGATTTTCCACAAAAAAAATATTATACTTTCTAATAGTAGTTACATCACCAGTTTGATTATATAGATTTTTTTTTCTTTGGTGTTATGAATATGTAATATATAATTTGATAATTTTTGGAATGAGGTCAATTTATTATTATCCTGTAATAACGAAAAATAAAATAAAATAATATTAATGATGACTTTTGATATTACTTATGATAATTAATGATGACTTTTGATATTATCTGTGATAATTAATGATGACCATTGATATTACCAGTGATAATTAATGATGACTTTTGTTATTACCCGTGATAATTAATGCCTCAGTTACAAAACTCCAACTATAAATAAGGGCTTAGCCAAACCAAACCAAATCACTTTCCATCCTCAACATTTTTCTATTTCTCTTTGTAACACCCCCAAATTTCTAACCATTTATAATAACATAAAATTTTCAAAATCATAAATAACTGTGAAATTTAAATAACCAAATTTGGGAAATGTTACCGTCGCACTTGTACTAAGACAAGCACAAGGCTACATTACATTAAAATAAAACCACAGTCTAAGGTTCAACTAACGAAAATATGTCTAATGCATTTTATTGAATTCATATAAATTATGCAAAGTCTAGAATTAGCTAGATATCTCTGAGCCGTTATCCTCATAGCCCACTGCTAACCCATCATTTGCACCCTGTTTCACTGAAACTCTACTCCCTCGAAGGATCATCGCAGTCACACAAACACAAAAGTCAGCAAAGCTGATAATCCTAATCAAAACACAATTTATATAGCTCAAATATAATAATCACATAGCAATTGAATCAAATATCAATTTCAATATTCATTATATATTATATGAAATATATTATATGTAATCTTAATCTCTAGAAGTCTTAGGTTTATGTAATCTTAATTCCTAGAAGTCTTAGGTTACTTTTATATAGGGTAGTTATGATCCTAAATATATCTTAGGGTTGTTTTATATGAAATATATTATATGTAATAATAATCCCTAGAGGCCTTAGGTTAATATTTTGATAGGAACTTTATAATCTGGATACCCTATAACTCATGATGATTAAAATGATAATTGGATTTGGACTTTACTGAGATAGATATTTGAGTTATAATATGAGTTGGATCTTATATCGAATATTTGAATTATTATACTCTTCAATAGTTTGGAAAGTTATGATGTCCTTGAGCAACTGATATATTAAATGAAGAAAGTTATGACAAGATTGAATTTCTTGATTGTGTGTGATTGTAATGAATTAATAGTGGGAGGATAGCTTTGGGATGTTACCTCCTAAAGTAATGAACACAACCTTTGAGCTTTATGCCTCCGATGTGAAAAGATATTATCCGTTCTTCTCAAAGTGGTGTCTGGCAGAGTGTCTCGGGATACTAGTAGCAACTTTGGGAAGAAGTGTGCACACTAGGAAGAGATGTTTTGATGTTGGTCAATTTGATGATTTGTGATTGGAAGGGTTTCCCGGGTCTACCATGGTTCTCTTCCCATTAAATAGACTGGCAAGGTTCCCCAAGTCTATATATATAAATATATGATGAATATTGAAATTGATATTTGATTCAATTGCTATATGATTATTATATTTGAGCTATATAAATTGTGTTTTGATTAAGACTACCAGCTTTGCTGACTTTTGTGTTTGTGTGACTGCAATGATCCTTCAGGGGAGCAGAGTTTCAGTGAAATATGGTGCAAATGATGGGTAAGCAGTGGGCTATGAGGATAACGGCTTAGAAATATCTAGCTAATTCTAGACTTTACATAATTTTTATGAATTTAATAAAATGTATTAGACATATTTTCATTAATTGAACCTTAGACTTTGGTTTTATTTTAGTGTAATGTAGCCTTGCGATTGTCTTGGTACAAGTGCAGCGGTAACATTTTCTAAATTTGGTTATTTAATTTTCACAGTTATTTATGATTTTAGAAATTTTATGTTATTATAAATTGTTAGAAATTTGGGGGTGTTACATATCCTATAGTTGAGCTTGCAATATACTCAATTTATGTTGGCTAAAAATCTAGGATAAACCAGTAATTTAGGTATTATATCGTAGGTTATCATTTTTTTACCCTTTTTCCCCCTTTTGCCACCTACCAATCATTTCCTTGACCCGAATCTTTAGTTATCAATTTGAACATTTTGGCAAAAGAAAAAATCATTTTCATTTATAGTGGTGTTATTTCATCTCTCTTTTGATATTCTATCGAGACTCATTAACTTTTTATTAATATAATTATTGTTGTGTTTTGAATTTGCAATCATTTCCATTTTAAAATATATTCGTTTGGCTTGGTTGAATTAAGTTAAAATATGTTGTTAGATTTGACTGAAGTGTATATTTTCTTTTTAATTATAATTAAATATGATAAGCTTGTTTTAATCTACTATTATTTCTATTAACTAAGATGTGTATATTTTAAAAATAACTTCTAAAGCAGGGTTATGAGGCATTTTTACCAAAAGTTTTTACGTAGGGCAATTTCGCTTAGAGAGAGAGAGAGAGCAATTTTGCTCAAGAAATTATCTTAGTTATTTTTGGACATTGGTTAACTAAATATATTTGAAAAACAATTCACATGTCATCCATGTCATTTTTGTTAAGGTGTAAACTTGTCCCCAAAGTCTTAAATCTAATTTTGAAAAAAGATAAGTAGATGACACGAGAACTTCCGGCGTAAATTTACAGCTTAACAAATATGACATGTGGACTGTTAGCATTTTTAGTTAACTAACTGTCAAAATTAATTGATATAACGATCCGGGCAAAATTACTCCCTTTTTTTACAATTACAGGGTAGAATTGCTCCACCCCAAAAACTTCTAGGACAAAATTACCTCTTAACCCTTTAAATTATTTCATTATCAAAATTGCTAATAAAAGTTTGTCTCACCTTAAATTTTATTATCAATTTGATTATCAACATATTATCAATCAATATATAGTAATATAAAATTTAAAATAAGATGTATAATTCCTAAATCTCGAATAATATAATTTATTTTTAAAATGAAAATGTTTATATTTGTCTCTATTTCAGAAATAGGTACAATAAAACTAAAATAATAAGTATAAACCATGATGAGTAGGTTTAAAAATAAAAATACTAATAATAATTTTAAGTCGTTTTAAATTATTTTCTCTACCACTGTTTCTTTGCCAGCCTTCCAAGTTGACAATGTGGATTTGGTTTTTAAATCATATATCAAGGACGAAAAATAATTAAAAAGAGAGAGAAGAAATTGACATGCAAAAATAAAAATAGAAAAGTGTATAATTCTTATTCGGACATTGATAAGACAAAAATACGAACCTTCTCGCTCCATATATATTTGATGCGAAAGGTTGGATACTGTTAGGTGTCAACTAATTTAATTAAAAAATATAGTTTAATTAAAAACTATTTAGTTAAAAAAATAATTTGAAAAATATTACCTTCGTTTGGCCAAATCCACTTTTTGACAAGTATTACTTGACGTACTTCATTACATGATAACTATGTTTTGATTATTATTGAGAATATGAATATGAAAGATAAAAATATTTTATTATTTAAACAATTAATTTTTCAAGACAAGTAATATTATGCAATGACTTAATATATTTATTCTTTTTACGAGATTAATTATTTTATCATTAATAAATGTCGGTGACATTTTCATTTTCAGTCGTTTTCAAGAAGGAATATAAAAATAAACTTTTTATGCTAGTCTTTTGAAAGCAAGTGAATGTTCTTTTGGGTTATGCCACGATTTTTTTTTTAAAAAAATTTACATATCAAATTTATTTTATGGTTTCGATTTTGAACATTTGAATTGCTTTTTTTTTTTTTTTTTGGCCAACCAACCACAATTGAATTAATATTGAAACATGAAAGCTACTGAATTTTTAACTTTTATTTTTGTTAACATTTAATATCCCGTACCATATGAGTAATTGTTAAACTAAACTCAAATTTTATTTTGGTTTAAAAAAAGTCAAATTTTGTGGACCAAAACTAAAATCAATACTATTTTAATTGCATCAAATTAAATATAGAAAAAGGACAGGAGAAGGATTTTAAAATTGCAAAGTTTCACATCAAGTGTTTTATAAAAAATGAATTATGAGTTGTTTATCAAATTTCGTTATTTCCTTATCAACTCTGGAAATAAACTTGATTTGAGATTTTACAATTTTTTTTTATAAAAAGAATCTGTCTTTTTTCCCTTATATATATATTTATATATATCTATACCACTCATATAATTTGTAAATAGATAGATAGATTTAAATTTTTTATATGTATATTTCATTTTAAATATTTTAGATACTGAAATGTCTCAGTTGTTGAAATTATTTCATTTTCATAAATTGACTTTTCAAATAATTTCAACCAGGAATTGAATTTTTTTATCAAAATTTCAAATAAAAAGTAAATTCATTTTGTTTCTTTCTTTTTGTGGCTTTGTTTTTTGCCGGATGAAGAAGCTTGTTTGTCCATTTTATTTTAGGGTGAAGGTGTAAAAATACACATAATTTTTTTTTAAAAAAAAGTACGCTTAACACCAAATATTTTTCTGAGAACTAAAAGTAACTATAAACTACCAAAATAGGTGTAAAAATACACATTGACCATTTGTTTAAGCTTTTTAAGGATTAAGGTTAAAAAATACACATGATATTTTTTTAAAAGTGCACTCTATACAAATGTTTTTTTAGGGCAAAAGTAACTATAAACTTGTAAAATTTGTGTAAAAATACACATTAAGCATCAGTTCAAATAATGTGGTACTTTTGGAATATGTAAATATTTCTCCAACTTCAAATAATAATTTGTTGGCTGGATAAGGGAAATTAATTTCCACTTAACCCTTTATCTCCACCTCATCATTTCTTTGAAAAGAGATAGGGAGAGGAGAGAGGAAGAGTTAGATGGGGATAAAGTGATGAGGTAGAAATAAAAGGTTAATAAGAAATTAGTTTCTCTTGCTTAGTCAGCAAATTATTATTTCAGATTGTTTCTTAATCATCTACGTTATTATCCATGTCACTATTTTCAGTTAAAAAAAATCAAACAAATGGTGAACTAACATTCAATATGCATTTTTATACCTATTTTGGAAGTTTATCATTACTCTTGTCCATCAAAAAAGCATTTGTATCGGGCGCACTTTTGATAAAATTTCATGTGTGTTTTTGTACTTTAACCCTTAAAAATATTCAAACAAATGGTCAATGTATATTTTTACATCTATTTTGACATAATTACTTTTGTCATTAAAAAAAAAAATTGTATTAGGCACACTTTTAAGAAAATTTCATATATATTTTTACATCTCTACCCTTCATTTTATCAAATTATTTCACGTGGCAAAAGACAATAAGAGCATAAATTTTTACTTTTAATGCGATAGTATGATAATTTAATTCTTAATCCATTTAACCTTTTTGTTTGGAGCAACATATATATATTTTATGAAAATTAGGTTATAAAGAAGTTATCAAATAAATGATGCAGTAATAAGTAATATTCCAATTAATTTATAAAGAAGTTAGAATAATGTACTTTCTTTCTTTCTCAGGAAAGTCTTAAGTTTTGCCGCCAAAAAAAAAAAAAAAAAGAGGAAAAACAAGGTGGTCTATGATTAGAATTAGAAAGACTTTAGTACAAAAGTAAAGCAATGCACGTGAGAATCCAATGAAAAGAGGAAAAGTGCCTCTTCTAAAAAGGTAAATGGTACAAACTCAATAATTGTTTTGAAAGTGATTATTATAATTTTTGACCATTTTTTATTCTTATATGATTAAAATGTCTCCCATAAGAAAAATCTACATTTTTACAATGCCGGATGCAAATGTATGTTAGGAAAATACATATAGTTGAGATAAAACTCGTCTCATAAATTTACCTTGTATAACGTAAATCACATTGGAAAAATAGTTTCTACTGTTAATTCAAACAGGCATATAATTAGAGAAAATAAAGTATGTGTTTACACATTATATTTTATATTGGAAAATTAATTCACTAATCTTTATAATTTTAGTTTAGATTATTGTAATTTTTTTTAATTAGATTCTTACAGTTTTCTCGATTATAAACATTAGTGACCACATTCATAATATACCAACTAGGATCAATGTGGATGTTGACTAAGTGAAATACAAGTTGCTACAAAATACAAAATAAAAAGAGGTCTTATAAAAATAAAATGATGGAATAAATATATTTATTATCCACTTAAAAATAAAAATAAAAAATCTTTATATCCATAGATGATAGATGTCTAGCTCTTTGCATCTATGTATAATTTGTAATAGAATTGATTTTATTTATATTAATGTGGAAAAATTGATTCAGATGTACCCTTAATGAGAGTCACGTTGCTAACTATTAGCATCTTACAATTAAACAAATCATAGGAGTCATTACTTATAATTGAGAAATCTACAATGAACTAATAAAAAAACTACAAGAATCTAATTAAAAAATATGTGAATTTAAAAGAACCTTCATATTAATTTTCCTTTTTATATTCACCATAACAAATGTGTGTGACAAATTCAAATAAAAAATACATAGAATTAGCCAACGAATCCAATTACTTTTTTATGTGAATTGATTAGACTTAACTAATTTAAGTATATTAAGAAAATAAAATTAATTAATTGAGAATAACAAGTGTAATTTGATGTCCCTAAAATACGATGAGTAACATTAGATTTTATAAGCTAAATAAAATTAACTTAGATAAAAATGATAAATACAAGAAATATAATACATAATCAACTCTTATTTTGTCATTGCATAAATATAATATTTTTGGGGCAGAATATATATTAAATAAGGATAAAATTGAAAATTTATTAAATTTTAATTTTGTTTTATTCCTGCAAAACAGTATATAACAGTATGAATAATTTCCAATATAGTATAAATTCTTGAGACCTACTCGAGTTTTTGTGAATATATCATTTAATTTTATTTGTTAGGATTAAAAAAATAGATTCTAGAAGACAAATACATTTGGACATCATAACGTGCCGCGCACATGTCCAATAGGCTTGACTTGCGTATACAAAGAAAATTAATGGTGCGTAGCTTTTAAGGTGGACTATTAACAAGTCATATTATGGAAGGACTTGACCACTACAAAAGGCAAGACTTTTTAGAATTCAGGTTCAACTAGAAAATGTTGAAATATTACGGAAAGATATTGGTTTTAGTGGAAGGGATTTCGATGGTTTCAATGTAAAGTTTTTAGTTTCAATATGTATGAAAAAAAGAAGAAGAAGAAGAAGAAGAAGAAGGTAAATCTTTTGAGTTTACATCAGATACATTTTTATTTCCTTAACTTTATAAAGATATTTTTTTGTCTTATAATTCTAACACCGTTAAAATTACTAATGTAAGACGCTTAACGCGACAAACTCAGTGATGATTGTAGAAACTTAAGTGATATTATGTAATTAAATTTTTATTAATTTAAAATTTAAAATATGTGTAAATTAAAAAATATCTAAAAACTCAATGAAGCTGACAATATCAAAACCCCAATTGTATTAAAAAAATTAGTTTAATAATTTAAATATATTAGTTTTTTTTTTTTACCAAATCTAAATATATGAGTTTAATGATCTAAATATCAAAACCTGGGTTTCATATGCATCGAGCAGTCAGTTGATTTTAGTTTATTAATTTGAATATATTATGTTAAAAAAAACTTAAACATATTTTGTCACCGCATAGTCATTATTTAAGTTTGATGTGTTAACATTTTCTTTATTAATACTAATGGTGTTAGAAATATACTTTATACAAAACTTAAAAGACTGAAAGTATATTTTAGTAAAAAAAAAACAACTTTTGGAAATGTTAACCCAAATTGAGTTCAATAATTTTCAAATTTGATCCAGTTGACCAACAAAATTGTTAGTTGATATGGTAAATGATACCACCTATAAAGTGGAGAACACAAGTTCAAATTCCGTAAGCACACTAGTTACAAAAAATAAAAACCTTTTGCGTTATAAACTTCAAAAAAAAAATCATTTTTGATTAGTCTCATAGAAAACGAAGTTAGAATATTTTTTTAAAAATGACTTTATTGAGTTGGAGGTTGGAGCAAAATTTTAAACTAAAAAAGATGATGTTAACATATTGGAAATAAACTTTATTTTAGGATTTTAATATTAGTTGGAACAAAATTTAATATATCTTTTTATAAGGCTGATACCTAAAACTATATGAATTAAATATTCGTGTTGTAGCAGTGACTTCTAAGATGGATCCATTTATTTATCCTTTACAAAAATCATTATTTAATTTTTTTTTACAATACTTATATAAATATTTAAATATAATACAAATATAAAAGTAATTAGAGATTCAAATATGCAATAGATGATAGGGAGTATTTACAAAACATTATGAGCATACATGACGATAAAATCAAGTTTTAAAGTGGTAAATAATAAATATTTTTATGAAACATATATATATATATATATAGATGGAATATTGTTACTACTAATTTTATGTCACTACCACTTTTTTACCGTTAGATCAGAATCTCAATAGGAGATAGAAATGATAAAAGTAGATGAGATTCTGATCTAACGATAAAAAGTCGAATGACATAAAATTGGTAGTGACAATATCCTCTCCCATATATATATAATACCATAAATTAAATAAAAAATAATTTGTTTTGATAGTGACCAATTTAAAATAATTTTATTTATAGAATCTACAATACATAATTTTTTATAACATATTTAAACTGCATAAAAAATATTTATTTTTTTGTGTTAGAAAAGATGGTTATAGAAATTGACAATATTATTTTGGGAAAATCTACCTCAAGGACCAAATTAGTACAAAAATGTTAAAAAAGACTCAAGAAAAAGTCACATGTCAAAAAGATCCTAGGACCTTTTCTGGTATTATTTTATAAACGTTAACAACAATATTAGTAGACCATTAACAATTAAATCAATAGCATTAACAACAATATCCAAACAACTAAATCAGTACCCGTTAACAACTATATCAGTACACGTTAACAATTAACATTTTATAAAATACTCCCTTTGGTCCTTATTGTAAGGCACCAACTAGCAAGTTTATTGATCCTTTTTATAAGGCACTTGCTTATTCCCAAGAAGTATTAATTTTTTTTTCATGTATGCCCCTAATTAATAAGGGTAGTGGATTAGAGTAATAATTAATATAATGTTGGAGTTTAGTGCAATTAATAAGGGTAATATTGAAAGAGAATTAATAGTCTAATTTTTCAGTTGAAGCTTTTTTACCCATTTGTTAATTGAAAAAACCTGATTTTTTTGAAATTTAGGAAGACTATTAATTCTCTTTCTCGATTATTAATTAATAATACCCTTTTTCTATTTGTTAGTAATTAATAATACCTCTTTTTTTATATTAATTACTAACTCCCTTTTAATTCATTCCCCTTTTTTTAATAATAATAATTATCTATTTTATTATTATTTATTTATTCTATTTTATTACCTATTTTTTCCTAATAACAATAACCATTATTATTATTATTATTATCATTATTATTATTATTTCTCTACCAGCATTTAAACTCTCGAGGTTATTTCAATACTTTAAATTAGGATTTTAAATAAAAATTAACAACATAAAAATATATTTTATATCATATATCTATATTTGTAAATAATATTAAAAATGAAATAATATAAGAATGAGCTAGATTAGATCCTATTATATAGGAGGAAGTTGAGTCGATTTTATCTTTTTTGATTTTTTTATTAGATCAATAAAATAACCTTTATAAACAGATAATTTTTTACTAATTTAGACCTTTAAGATAGATTTTCCCTATTATTTTCGCCAGCATAAAACTTTACAGTGCTAAACATTAGAATACTATTAGATAATTGTACCCCCCAAAAAAAAAAAACAGAGGAGATTTAGGGAGGGTCTTTAGTCGATTAGAGTTTCAAATGAAGAAGTACTGTTAAAAAAATGTAAAAGGTGATATTTTCTTTAATGGAAAAAAAAGGTAATAATTATTTTTTTGAGTGCTAAACATTATAATACTATTAGATAAAAAAAAAAGAAGTAAAAAAATAATTGAAAAAAAAAGGTAATAATTGTACTATAAAGTTGCGGTTCCAGCCTGTGAAGTAAAACACACATAAAGGAGACTTTTTCTTTATTTTGGGAATTTTATTTATTTATTGGTGGGAAGAAAAAGAAGTCACGGCGCAGACAAAGGGAAAAGTCAACATGTGACTCCATAATTGTTTTAATAATTAAATAGAAAATCCATAATTACTCATCATTACTTATACATGTTTGGTGAAGAACCACTATTAAACACGCGTTGAAGAAACACTATTCAGCACGCGTTTGGGGTGACTCTCAAGTCTTTTACCACAAATTGAAACAAAGCTCTGCTTACATGATTAATAAATCAATAAAATTATCCTAGAATTTAAGTAATTTTTAATAGTAACCCTACTAATTGCACTAAACTATACTATCATATTAATTATTACTCTCACCCACTACTCTTATTAATTATAGGCATACATGGAAAAAGATAATTAATGCTCCTTGGGAACAAGCAAATAATTTATAAAAAAGACCAAATACACTTACTAGTTGGTGTCTTATAATAAGGACCATAGAAAGTATATATTAAATAGAGGTAAAGATGAAAAGTTGTTAAATTTTAAGATAGAGTTAATGAAATATAAAGTTTTTATTGCTTCCCATAAAACATGTTGAAAGTAACTTTTAAATAAGATTAAATGAGTATATATAGAAAGATGTTTTAATTTAATTGGCAAGAAAATGAAGTCATGAGAGACAAAAGGGAAAAAGTCAATATGTAAATGCTCATTAAGGGTTGAACATTTAAACTTGCACATCATCCAACTTTTACTTCTTCAGCCTACTTGAGTTAGCCCCTAGGAGTTAACAATCCCAATATATTATTCAAATGAAAGAAAAACTTCACAGTTGGGTCAAGAAACACTACCAGTAAATAGAGATAAACATGTTCCATTAAAAAAAAAAAAAAAAAAAAAAACCCCTCATTCTTGGGTTTAACTAATAAAGGGGTTAGACAACCAAAGAGAGAAGATTCAATTCTGGAGTTGAGGGGGAGACATTTTAGCTCCTGGGGCCCGGAAAACGCCTGAAAAAAATAAACGACTCACTCTGCCCAACATTGATAATTTGGTATCACTTAGAAAGAAATGAGATTTAGTTATGCCCTTAGATCGTAGGTAGATCCAACCTCTTCTAAAATTTTCTTATCAAAAAAAAGAAAAAGAAAAAACAAAGAGAGAGACAAACATGCTGGACCCAGACATCGACCTAAATTGGGCCTGGCCCAAAAACCACCAAGCAAGTTTTAGGCATATGGCCTAACTCAACACTGAACAGACAAGAAAAGAGATTGAGATGACCCTTTAAATTAAGGAGCGTCCACTTCCTCCAAACTGTGCCGTTTTGACACAAAATTGTGAAGGCTGATCCTTTTTTTTAATATAATTTTTTAGAATCGACTTGGTCGAAAAAGATTTTTTGATCTTCGACTTGTATTGAAAAATTACTTTATGATCTTGAAAAATTATTGTAGGATCTGAAAAAATATTTCAAGGCACTAACTTAAAAAAATACTTTTGAAGAATCTTTGCTTACAAAAAAAAATATTTCATGATCTTGAAAAATTATTTTAGAATTTTAAAAAAATATGTTAAAATATATTTTTAGTATCATCAAAGACTGAAATATTTTTCATGATCATAATATAATTTTTCAAGATCATCATGAAATAAATATTTTTTCAAGATCATAAAATAATTTTTCAAGATCATGAAGTATTTTTTTTGTACCAATTAGTATCCTCAAAATACTTTTAAGTATTAGTTAGTACCCTAAAATATTTTTTTCAAGATCAATCAAGATCTTTTTAGTATCATTCAATAACTGAAATATTTTTTCAAAATCCTAAAATAATTTTTCAATATCATGGAGTAATTTTTCAAGATTATAATTTTTTTTTTTTTTGTACCAGCCAGTATCCTCAAAGTATCTGTTTAATACCGGTCAATACCTTGAAATATTTTTCAAGATCCTAAAATAATTTTTCAAGATGATGAAGCATTTTTTAGTACTAGTGGTCAATATCCTGGAGTATATTTTTAGTATCCGTCGGATCCAAAAAAATAAAAAATAAATAAAAAAAGGATCCGCCTTCACAATTTTGTGCCAAAGCGGCACAATTTGGAGGAGGTGGACGCTAGTAAATCTTAAAGGAAGTGGCAAATAACTTTTCTCTCCCCACTCCCCCCAAATTAAAAGGAAGTGGCTTCCCCTAAATTAACTTGCCAACTTGTGATAGATTAGGTCTACCAAATAAATCTCTAACCATTTTCTGAAAAAAGCCAGACAAAAACCTGTGTGCTACTGTGCTCTTACAAGTTCATTGAGAGCAATTAGTTGGGTTTGTACTTCCATTCTAAGTAATGACTTTTGCATAATTACCAACAACCAACAGCATCATCAAACCCTAATTTTAAATTTGAATAATTCAAAGAGTAGGCCATTCTTGCAAAACAAAGACATACACACTCGTACAAATAATCATGGCAGCACCAAATAAAACTCAGAACAATATTTAGATCCATCCTTTGCCCTACAAAAGATATGATAACACCTCATCTTGTTTGTAGGTAAAAGCAAAAGGTTCAAATGGATAGTCACAGAACTCTCAAAAAATAATACAGTAACCAAAAAAAAAAAATTGATGGTCACAGCTCATATTCCATCATTTCTGCCATGCTTCATCAAGCCAAATACATCTTATATGAATCATATAGACTTTATCTTCTCTTTATTTCTTCCTCAATGGTACTTCCCTTTAATCCTTAATATAAAATTTAGTTTAATTTTTTTTTCTTGAGATTAAAGAAGCTAAATAAATTACTTAGATTATATATCAGTTTATAAGTAGGACAATTAATTATTTAATTTAGAAAAAAACGAAAAATATAAATACTTTAAAATAATTTATTTAATCTCTTTCAAAAATGTCATTTCGGTCTTATATTGAAAACATATTGAAAACCGGAGGAAGTACATTGTATGCAGTCACATACTCACATATATGATTACACAGGATCCAGGCTGCCCCACTAAGGCACTAAAGCATAATAGGCTTCACAATAAAAAAGATCTAGGCAAAGCTTCTAATCCAAGGCATTTGCCATCTGGTTTCTTAGCAGAAACATAAAACGAACTACTTTTTAGAAGACCTAATCATATGTTGCTAAACTACTACAAAATATATTATCTGCATGAGTCATATTTTCATTAGGAATATAATAGTAAACATAACAAAACTGTACATATATATATATAAAAAAAAAAACAAAACTGTACATAAATTTTGTCCAATCCAAAACTGTTTCGACAAAATACTGAGCTCAGTGAACTATTAAGGATATTCACATTCTAAAACGAACAAGAAGCAAAAAATTAGTACAGTTAAATAATATGTAAGCTAAATATGGTTTTCATACACTTATTATACACTTCGCATCGTACAAGATTTAGGAGCTTTCGCAGGTCTTCCAAGTAGCATTTTGGCAGCGTCTTTTCTTCAAACTCACCTGCCAAATAAGGGTTATGATTAGCAATAGTTACATGATGACTCAATATATGCAAATATAGAACCTCTCAGCTGAGTTGAATCTAAAAGGACCCAACTTATAGTTCCAAACAAGTTTGATATGAGGCTGCCTTAAAAAACAGGACAATGGTGTAATTTTTTTCTGGGAAACCCAACCATGTCATGTTGAATCGATAGCCAATGCTTAAAAAATGTATCCCAAATTGTTGATTAAGTTGGCATCAACTACTATATCCCATTGATGAGAAAGGAAGATCATCAATCCACCAAAATTAAAAAGAAATCTTATTCATACAAAATTGGTCATTGATGAACAAGCTTTTGACATTTGCATTCTTTTAAAAGAACTAAAATATATATGATCAACCCGCAAACTTCAATGGAGGTAAGCTCGAAGACAGTGAAGAAAACCATTAAAACAGTTCAGGTTTCAGACATTCCCAAATGATCAAACTGAAATTATTAACTAAATTCTTTTGGCAATTCATGAACTCTGCAGATCAATACATTGACTTGTTTGTCAAATTTGATTGAATTTAGGCAACACAATACAAACGGCAAGATACAGAAAGTAAAAATTATGTTCTTTCACCTAAGAAAATTATAAGAGCTTCAAGGGTCTAAATGAAATCCACTTGCCAAGCAGACACAAGTTTTTATTAATATCATATATGACACAAGAACATACACATAGAAACTTGAAGGGCATAATCATCATACTTGGTTCAGTGAATAACGTCCTAAGCATATGACTTGAGAGTTATTGTACAAGCATGCCTTCAAAGACTAGCTTCTCCTTTATTAAAATCAACGTTATTGTAAATAACAAGTCTTACACCATACCTTAGCAGATGAAGGGGGCAAGGAAGACCCCCGAACAGGGGTTCTCAGCTGTTTAATCTCTTGAAGATGGTTTGCTATCTCCTCCAGAAGCTTCAGATGAACCTTTTTACTTTCTTCGTTCTCTGAAAAGAAAGTCAATTCCCCTTTTTCATGCTTTAGCATCTTCAGCCTTTCTCCAAGCATCTCAATCTCAGTGCCAATCTTTAACTTTTCATTAATGTTGGCACCAACACCATCATCACTTTCTTCCTTACTTGCCCAAGGAAAATTACTCACTGCTATACTGTTAAGAACTTCAAGACTTCCTGAAGTGAGATCATCATCTTTAGGTTCATTTGAAGCAGTATTGAATGAAAAGCCATTTGTCTTTTCAACTTCCTCCTTCCTAAGTTCTATGTTGTCATCTATGACATGTACATCAAGAACCTCTGGTTCAGTATCAAGGAAAGAGGTGAGCAGATTGCCATGATACTGATCCTTCAGATGCCTGTTTTTCTTAAGCTCTTCTCCATCATTTATTCTGATACAAGTTTGATCCATTGTATGATTTGATTGAAGATGAGAAATCTTGGCCATCGAAATGGAACTGTCAGCCTGCAGGTGAGATTCGGGTGTTTCAATTGAAAATGATGACCTTTGTCCCAAATCATCTAGCTGGAAATTTGATTCTCCATTTGGTTGCTCACTTACTCTTAAATTCATCTGTCTATAAGCTTCAAGTTCTTTTTCAAGAAAGTGATTCTCCTTTTCCCTTCTAATAAGAATTTCTTGCAGAATATCCATCTCTTCTTCCTCATAAGCAACTCTTTCTTCTATCATCCTCTGGTATTGCCTAGTTTCGATTTCTATGAAGGCCTTCTCTTCCTGCAGACGAGATATCATCGCCATTGCTTCGTCAGCAGCAGTTGCAGCAGCAGACCTCTCTTTCTCTAGCTCTAAGCAAAGTTCAGCATAGGCAGATTTCTCTTCTTCAAGCGCTGCCTCCAACATCTTGATACGACTCTCTCCACTTTCAACAACCTGCATATTGTCTTGCTCATTACTTACGTAGATTTCAGTTGAAGATGAGGATTTGTCCTGTGGTGGGGTATCAACCAGTGGTCCACCAAATTCATAGCTGTGGAAGGCTCTTCCTTCCATATCTTGGTCCATATGAGCATCTTTGATATCTGAATGGAAGAATAATGAAAACAAAAAGTTAAAAACCAACATCCAGCATCTACAACTAAATAAAATATAGTGATTAGTTTTAAATAAAATTCAACCACAGATAAACAGATAACTGCTACTTATACTCAATCTTTCATCCACTTGACAATTCGAAAGTTGTTTGAAATCAAAACATCTACATCTAAATAAAATATAGTGATTAGTTTTAAATAAAGTTCAACCACAGATAAACAGATAACCGCTACTTATACTCAATCTTTCATCCTCTTGCCAAACAGCTACCATATATCAACATAACCACAAAAAGTTGAAATGTTTTTTATCATTTCAATCAGGATTGAATGAATGATAAAGCCATTAACATGTGGTAGCTCAATGCAGTAACAATCCATATTCACATTTAGAATATGCCACTTGAATAGAAATCACAGACAGAGAAATAATATAAGCAAAGATCATTTCTCTCACTTACCCAGTAAGCTAACTTCTCTCCCTGAAGTAGGATTCATTCCAGTTGTTTTACTTCCAACTATATCACCCTCATAAGGCAAGGAGGAAACCAGGGTAACATCAGATTGAGGATTTTCAGAAGGAAAAACTGAGGAGAACTTCCCACATTCGTAATTACCCTTCCTCCTCCGCCGAATTCCTGACCTTCTTCTCAGATTTACAGTTTTCTTCCCCTTAGCATCATATCCATTTTCCCTGTCAAATGAGGCAAGCGAATGTGGGCTTGACCATGAACTGCTGCAAGTTGCCTCGTCTTTCAAATCACGAACCTCATTCGCAGATTTCTTCTGTGCAGTCATATTCTCATTCGATGAGTAAGCATGATCCTTAACACTCACCAGATCATAAGGAAAGCTCTTCACAGCCATCACTTGAACAGAGCATATCTTTCTTAACGGCCAGTCATAAAGCACTTTGTGCAGACAGAAATCATCATTCTTATACCCCAAAACTCCCTTACAAGGACATGGCAAATACAGTCTGAAAAGCATCAAGAATTTCGAGGCAAAGAAAGCAATAGCCGATCCACATAGCAAGAAATAGGCTAGAGATAGGTCAATAAAGGCTCCAACAAGACCTCCTAACGTCCAAGAATGAATTTCACGAGAAGCCATCCTTCTCTAAAAAGCTCAAAAACCCACAAAATTTCACGCAGAATCTCAAGAAGCAATTAACTATTTACAAGAGCCAAAAGAACAGTACATGCAGGAATACGAGTAACAAAACCCTCGAAGCAAATTACAAAGATTTCTTTGACCCGGATAGCAAAATCTCCGATCAAAAGAACCCACAAAGTACAATTCAGATCACTACCGAAGAACTATAGAACCCAAGATCATACAAGAAAGTTTACAGCAACTCAAAGCTTAGCTCAAAGGAAGAAACTGAAGAAAACAAAACCGAAAAAGAAAAGAAAATAAAAGAACCTCTATATCTTAAAATGATAACCCCAAAAAGAATCAACGAGATGCGTAATGACGATTATGGCAGAACTTGAAAGATTCCCATAAGAGCTTAAAGTAAGCGAAATTGACTACTGCAAACTCCATTGCTCCAACAGTCCCAACCAACTTTTTTCGCGTCGGAAAGAGACTGGATGGCTTTCCAGGGCGGGTCTTTAACCAAGTGAGGAAAGTGAAACAGGAAGGCGATGATTGAAACGACGTCGTTAGGCAATCATGTTGGAGAAATGAAAACAATGAAAATGCACGTGGCTGATGGAGAAGACGAGAGAAGTCTGTGTAAGGAATGAGTTCGCTTCTTCTTTAAGGAATTTATCGATAAGCTGAAATGATGCCAAAACTACGCTGCAAATGCCAATTTCTTCAATGTTCAGTCTCGGATGGCGGTGGCTAATTATAAACTGGCTTTTAGAACATACTTGTCTCACTAACAAATAATTGTATTTAATTATACTTGCTTATTTTAAGAAATATTAATTTGTTTTTTTATGTATGCCTCTAATTAATAAAGGTAGTGACCAGACTTTCTATGATTCCTTGTTCTTGGAGGAAAATATGAATAGAAGATGACATTTGACCAGACAAGGTTGGGGAGTAGTGAGAAGGGAGGATATGAGAAGAATAGGAAGAAGGTTAGAGAATGAGGAAATTCGAAGTACATTATTTGATATTGGAGGATTCAAGGCGCCAGGAGAAGATGGGTTCCCGGTGGTATTTTATCAAAGAAATTGGGATGTGGTAGGACAAGAAGTGTATGAGTTGATTAGAAGACTATGAGATAGATCAGAAGGGATTGTAAATCTGAACAAAACACTCCTAGTCCTGGTACCAAAGGTGGAGAGCCCAGAGCAGGTTACTCAATTCAGACCAATCGCTCTTTGTAATGTACTATACAAAGGTTTGACAAAGATACTAGTGCGAAAATTAAAAGATGTTATGAATAGTCTTGTGTCACCTTTTCAGGCTAGCTTTGTGCCAGGACATAACATCCAGGAGAACATTATCATCGCTAAGGAGATTGCCCATATAATGCAAAGGATGAGTGGCAAGAAAGGTTATATGGTTATCAAGATTGATCTTGAGAAAGCCTACGATAGGCTAAGTTTGGGGTTTTTAATGAAAGTACTGGAAGAGATTGACTTACTGGAGAACATAGTCAATATCATTAAACACTGCTTGTATTCGGTCAGAATGTGTTTATTGTGGAATAGGAGCAGAAAAGAGGAGTTCAAGCCAACTAGAGAGATTAGACAAGGGGATCCCCTATCACCTTATCTATTTGTTCTTGCTATGGAGAAATTATCTCATATTATTACGGATTCAGTTAAAGATAGACGATGGAAACCGGTGAGAGTTGGAAGATCTAAGGTATGCATATCACATCTCTTATTTGCGGATGACCTATTGTTGTTCTGTGAAGCTAGTGAGGAGCAGATGGGGAATGCGCTCGAATGCTTGGATATGTATGGGGAGGTGTCAGGGCAGAAAATCAATCCAAGTATGACTTCTATTTTTTTCTCGAAGAATGTTCCTAGAGACAAACAAAGCATCATTTGTGGGATGAGAGGTTTCCAACGTAAGGAGGAGTTGGGTAGGTACTTAGAGGCACATATCACTCAAGGCCGCAATACGAGAGTTAAATTTCAATTTTTGATTGACAAAGTACAAAGGACCTGAATTTGCATAGTACTAGTATTTTATTTTATGTGTATAAAAATTAGGGTAAAGGTACAATTTTACACCTGAGGTTTGCCCCCAGGAACGCCCAGCACCACAACGTTTTTTCTGGAACAAAAGTACACACGACGTTACGTTTTGGGTGCAAAAATACCACGGGCCGTTAGTTGACCGTCAACTTGGATGAAACGCTGACGTGGCGCTGATTTGGACTGACACGCCGATGTGGATTAAAAAAAAAATCGAAAAAATCGAAAATAAAATAAAATAAAATTTAAAAATTAGGAAAAAATTCAAATAATTAGGAAAAAATTAAAAAAATTAGGAAATAATTAAAAAAATTAGAAAATAAATTAAATAATTAGGAAAAAACTAAAATAAGTAGAAAAAAATTAAAAAAATTAGGAAATAATTAAAATAATTAGAAAAAAAAATTAAAAATTTGGAAATAATTCAAACAATTAGGAAAAAATTCAAATAATTAGGGAAAAAATTACAATACCTCCGCCAAATGGGCCCCACCACGGGTAACCGTTGTTCGCCGCCCCCGGCGGCGCCGGATAACCAACAAATGGAGGAGGAGTTGTATACACACGGCCGGGTGCAATTGTTGAAGATGCACTTGGGTAAAAATTGTTCATTGAAAAAATATTAATTAATTAATTAAGATAATCTTCTTGTCAATTCTCCCTATAGAGATAAATCTAATATGATGTGTGAAGTCGACTAAGAACTAGTGGGGGTATTTTATTTTTTTGCTAATTATTTTAATTTTTCCCTAATTATTTGAATTATTTCCAAAAGTTTTAAATTTTTTTTCGAATTTTTTTAATTATTTCCTTTTTTTATTTTTTTTTCTAATTTTTTTAAATTTTTTCCTAATTATTTGAATTTTTTCCTTATTTTTTATTTCTAATTTTTTTTCCAAATTTTTTGAATTTTTTCCTAATTTTTTGAATTTTTTTCGATTTTTATTTTTATTTTTTAATCCATGTCAAATGTCGTCCAAATCGCCACGTCGCGTTCCATCCAAGTTGACGGTCAACTAACGGCCCGTGGTATTTTTGCACCCAAAACGTAACGTCGTGTGTACTTTTGTTCCAGAAAAAACGTTGTGGTGCTGGGCGTTCCTGTGGGCAAACCTCATGTGTAAAATTGTACCTTTACCCTAAAAATTATCAAGTCATTCATACCATGTAAATTTTAATAAGAGAATTTTCCCTCAATTTTTATTATTTAATTTTTTACCTTTTGGATACATTTATAAATATCAAATTATGGGTTTATTGGGATAATTTTATCTTTTCTTATAAAGTGTTATGAATATATTAATTATGTGGATGTCCATTGACTCTTGATCCTCAATATTATTTGTATACGGATTCACTGTTCATACGGGTTACTATTCATGTATACGTATTTACTATTCACGTATACGTATTCACTATTTATGAATACGGTACTATTCATGTGGGGCCCACAGTTATTGTTCACGCGTTTTTAAAGATTCTAGCCGCGCAAATTGTCCGACGTGTTGAAATATTTGATAAAAAGGGGAAAATTACACTAATGACCCAAGGAGGAAATTACACTTAAGAACCCATTTCCTTTTCTATATATATGTGTGTGTGTCTTTGCGCCGCAAAAGAGAAGAAGAAGAAGTGATGATGATGAGATGAGAGAATAGAAAGAGAGGAAGACTCTGGTAAAATAGGGAGATCTACATGAGAGAGTTATTGTTGTGATATACATATATAATAAGAGACTCTCTATTTCCTCTCCAATCTTTCTTCTTTATCCTATATTTTCTTCAGTTTTATAACAAGTTATCAGCACGAGAGCTCTAAGAGAGATATGATTTTCTCATCTTCTTCTAAATGTTCATTATATCAATCTGGGATAATCTTAACCATTATATGGAATTATAGATATACTTTTACCGATTGTTTTGAACATCGGGTTCCATGGTTAAGATTGGAGATTATTTACCATTCATTTTAGATCCAATTATTTTACATAATATTTTATTCTTATACACACTATATATATTGTTGTTACCTCCTATATGGATGGTTCTTCTTCCAAAGTATAATTTTATTGCTAACATTTTATTATTGTTTTAATTTGACTTCTACATGGATGGTTCTACCTCCTACATTTATGTTTAAGTATTTACCCTTATGCTAGCATTTATTTATTATTATTTAATATTTAATTTATTTGTCATTTTATAATTTGTTAATTTAACTCTTACATGGATGGTTCTACCTCCTACATGGAAATCTTGGTTACTAACTTTAACATAACATGTATACTGTTATTATTGCTAACTTTAATGTTATGTTATTCTATTCAAATTTTTATTAATATTATGGCCAACATTTATATTGTTATTATTGCTAACTTTAATGTTATGTTATTCTATTCAAATTTTTATTAATATTATGGCCGTAAGCTATACACTGTTTTCCCATTATAAAAAATATATGACCAGAAGTCATATCATTTTAACTTTTTAATTTTATGGCCAGAAGCCATATAAATTTTAAATTTCTCATTATGAGAACTAAATGGCCAGAAGCCATAAAATTTTAATTCTTATACTTATGTGTATATATCGTTATTTTAATACATATTATTTAAAAAAAAAACGAAAGGATCAATCGGGAGGATCACGGAGGTTTTGAAAAATTTCCCGGGGTCCCACATGTTATTATTATTATATTATATTTTAAATAGTAGTTACTATTTATGATTGTACATTGATTACATAATGATTGTGCGTATATATATATTAATCTTTTTCCATTATATGATCAGAAGTCATATATATAATGGTTAGAAATTTTTGTTTATCCTGAAAATAAATAGCTGGAAGCCACATTTAATTTCTCATGAGACAAATTAGCCTGAAGTTATGAGATGACACAAATTGGCTTAGTTCTATGAGGAGACACAAATTTGCCTGAAGGAAAGTGATAATTTGGCCTGAAGCCATGAGACAAATTGGAGTAAAGTCAAATCCATGAAGTTAAATATTTGGCTTGAAGTCATAAGGCAAATTACCACCAGAAGATGGTTGTTCTTCTAAAAGTTTATTATAAATTGGTGTATTTAATTTGCTCTGCCCGATAGATATTATGAAAGAGGTTTTAAGAAATATTATGTAGTGTAGTCAAACAAAATAATGAGTTACAATAATTATGAATATTGTACTGGCTTAACTTCATTCCCAGAAGTGAATGAATTTAATTATGGACATGGATGTAAATATGACTAGGTATGTGATATTTAAATTCCCACCTGAAGTGGAGAAATTTTTGTTATAAATTATGAACAAATATTAGAGGAACAACACCTTTGTTTGGCCTTTTTATTTGCCTAGAAATTAAAATATATAACCTCTCGAGTGATTATTTAGAAGCAAATAAATCGTCTTACATAATTTTAATATTATTACTATTTGCACAAGAATCGGCCCGAAATAAAAACTTCACTCGTTTGAAAAATTTTCTTGTGGGTCCTACATATTTTATATTATATTATTATTTACAAAATACTATTTGCACAAGTAACCTTCCGTGGAAAATTTTGAAAAAAATTTCATGTGGGCCCCACGTATTAATATTATATTATTATTACTATTTACGAGGCACTTTTCATGAATAGTGTCGTATAGTACTATTCATAGATACGTCACTATTCATGAAATACGGTATTTTTTATGAATACTTTTTATCCGTGCTAGGTGCTTCAAAACCAAAATTTTTGTGGTAAAATTAGTATTTATCTCTTAATATTAAGGCCCTGAAGGTTTATGTTTTAAATATTGTATGACACAATAAGATTGTGGCAGTCTTAGAAAGGTATTGTCCAGAAGACAATAAACTACAGAGATTTATGTCAGAATAAGTATAAAGGCCAATAGTCCTGGAGGCTAATTATTATATTTTCTAAGAGGCTAGTGTTCAGATTTATTTGGTAGTATAAATTTGACAGAAGGCTCCGGAAGAGTTAATATTTTGTTACAAGTAACAAAATTATTCATTGATTATTCTACCAAGTATTAAAGAAACTAATTGAGTTTCATAGATATCTGCAGAAATAGATATTATATAGAAAATACATGCTTTTGTAAACCAGAAGTTTACACATAATATTATAAACCAGAAGTTTACAAATAATAATGCAAATTGGAAGTTTGCAGTAAACTAGAAGTTTACTACCAATGAGATATTCAAGAGGAAATGAGCTACGAGAGATTTATTGAAGCCAAGGCTCAACATAAAGAATAAACCTACAAGGTAATACGACGTTTAAATTTGTTGTTATTATTATTTAAATTTATTATGATTACATATCATAAATTTATTGTCATGAAAATTTTCTGCTAGAAAATTATCATATGTGTGACTATAAATCTGTGTAATTCTAAGTTATTTTAACATGAATATCTTCACATGTGATAGACTGCATATATTTTATGCATATATAAATTAATTGAAGCATATTAATCATGAATCATGAGACTAGTGATGCAATATTATATGTTTATTCCTGAAGAATTAACATAATTTTTTCCTTTCAAAGTTTAAAGAATTTGAAAGTGATTTTGAAATACAAATATAGAGAAAGTATGTTTATATAACTCACACTTGAGGGGAGATTGCCGGAAAAACTAGTGTGAGTTAGAATACAAGTGTGAGCTAATATTTGAAAAGTTATATAGTTCTCACATAAAGTTTGATCTCCCAAAATGCATGTCGGATTTTGATCAATATGCTATTGAAATTGAAAAATTTATGATTGTTTGAAATATATGTTACAGTAAACCAGAAGTTTACTGATCCAAATAAATGTATTGTTGGCATGACTTGTTTGATCATCCAAGTCATATAAGAACCAGAAGATTCTTCATAAATAACCAACATATTGTTCGAGAATGATTATGTGCTGCTTGTTCTCAAATAAAAATGACTATGTAAATATCATAGGTCATAATTGGTAATGATAATGGATCTCTGGAAATATATCAAACAGATCTATATGGGCCCATTGCAAACCGTGGAAGTTTGTAAGAACGCAACCCGAAGTTGCAATAATGTTTGAATAAATTAAGCGCTATTTCCGTTATACGATCCGGAAATCATGAATTAAAGCATCCATAAAAAAATGGATTAATGCTTATGAGAACATAATACTATGTTGATATATTTGATATATATATATATTGCAGCATTTATATAAGCCAACAAAATTCTCCCCGTAAAATTGGTTTTGGTCAGGAACCAGACAATTCCATCTGAAAAGTTTTTGAATGTGCAATGCTTATAAATCAACTACAATGCACATAGATGAATATAGAAAGAAAGTTGGGATAAATGTTATGTAAGGACCTCCTTCTTCTTGTTTGTCTCTAAATGGAACAAAATGATGTTTCTAAAGGTAACAGATGGATTTAGGAGACTTACACTGCACGATTAGTCAATTGTGATTTGACATTTCCTAATATGAGGGGGAGAAAATAGGCAGATGGGTAAAGAGATTAGCTATAATAAATTATCATTGGCTCATTATGATCCTCATACAAAATAATGTGAACCGGAAGTTCAAAAGATAACTCATGTACAAAGTTTAGCTAATCGAATGCCGAAGCATTTATCGACCTAAAGAAAGTGACAAAGTCATATGTCTCATCTCGCTAATGCTCCTATTGATGTCCCCGAAGGACAACATCTATGATAAATGAATTGATAGCACGCCTGAAGCGTGATAGGTCCATCGGTTCCAAAGATATAAATCCTCGAAAGAGAAAAGGAGCTAAGAATATAGATGATCAAGTTGAGAATAATCAAAATAAATTAGTACCTCCAGAAGAGCCATCTCCTGAAGAGATATTATCTCCAGAAGAGAATGTTGTAGTCCCAGAAGAGACCAAGGTACCTGAAATATGTGAAAATTATGAGATCTCAATAAATTGTTATGAATAGAATCCGATGGGACCAAAATGAAGTCAACGTTGACGACATCTTTGCTTATGATATAGCATATGATGTAATGAATAATGATGAGGATCATGAGCCACAATCCATTAGTGAGTGCCAACAATGTAAGTATTGGCCCCTATGGAAAGATGTCATTATTGCAAAATTAAAATATTGGCAAAACGAAAAGTATTTGGACTGCGTCCATACAACCGATGATGTAAGGCCAGTGATGTAAAACTAGTTGGATACAAATAGGTCTTTGTACGAGAAGAAATGAAAAGGGTGAAATCACAAGATATAAGGTACGTAATATAGTTCAAGGTTTTAAACAAAGACCTGATACTGATTTTGAAGAAACATATGTAGATGTAAATATTTTTGTTATTTGATAAGCCTAGCAGTATATGAAGAGCTTGGTTTGCATCTAGTGAATGTTGTAAATTGTAATTGTCTATTTGTATAATTCACTTGATAGTGATATTTATATGAAAAGTCCCTGAAGGACTCATGGTGCTAGAAGCACATGTCCCCGAAGGACTTAAGGTGCCAGAAGCACATATCCCTGAAAGATTTAATGTGCCAAAAGCACAAATCCCTGAAAGATTCAAGATGTTAGAAGCATTTGATTCAAGTTCTCAAGAACAATACTCAATTAAGTTAAATACGTCCCTTGGCCTGAAGCTATAAGGGCGCATGTGGTATAATTGTTTCAAAGAATATCTGATGAAAAGAATGGTACAAAAATAACCCAATATACCCATGCATCTTTATGAAAAGATCCAGAAATGAATTTGTTACAATTTCTTTTTATGTTGATGATATCAATATCATTAGAACTCTTGAAGAGCTTCAAAAGATAATTTATTGTTGATAAACTACTTGGTCCAGAAGTACCATATCTTAGTGCTTTTTGAGTACTAATATATCATGCTTATTAGGAAAATATAGTTTTTCGTCAACATAAAGACATTAGAAGCAATACTAGCTTCAGAAGAAGTAATATTGATATTGTCATCAGGGGGAGTAAAACTGATGTTATCAAGAGGGGGAGTCGATACACGCTGTACTCTTTTTCCCTTATCTAGGTTTTGTCCCACCTGGGTTTTTCTAGAAAGGTTTTTAATGAGGGCAAAGACCAAAAGTGTATCAATGAATGATGTCTTTCTTTTCTTTGGCTAGGTTTTTATCCCACTGGGTTTTTCCTAGTTAAAGTTTTTAACGAGGCACATTCATAAATGGACATCCAAGGGGGAGTGTTATGAATATATTAATTATGTGGATGTCCATTGACTCTTGATCCTCAATATTATTTGTATACGGATTCACTGTTCATACGGGTTACTATTCATGTATACGTATTTACTATTCACGTATACGTATTCACTATTTATGAATACGGTACTATTCATGTGGGGCCCACAGTTATTGTTCACGCGTTTTCAGCATTCGGCGCAGGTGTCGACGTGTTGAAATATTTGATAAAAAGGGGAAAATTACAAAATTAATGACCCAAGGAGGAAATTACACTTAAGAACCCATTTCCTTTTCTATATATATGTGTGTGTGTCTTTGCGCCTGGCAAAAGAGAAGAAGAAGAAGTGATGATGATGAGATGAGAGAATAGAAAGAGAGGAAGACTCGGTAAAATAGGGAGATCTACGTGAGAGAGTTATTGTTGTGATATACATATATAATAAGAGACTCTCTATTTCCTCTCCAATCTTTCTTCTTTATCCTATATTTTCTTCAGTTTTATAACATAAAGTATGTTTTCTCACTCCACTGTTCGCCTAAAAGAACTAATTTCTGGCTTTTGTTCCATCATGGCTTTTGATGCAAAAACCCATTAGTCTTATCGTCAACCCAAATGCTCCAATTTCCTTCATCATGATTTTTCTCTTCCAATTGCGTGTTGAAGCCACAGTAGCGTATTCCCAAACAAACTATAACACTGTGTTTTGGGTAAGCATTGCTGGCAGCGTTGAAGGGGAAAGAACACAGTAGAACAAAAAAATGCAGTGGGGTACCGTTTGGGTAAGTGTTGAACATGTTGGGCTTATCCAAAAAAACCTGTTTTCCGAGAAGCTTTGAGGCGGAGCATTGGACGTGTTGGTTTGGCTTTTGGTGCTCGTCGTTCTTTGATCTTTGCTTTATCGTCTGTCCGTGGCAGAAAAGCTCCTTTGTGTCTCGTCCCTTTCCAGCTCAGCGTCTTCACGAGCTGTTTTAAAAAGCTCCCTAAGAAGCACCAAGCATGATTAGAGAGGGCAGAAGTTGCGGCTGTTTGGTTTCTGTTTATCATCTTCTCCAATCTTCATATCATTTTGAATTGTTGAACTAGGAAGAGGAGACGGCTGGTACACATCGCAAGAATTACTGAATCATAGGGAGAGCAAATCGGGAAAGGGAGGAGCAATAGCTGCATCATCAGTTCATCACCATCTTCCACCTTTTCAACGAACTTAAAGGCAAGAACTAGAGGAGGCGACTGAATTAAACCTGTGTGGCTAGTTTTTTTTCCCCCAAACTTTTAGAGGACTGTGAACTCATGTTAATTTTGGTTATTTAATTGCCATTGAGGACTTTATTGTTTATTATTATTATTTTTATAATAATAATTATTTTTTAAAATTTAAATTTAATTTTTTTATCTTCAATTATCGCAATATATATATATATATATATATATTGTATATTTATATATAATTCAATAAGATTTATGCCCCTTTTTAGTCATTTTTTATCTCAAATGATTTTTTAAATAATAATTCAAACACGTTTTAGTTTGAAAAAAAACTACTTCTGTTACTGTCAATCTAAATACAAATCATATTTATAATGTGATATTTATAATGTGATATTAAGGTTCATTGAAGAACATGTTGGAAGAGAGAGCAAAGAAACTTCCCGAATGATTTATTACCCTTTGGTCCTATTTATAAGTTCAAATTAACTAACTCTCACATACTAAGGAGAGTTAGTTAACTCATTAATTATGAGCTAAATTTTCAATTTTGTCCAATCTATGATTGGTTCAAAAAGTCAACATGAATAAATTATTTTTGTTTATTGCAATTAAAATGGGCAAAAAAGTAAAAAGCACATTTATTACCTTGAAAATGAACTTATAATAAGGACTACCATTTTTTTTTGACAAAATGAACTTATAAATAGAACCAGAGTGGCATATTATGGGTTAAGGTGTAAATTTTTCCTGAAAGTTTTTGTTGAGGAGTAACGTTGTCTTGAAAGTTTTTTCAGATTCAATATCACCCGAAAGTTTCAAAACGTAGTAATGTTGTCCAATAATATTAAAAAGCTAACATTGACGATAAAAAAATTGATGTTGACCTTTAACTTTTTAACGAAAAATGGCAACATTATTCCATTTTAATACTTTCAGGGTCATATTGAACCTAAAAAACCTTTTAGGAGAATATTACTCCTCTCCTCAACGAAAATTTCTGAAATAAATTTGCACTTTAACCTATAACCTATAGGCTATTTATACGTGGCATTAAACAAAAAAAATCATTTTAATTACTTTATAGCAACTTTGTAATGTGACTTTATAATTAGTACACCCCAACCCCACAGAGAAAAGCACCATTGTAGCAATTTTTACCAAATATTTTGCCCAATTAAAGCACATGGGATAAGTTTTACCAAAATAAGGTAGTTAGTGGCGTCGTGGCAGGTAACGGGACCAGTGGCGTTGAACTTAGTGACGCCACTCATTGAGTGGTGTCAAGTAATTGAGTGGCGTCAAGCCATGGCAAGACTGCACTAATGTTGTCAACCTCTAAGACGGCATTAGTGCCAACAAACCCCCCCTTACCCCCAACCTCGCATTCGAGCTCTCTCCCTCATTCACACGCCTTCCCTCTTCCTCTCCCTCTTCGAAACGTCCTCCTCCTCCATCTTTCACCCTCCTCCATTCTTTTTCACTTTCACCCACATCCTTTCAATCTCCCTCATTCACTCCTTCCCTCTCCCTCTCCGGAAACTCCCTCTGTCCTCCTCCGTCTATCACCCTCCTCCATTCTTTTTCACTCTCACCCACAGCAGCAACTCGTCACACACACATACACCTCCTCATCCTTCCAATCTCCATCTCATTCCCTCCTTCCCTGAAGCTAAGAAACTTTGAGACCCAGAGAAGAGAGAATAACTGGAAAGAAGAAGGAGGAGGCTCAAATTCTCTTTCTCACTCCTGACTTCACGTGTGCAGGTAACATTTAATTTTTGTGTGATATTTATTGTTTAATAATTTGATTTAACTTTTAATTATATACATTTATTTATTATAGATTCTTAATAAATGTATAACTTTAGAATAGATGCTTAATTACTTACAAATTATTAATAATTATAAATAATAAAAAGAGAATAATAATTCTAATTAATAATTTAGGAAATTAAAATATTTAAAATTTATCATAAACCTTAGGATACAAGACTAATTAGTAAATTAATTAATTAATTATTTTTCATGTTAATTATAAACCTTAAGATAGATGACTAATTATTTAATATTTTGTAAATTAATAATTTGATATATAAATTGTAAAATATTATTAGATAAATTTAATTAAATAAATTTGTGAGAATAATAATTAGTGAATTAATAAAAATATTTTGTGAAATATGTTGTATATTATTATTTATAGTACCCTAAGATAGATAAGATAAGCTTAAATAGAGAATAATAATTAGTCAAATAATTAACTAACTAATTAATTATTTAGAGATTAATAATTAGTGACTTAATAATGTGTTGTTTTATTGTAAATTTTTATTAGTCAAATGGATTATCAACGCGGCCTCAATATTGAGCCCAGTTGCAACATACTAATTTTATTTTTAGGATTTAATTGTAATTATGAAATAATTATATATGATTATTGTAATTTTGGGAAAAAATGATTAAAATAAAGTTGGGTCTTTTGTTAGAATTTTCTCCATCTCAAAAGGAAAAGGAAAAAAAAAAGATGCATGGCCGTGGAGAAGAAGAAGATGAAAAAAAATAAAAATAATAATAAATATATTGTGTGGCAACCTGAGAGGGTGGGTAATTCCACCGCCTTCCCTCCCTTACAATTAGTGTGTTGTGAGGGGTGATTGAGAGGGGGAGAGAATTGAGAGAGGGAGAGACGGTGAGAGTAAGGAAAGAAGGAAGGGAAGAGAAAAGAAGAGTCTGGATCATATTTTAAGTTACGTTATTTATTTTATAAGATTATTTAGGTAATTAAATTAATTTCTTTTCAACAAACTTTCTTCATGAAAGTCATTCTACGTACTTTTCTCTTTCTAACGAAAGTAATATAGTATTGATTAGTGAAAATTTTGGGATTAAAATTTTGATAAAGTTTTGAGTTTTGATAATAGATGACTGTATATATCAAGAGCATGATTAATAAGTAATTTTAATTGGTTTAGATTTAATAGTTGGTAGTTGTGGGAATTTAAATTTAATTTTCTATCTAAAATAATTTAGGATTTGTGCTTTATAGGATATTTCTACCAATTAAATGAAGTTTAAGGTATTTATTTAGATTACTTGGAGGTATTGTTGTCGGTTTAATCGGTTTAGTTTTGCTAAATTTTGAACTGTATAAAATTATTAGTTGGGATTTGAAATTTAAATTAGAGTTTGATATGATTTTGATTATATGGAGATGTGAAGATTTGTTAAATAAATTGGGTTATGCTTATATAAATTAGTATTAAGTTAAGAAATTGAGAATTGTGATAATAGGTCTTTTGTATTCGAATTTATTTATAATTTATTGGAGGTTATATTGAGGATTAGGTGGATTAGATTTGAGGTTTATAAATGAATGAGAATATTTGAATTTATAGGTGAAGCTTTTATTGTAGGAAATTGGGTATTTTAGTTAAATTGAGGATATGGTGATCTTTTGATGATTATAATTAGTGAGAAATAATTTATGAAGGAAGAAAATGAGATTGCAACGATGATTTGAGGAATAAATAAAATTATCACTTCTTCAAAGAAAACTAAAATGAAACAATTATTGTTTAACTAATTATTTATTATTGTATTAGTTGATATTTTTGTTAATGCTATTAACGTATAATTATATATTTATTTTTAGAGTGGACTTAATCTCTCTCCAAGTTTAGTTTTTGTGTCAAGAACGGGAGGTAACCACTTTCCACTCATTGTACTTGTTTTTATGATGGTTTGTGAGTGATTTTTAATCTATGAAAGCTATGTTTTTGATGAAGTTGCCTTGTGGGATTTATTTTGGAATGATTAGTGATATTACATTTTATGGATAATGTGTTTTTATGGTTTCTTGAACTGAAATAATATTGTTATCTTAATTATTATTGAGACGATGTATTATTTTTATAAATCATGTTTGGAATCTTATATATACATGCCAAGATTATGATGATGTGAAGCGGTGATGGATGTGGAGTGATGATGAGATTATTGTGTATATAATACCACGTGGTATGCCACCACTTGGTACATAGTGGATGACTTTGATATTTTCAGAGCCTTTGGTATCACCTTTTTCCTTTGGCCGGGTTAAAGGTCAGCTTTTGGGACAGTGACACCTTTTCATATTTGAAGGAAAGGGAAGCCATGGTCCGGTATGAGTTCTATAGCCTTTGGCCGGGCTATACCTCATTATTGGAGAGCTTGGTGTAGTCTTGTCATAGAGACTACACCTATTACATTACAGCCCATGAGTTTTGTCAGCGATAATAAGGATAGGGGGTGATAAGAATTGTCAGGGTATTGATATGTTGCTTGGCATGTTATAAATGTGATTTATAATATGATATAGAACTGTTTGATTTGGAAATTTGTAAAATTATATGTCTAGTACTTTGTTATATAAAATGTTCCACTTGGCACCTCACGAGCACATATTAGCATTTAGAATGAGCTGGATTGATGGTTACAAACATTTTCCAGGTGATGGTTCTTGTGTGGGTCAATCAGGGAAGGCTTCGGAAGCTTAAAATACTTTTGCTAATGGCTGTGCTTCCACCTTTATGGTACATGTTGAATTATTGTATATTGTCACATTAGGGCTCACTTAACATACTCTAATATATTTTGGATATTTTGGAAAATTCTAAAGCAATATTTAGTTTTAAAATATGGGCATAGTAAAATCCAAAGCTTAACTATGTGTATAAAGCATTTTAATTAATGGTTTAATCAAGTAAGTAATTAATAATTGTCCTCTAAATTGGAGGATGTTACACCAGCCCCAAAGAGTGGGGAGTTCTTACTGAGGTGGTGCAGCAGTCACACCGATCACAAGTTGTATAGAACATAGGAGATTGCCCGTCTTTGAGGGTGAGGCGAGCCTCACAGGGATCTTTGGGAGATGTCCATCACCCAGATCTCATCCCACTAGATTTGCAGCAACACTTTATGCGTGCAAGTTTCTGGCACGTGTCTCGTATGAAGAGACTCCCGGTATGTTTTATTTTTTATGTAATTAATTATATGCATTTAGTTGTTTGTACATGATATGGATAATATAGGGCCCTTAGTATTTGTTCTTGATTTTTATGTTGGTGCAGATTGATAGACACCTTATTTCTGCTTTGGTTGAGAGGTGGAGGCTGGAGACTCACACCTTCCATATGCCGGTTGGTGAGATAACTGTTAATCTACAGGATGTAGAGGACATTTTAGGTTTGTCCACTGAGGGTCGAATAGTTTCCGGTCGGATGCATGGTTACTGGGCAGAAGTTATGCAGCAATGCATGGGTCGTACTCCACTCCCAACTTTTTTGACAGGCGGTAACATCAAGATGAGCTGGTTTGACCGTCATTAGGGCCACTGGGAGGAGCACTCAGCTACTGTTGAGGGTCAGCTTTTGTACACGTGCTTATCTCATGCGCCTATTCAGTGGATTTTTGCTGTGTAACAAGTCCAGCTTAGAGGTCCCTTACCGATATATACAATTACTGGGTGGTGACCTTGCGGAGACTGCTATATACAGTTGGGGGTTTGCTGTACTCGCAGTACTATTTCGCGAGCTATGTCAGGCCACGTCAGCTACAGCTACAGACATTGGGGGTTGTTTGTTGTTATTGCAGATATGGGCATGGTCCAGATTTCCTGCCATATCACCTCCCATTCCATCACCCAGTGACGCAGGTGATCATTACAGACGCAGGTATGGAGTAGTTTAGCGATTCTGTAATTATTTGCAGGTCGTTTCACTAATGTTATTGTGTTACATATTGCAGGTTCAATAATGTTGATGAGCGGTTATTGCGAGGTGATCGAAAGACATATCAGATAGAGTTTGACCAGATGGGTCGAGACGATGTATGTATAAAAAATTTCAGATTTGGGAACAAAACAGTAAACTAATTCGTTTTATATGTGTGACCATTTCTTTACATGTACAGGTGGTATGGGAGCCATATAGGGATGCCTGGTATGAGTTTATGGGTGCAGATGCTCACATGCAGGACATGTGGAGGGCGGTGACACCCGTACTTACTTTCTACATTGTCGAGATGCACCAACCTGATCGCTGCATGCGGCAATTTGGCATGCAGCAACACATCCTTAACCCTGCTTCACAGCTTCAGGGTGCACATGATCTTACCTTACGTGGTAAGATGACTGATGATTGGGAGGTCAAGATGGATCCACATATTCAGTTGTGGAACACGCGACATTTGAGCATCGAGACTATAGACTCATCGGAGGGGCCGATTTCCCTTAACTCCGAGCACATGACTTAGTTCTTCACACACACTAGAAGATATATGACAAGGTAGGTCGCCAAGATCGAGCATGTGGTACGTATTGATCTTGCTTTTGTTTTTCATCCTATATATTTCGTCTTATTATCCATAACTTGGTTTCAGTGCTGTTATTTATTTTACTGGATAAATGCAGGTTGATGGTGTAGAGTGGATTTGGTGGATGAATTCTCCACAATTTGCTGCCCATTTCAACAAGAGGCAGGTTCAGGAGGTTTGTGACCAGTTACTCGGAGCACTTAGAGATTTTGGACGAGTTGTCGAGCCTGGTCCCAATGCACCAAGTGGACTCTTAGTTGGTATACCAGATCCCACTTTATAGGTCCCGCCCCATGCGAAGGAGGGACGGGGACTAGGTCAACGACGACCTTGTAACGAGATGGAGGCATATGAGATACCCCGGCCAAGTTCACATGGCGGAGGTGTATATAGACCACTCGTATGGCCCAATATGGCCTATACTTCTATTTCGTGGTACCCACAGCAGTTGCCAGGGGAGATGCCAGCACAGGTGCCTCTAGAGATTCATGCACCGATGCCTCCTTCCATGCCTTCTTACCCACAGCCAGAGACGTCGTTTGCTGCATTCAGTTCTTTCCCACAGCTAGAGACGTTGTTTGCTCAGTAGACACAGGTTCCCTATTCATATCAGTGGTCATCACAAAGCTTCCAGACCAGTTTTGCTAGATTTAGTTCTTACCAGCCTGCACATGGGTTTCCTGGCTTTACTTCTTTTTAGACTGCGCAGGGTTTTGATGCCTTCCGTTCCGACCAGCATGGACAGGGTAGCAGTGATGCAGGGACCACAAGCACGAGTGACATGGGATACCGATTTAAGCTAGGAGGGTACACTCCAAGTGGTAT
The DNA here is from genome assembly GCA_019022615.1 of Acacia melanoxylon. Classification (NCBI taxonomy): domain Eukaryota; kingdom Viridiplantae; phylum Streptophyta; class Magnoliopsida; order Fabales; family Fabaceae; genus Acacia; species Acacia melanoxylon. The sequence goes on along the minus strand of JAFJYJ010000066.1, from coordinate 2,664,684 downwards.
GTCAGGATCTAGTCATAGTCCTTACCAGTCAGGACACCACACATTCGATGATAGAGGTGACGATACCGATGATTTCATACGGGAAGTTGCTGAGGATTTTGATATTAGGCACGATCCTAATGCACAACGTGGACCTGATGGCATCCGTAGGAACCTTGAACGTGATGCGCGTTCGAGACCGTGGCCTACATATACTCCACCCTGAGTGTATTACTGTATTTATGTTATATTTGCATGGATTACTGTATTTATAGATTACTGTATTATATTATATTTGCATGGATTCCTGTATGTGAACAGGTGAGGATTGATTGTTATTTATACGGTATTACTATAAGTTAGGAAATAGGAATGCATTATATTAAACTTGAAATTACTACATCTAATTCAAAGGCACATATGGTAGCAAATAGGAAAGCAAATTTGAACTCATTAGCTATGCGCTTCGTAGGACATGAACGCTTATTATGTCCGGACTGTTTACATATACTACATCTAGTTCGATTAGAGCTAGGTTGGACCTCCACCTCATCCATTTCATTGCAAATGCATATAGATTTAGGGCGCCCCATACCACACAATTTCTATTCATTAGGGATAATCTTTGGTCCGGAAGCGGGCGATATTCCTTGTTCACTACCGATCGGCTGAAATGATGAAGAGTAAATATGCATAATATTGTAGACTGAGAATACTGGATCCACGTACTGATATGGCTCATGGGATACCGCCGAACATGCAGCAATTACATGACTACATGAGAATTTGAATGCCTGAAACTTGTCACACTGGCATTTCCCTTGGCTCAAGTTCACCGAGTATGTATCACCCTGATCATTAACTTCAAACGTGGTACGAGCCACATTAAACTCTTGAACACGCATCGATGTAGCTCGCTCTCCATTCTTTGTCATAGCTTCTCCAATAACACTCGAAAAATGCTTTCCGTTCATTGCATCTTTTTGAGCTTTGGTCCCTCTATTGAACCAATAATGAACAAGTCGACTATAGGTGCATTTCACCAACGATGTTATGGGCATGTTCCTTGCTCTCCTGAAAACCTTATTGATTGATTCAGACAAATTGGTTGTTATATGACCGTATCTTCGTCCATCCTCATCATAACTCTGACACCATTTCTATTTTGAAATTCTTTCAATCCATGCAGCCACTTCACTACTGTAGCTGCAGAACTGGGCATACAAGGCATCCAAGAATATTTTGTTTGGAACATATCCTGTAAAAAAGACAGAAAGACACAACATTATACGGTTCGAGTAAAGAAAAATATGAACGTCACTGCACATCACTTGGAGTATATTACCTATCTTCGTTAAATTTTTCTTCAACTCCTGGTCCTTGAAATGGGTATTAAAATTGCTCGTAACATAACGAATGCAAAACACATGGTACGCATTAGGAGGCTGCCAACCAATGGCCTCATTGCCGACTGCTGATATTATGCTTTTGTGACAATAAAAAATAAGACATAGACCAACCTTATTTGTAACATACAGTTGTATGGAAGACAAAAAAAATACTCTCATGCTTCCTTAGTTTCACTTTCAACAATTGCAAATGCAATCGGCAAGATCTCATTATTTCCATAATGAGTGGTGGCAATCAATAATGTCCCCTTATACTTACCGTATAAATGTGTACCATCCACTTGTATGACTGGTTTGCACCATTTGAACGCCTCATGACATTGGCTGAAGGTCCAAAATGTACGTTGAAAGACTCGAATCCCATTAACAACCCGCCGATCAACAATATACGATCCATGTTGAATATTATAAATAGATCCCAGGGAAAATTTCAATATGTACTCGAACCATCTTGGCAGGAACGCATATGACTCGTCCCAATCACCATAAATCTTAGCTATTGCTTTTTGTTTTGCCTTCCATGCCTTCTCTGTAAGAAACATGATAACCAAACATTTCAGTCACCCTTTCTTGTATCATGATCATAGCTACCAAAGGTGTTTCCTTGACCATGTATGCAAAACCAATCACAAAAAGTGTACACTAGGAATGTTATTTATGTTCATTGATAAACACAAATAAATTCAGAAATTATCAAATGGTATTGTGCATCGTACCTTTTATGGCCTCAGAAATAATTTCAGAATCAAGTTGTTTGTGATTTTGGGAGAGAATTTTGCTCACACAACTATGATTTCCAACCCATTTAGTTACCACCCAAGTGTTGCTATTCTTTGGTTTAATTGCTCTTACTCTCCAATTGCAACCTTGTTCATGATTCCGACATTTCATTGACAACTTTGTTGTAGTACTCTCAACCACTACAGCTTCATGATGTTCCTTCATGCAATAATATTTTATTGCGGCTTGCACATCATTCTTGGACCTGAACTCTTGTTTCAAATATAATCCATTTCCTCTTGCCCACGGACCACAACCCAAGCCTTCAACATCCAGTATATCCTCATGTGGGTAATCTTCATCAACAGCCTCATAATGCGGAATCTCATTCCAAAACGGTGTAATATCTGCATATTCACACATAATATAGCTTATGCGAAAACATGCTAACTATAATAAAAAATATAATAATACAACTCCGTAACTAACCTGATGATTGTAACATACCAGTCTGTTGTGACATGACATTACCATGATATTCGTCATCTGCATCACTATCATTTTGATCATGGTCATTAGCCAATAAAGTGTCTTCTTCTTCTTCTTCTTCCTCATCTACCATATAGTCGCTTTCTTCTCCATGTGCAACGGTTGATTGTGTTGGCTGAGGTGTACCAGAATGAGCCATATAATGTAACTGATTACTAAGGTGGAGTTCATGAATCGATATTGGTATACTCTCCTCTGACGCCTCAATATCCACATATAACTCAACAAATTGGGACGTAGGGTTTTTGTCAAATGTTTGAACAAAAACATCCACATCCTCATCATCGGATATCTCAAAACCCGCATATTTGCGGTTTCCACAAGGAACTCTACCCGTCACTGAAGATATTACCTGATTTTGTTGCAACTTTAACTTTTGACGGATCTTTTCATATAAATCTTTAGCGGACATGCCTAAAACAATATACATTGCTCTTTTTTCACCTTCAAAGCTCTATCTATTTACACTTATATTTTTAGAACCATTATAATATACAAATGAACGAATTTGATTCATTTTTTGCTTATGTAATATTATGAAAAAGAACAACAAATTACAGATAAAAAAATAACAACACAAACAGCAACTGAGTAGAAGAAGAAACATAATGTATAAATGGAATTTAAAAAAAGAAATGAAGAAACAGAATGTGATCAAAACACATGGTCAGAAAATAGATATGGGATAAACAAAAGAAATCGCAAGATAAAAATACAATGTGGTGGAACACTGAGTGTGAATTCGTAAAGGTTCACAACACATAAATGCAGTATATATAGAGAATTATAAACTAGTGCTGCACAGGGTTAGACGGCATTAATGACGTCACCAATCTCTACGCCACTTTGCTGAATTCTGCCTCAATTGGGTACAATTATACAATCTGAATTCCTCTGAACCGGGTACAATTATACAATCTGAATTCCTCTGAACTGGGTACGATGACACTGAGTGGAATCTTGACCACTCAGTGGCGCCACGTGTTGTGGCGCCACTAGTGGTGTTACAACACGCGACGCCATTAATCAATGGCGTCACAACACATGGCGCCACTGATGTCGTCTAGTCAAATGACGCCACTAATTGCCTTATTCTAGTTAAACTTATCCCATGTGCTTTAATTGGGCAGAATATTTGGTAAAAGTTGCTACAATGGTGCTTTTCCCCAACCCTACATGTCGAGTGTTATGATTAGGTTCAGAGGAAATACAAGGTTGAGTTTCTTATGCAAACTGTATTTAAAATATTCCCTGTTTGCGCATTCTATCTACTTCACGCCCACAATTCTAGCAAAAGATGGAGAAATCTTAAGGACCCTTTCCAATGATGCACAATATCAAACTATGGTAAATCAAATGTTTTTAAATCCATAAAATCAGTAACTCGTTTCATCATCCTACCCAATTCATAAACATCACACCAACTGCCCAATCCACTTCAGCCATAGACATTGGGTGATTATCTTTTTGCATCACTATGTACACACATGCACCAATTAAAACCTCAAACCAATCACCTTGCCCAGATTCACCCTCTGTGATGGTAGAATCATCAATTTAATATCACTAATTTTTGAAGATATACCTAATCAAGAATTAAATTCATCTATTAAACTTTGGGCTTGATATGGTACCTGCACCTGCAGTTCCAACACGAATGAATGTTCCTTGTGGACCATTGATGCCCCCAATATGGGCTTCAAACTGATCATATTCTTGAACAACACTACACAAGGAACATATCAATTCCCCAGTCACATCATCCCTAACAAGAGATGTTTTCCCATAATTGTTGCAGGAACGTGAGCTTGCCATTGAGTACGACAAATTTCAAAAGGGGACTTGTTTTCAAAGGTTTTGTTTCCAAGGGACTGTTTGGTCAATGAAAACAAGTTCTAAAAGAATACTCTTGGGAGAAGATACGAACAAGTAGGAAAGCTATGCTTTTTATTTGTTTTGGTAAGACTTCAAGTAATTCACTGGTAGATTGGAATGCAGATAGCAGTACTGTATTTAGTCAAACAAATAATAGATTAGAACAATAATATGATTAAAAAACATATACATGTTCATCTTCTTATGAAAGTTAGTTAGCTCATCCAGACCTAGATAAATAAACTTATTTATAGAATTATTGAATGGCTCATAAGATCTAAATCCTATGTATAAAATCGAGTAAATACCCTTTTGGGTCCCTAGAAAAAAACACGGACCCCATTTTGGTCCCTCATACAAAGAAATGTCCTTTTAGTCCCTGAAAAGGACGAATAAGGGGTCGATTGGTGAACATTTTGGTCCCTCGTAAATTTCTAAAAAGCCCTTTTTAGTCCATAAAAAAGTCTCATTTTAGGGACTAAAATAGGGTCCGTGTTTTTTGTCGGAGACCCAAAAGGGTATTTACTCTATAAAAAATCATAAATCTTAGTTTTGCATATAGAATGGGGATCCTAAACATGCCACACACATATAATACTTACTAGATGGAAGTATTTTTTTTTTTATTTCCCTAGAAAAAGAAGATTCACTTAAAAGTTGTGCATTTACAAATATGCAAACAACATAACATTGCATTATCTACGAAGGCATTATTCAAAATCAATTCCCAAGTTGTGCTAGACATGAGAAAATTAATTGTACAATGCACAAGTTGATAATATTTTTAGCTTGAAGTTTCTAAAACAAATAATTTTTACAAAGCTACAGTAAAACTAGGAGAAAAGGGCAATGCAGAATAATAGAAATAGATCAAGCACCAATAATTCTAAATTTTTGTGTGTGTGTAAGGTAGAATGCTAGAAACACCAGACAGTAAAAAAAATTGCTTCAGATAGGGAAGTTCTAAAAGTCAGGATTGAAGGTTACAGAAAAACAGAAGAACTGCTAAGCTTAAGCACTACTAATTCTAAATTTGCTCCTCTCATCCATGGAATAGAAAAACAGGTAAAATAATTGCTCTAAATTGGCATGCCACTGGAATGAAATGCATGTTCAAACAGGAAGTGACAGAAATTACCTAACCATACAATCGAGAACTGAAAAAGAGATCCTCATCAGATGAAATCAATATTTTAAAATAAAAGGGTTAAGGTGCAATTTTGCCCTTAAAGTATGCGCTCAGGAGCAATTTTGCCCCTGAAGTTTTCGGCGTAGCAATGTTACCCCTGAAGTTTAAAAACGTAGTAATGTTGCCCCTCCGTTTAAAACCCTAAAGTTGATCGTTAGGGTTTTTAATGGAAGGGCAAAATTGCTACATTTTTAAACTTCAAGGACAAAATTGCTACGTTTTTTTGGAGCAATGTTGCCCCTGAAGTTTAAAAACGTAACAATGTTGCCCCTCCGTTAAAAACCCTAACGTTGACCGTTAGGGCAGTTAATGGAGGGCAACATTGCTATGCCGCAGGGGCAAAATTGCACCTTAACCCAAAATAAAATAACCACACAAAGTACAGAGAAGGAACTTCCAATTCATGATTTTGATATTCAAAGCAACGTACCCAAATCGGTCAATATCCCATAAAAGCCGGTTCAAGGAAAACCCCACATTTGTCATCAGGGCAATCGAACTTCTCCATTACAAAACATGACATGAACCGTGTTCATAAGAACATCTGATCGTTGATAGCAAAAGATTTCAAGAATATGCTCCATTACCGGAGAATAAAAAACGAAAAAAAGAACACAAATAGGATTTAGGAAAACCAACATGATCATGTGATAAGCTCGAGCTGACGCAGACAATTATCTTGACGATGGCGACAGAGAACGACTGCTTATGCCGAGCAGGGGAGGTGGTTGAGCAAGGAAACATAACCCACCCACAACCCAATGTAATTGGATCGAACTCGCTTAAAAAGACGCCTTAAATGGGCAGACTATGGGCACACCTACAGACTGCCCATACCCGCCCATTTATTCTTTTTTATTAATTACTTATCTCATTCCGTATTCTGGTATAAGGTAAAGGTGTTCTTGACTCCCTATCCTAGATAAATGATAAATTTATATTATGATGGTACTTGTCTAAATTTGTGTGAATTGTGATTATTAAACTTTGAAGATTCAGATTTCATAATTTAGAATGACGAATTTGGATAGATGTTTAATGCTTATGAATGTTTTTTTTTTCAAAAAAATAAACATGTCAAATGTAAATGGGCAACCCAAAACCCGATGAGCCCGCCCATTTATGTGCTAGTCCATTTACACGTATTTAAATGGGTTGAGGTACATGTATGAACTAGTTTATATCCATTTAAAGTTTAAAGGGCGGGTTATGGGTTTGACCGTGGGTTGCCCAACCCTCCCATTGAAGCCACCGATTGCAGCCAGTAAAAAGGGTGGAAACGATAGTGTCAAATCGAGGTAGGGAGCGAAGGGTATAAATTATCATTTCAAAAATTCTTCAAGGACGGCGTTGTCTTACTGAAAAATAAATCATTTTTTTTTCAAAAACGAAAAATAAATAAATCATCTCATTTTTTAGACTTTGTTAGTTAAGGATTACTCACTCCATCATGCTAGATATAAAGTTGGGAATTAGGGCCGGGGCTTTAAAGTTTGGGGTAAGAAAAACATCTATTTTTTAAGGCTTGACCTGAGAGCATGCGAGCCAGGGCGGCCTACAGGGTCGGAAGACATTTTTTTGAATTAAAATTATTTTTCATGCGTTTTTTAAAGAAATATAATTAGTAAAATACAATAATTAAAGTTCTAATTTGTCAAATAAATGTTGTCAACATTAATGTCTACAAAAAACACTTAATACAAATAAACAAACGCAGCCATTAATTCATAATCAAGAGTAAACTATTGTTCACAAATAACTCGCACAAAGTATAACAAGTTTACCACTAAGCAATATTTGTATGGTGACTATCATTTTTATCTTCTTCACCACTTTCATAAATTTCAAAGACATTTGATTGTACTTCACTTTGAGTAGTAGGCTCTGTTTTTATGGGTAAAAATACCAAGAATGTCTTCTTTTACATCATGAATACATCCATAATCTTTATCTTGCAACAAATATTAAATTAAATCATAAAATTAAAGTAGAATTATTATGTATTTGTAATTAAATAGATAAATAACTCTATAAAAAAATACAATATATATATATAAATTAGTAAATTAAATGGTCAAATCAAGTTTACAGAACAATATATATATATATTTAAAGGGTTTAATGGGCCGGCCCTGCAAGACCAACTTCATTTAGAAGCTCCAAATTACAAGCTCGACCCTTGAAGGGCGAGCTTAAATGGTACCGACGCTCAATCCGATTTCTCGGCTCTAGTTAGTTACGGAGCTATAAAAAAGTTATAAATAATAAATATATAAGAAATATATTATTTTTGTAAGCATGCTTTTATTTATCGGGGGTAAGTAAAGGGCTCTTTGATATGAGGAGAGATGAGGGAAAGTGAGTCGGGAGAAAATCTTTTGAAATTAAATTTGAAAAAATTAGAGAAGTGAGATTAATTTTTTTTTAATTAGTTTACCAACATATAATTGATCTAGCGGTGTAAGGTCCCGTTAGACCCTCTCGAGTCTTGAGTTCGAATCCCAAGGGAGACAATTGTAATGGGAGGGGCAACCACTAACCTTAAACTGGATACCCGATAACAATATGGAACCACTTTCGGTGCCTATCCCAAGAATAGGCACCATCTACCCATCGATTTAGACCATTCGGATGACGGTCCCGCATTTGATTTTTTTAACTCGCTTCTTTATAAATAAAAAAAATCATTTTTTGAAAAAAATGTTAGTTGAGAGATTATCTTTATTTTAGATTCTCTACCCATTAAAATAATTTTTTTTTGAAAAAATATAAAGTAAAAAAAAAAGATTTGGACCGAGATCTGGACGATCCAGGAGAGAAGAGCTCTCCCTGCCTATCCTTTGATTCCATAACAATATTAGAAAAAGCTTTTAATTAGTTTTTTTTACTCATTTATCATACATATTCTCTTTACTAAAATTTTATATCTATATTTCTCCAATTTTTTAAATTTAGGATTAAGGGACATTTTTGCCTTGGAAGTTTTTTGAGGGGCAATTGTGCACCGAAAGTTTTTTGGGAAGCAATTTTGCCCTTGCAGTTATTTGATTTAATTTTAACGTCGGTTGACCAAATATGTTGAAATGTGACATGACCATATGTCATCAACGTCGTTTTTGTTAAGGTGCAAAATTACTTCAGAAGTTTTAGATCTAACATTGAAAAAATGAAGTAAATGACATATAGACTTTTGACGTAAATTTACACTTTAACAAAAATGATGTGGACAACATATGGATTATCAACTCAGCATATTTGGTCAACTAACGATCAAAATTAATTGGGATAACGGCAAAGGGCAAAGTTTCTCCATTTCCAAAGCAAAATTGTCCCTAAAAACACTTCTTAGACAAAATTGTCCTTCGGTAAAAACTTCTGGAGTAAAATTACCTTTTAACCCTTAAATTTAAGTCATAAAAATCTCCCTCCCCTCCAAATCCCTTGTACCAAACAAGTCATAAGAGAAAGAATTAAGGTAGTAATAATAAGAAAAACTATGAAATAAAATGTAGTGCAAAAAAAAAAAAGATTATGAGAGAGAATATAAGGATCAAGCTAATCCAAATATTTCAGGCTCGTATAAAAAGGATTGGCGGGCATATTAATTAATTTTATGGACATTAGCACACAAAATATTTTTAAATTAAAATAAGGATATGATGCGAGGTGCTTATATTTTGCCTGAAATATGAGATAAGCTATGCCAAATAGAATTTATAGAGTGACTTATTTTTCTTGCCAATAAATAGAGTGACTTATTTAAACGAGTTACTTAATCTAATCACTATTATTAATCATGTGTGTATGAAAAAGGATAAGAGATGCCCACAGGTCCTGGGGTCTACATGCCAAAAATTAAGAGAATACTACATATAAATACTATGTGAATTTACAAAACCTCCCGATGCCTATTGAATTTGTAAAAAAACTGAGAAGTGACATGAGCTTATGAGGAATATCTAAATTTAGGGAAAAAGACCACACTGCCCCTTAACTATCTTAGTTTATGAAGACAGGGTTTTGGCCACTTCGTTCTCTTTCAAATTTCATTCGCCCATAGTAGCGCGCGCGTTCTTCATCTTGACCCACTGCCGTCGCTGCCGCTGCCGTCACCGTGGACGCCGTTTTCGCCGCCGCCGTCAGGTATCTTCATTCTGATTCTAATTTCATTCGCCCATTTGCCTGCCCTAGCGCGCGTTCTTCATCTTGACCCACTGCCGCCGCTGCCGTCGTCGTGGACGCCGTTTTCGCCACCGCCGTCAGGTATCTTCCTCATGTTGACCTCTGCCAAATGAAGCCATATCAAGTTCTTACTTTGAACAGTGAGTTGTTGAAAATTGCAATCTGTTGATTCCGTTTTCTGATGACCTATAAGATTGACAGATTTCATGCTACGTGCTTCTAGTATTCAACAATCACCTGATAAACGAACGATCTGGTTTTCGATTTCTTACTTATACGATAGTTTTAGACCTGAGTCTTTACTGTAGTGTCTCCTTTTTTGATTTAATCTATCATTTTGGGAGTCTTGTGAACAAGAAGAACCCTTTCTTGTTTTTTTGTTTTTTCCAGTTTGGATGTTCGCATTAGCAATTTTTGATGTGTTGTCTGATTTCATTTTGCTCTGAATTAATCTCACAGTTATTAGTTTTTCATTAAAATGAATTAGTATGTCCAAGTTGACTCATCTTTCTTTTGGATTGTGATATCAATCGTACTTAACTCAGCTCTGCATTTCTCTTTAGGTATTTAGCTCTTAAACTTAGCTCAGCTGTCCTAATTGTCTATAATGTGACTAGTTTACATTTTTCTTTTGGATTAATATTTGGTATGCTAGCTTTTCAAGTCTTCTATAAGGATTGAGGGAAGGGAGCACATTTCTTAAGGAAATGGAATTCTTGCATTTTACAATTTACTTTCCGATTTTTTCTCATAACTGGCAACACTTTGATGTTGTAATTTTTTTTTATTATAATACGTGCTTTTGTATTTGATTTCAAACTTGTGTGTCTATCAATGTTTCTGGATAACCTGTTTTCTATACAGCATTTTCATCTGGCTTCCATGATTTTGGTTTTCCGCTTCTTTGTCTTCCCTTAAAATGCTTTAGTATGATTTCTTTGTAATCTTCCTTGGAGCTTTTATGGTTTTCAAAAATACAAGGGGTTGCTTGAATCTCCAAGGAGTGTGAAAAGTACAGGAATATTGTATCTGAGTGGCTGAATAGTAACTATCTGGTTCTAATTTGCTTTAAATCTTAGAATATTAAGGTTCTGTTTTGTTTGCAAGAAAGAATGAAAAAAAGAATAACAGTGATAGCGAAATTGGGAGCTGAGAATTGATCACTTGATAGGGTCTCATGAAGAATCATGGAGGTAAAGCATTGGATCCCCAATGCTTTAGAATAAGCTTTAGCTATCCATAAGTCTATTGAGGCAACAAAAAAAACACAGAAAATATAGGCAAGAAGAGAGATTTATTTTTGCAGTGATGTTTCACTCGACCATGGTTGTTGATTGATTAAGCAGTATTTTGACTAATGAAGACAAAGTTCTCTGTAGATGGGATATATGTTGTGATCGAAGCATAAGCATAAGTCATCATTCTGTCATATTTGCATCTTCCTGTTTTTGAGCTTCCATTTCTGCTCATTGGTTCTTTTAATTCATGATGGACCTGGATGAGTTGAATGGGAAGCACACTATTTATTTAGCATGAAGTGGTATTGCTATCATAGCACGAGTCATTGATTTACATCTAAATTCTGCACAGATGTTAAGTACTACCTTAATATAGCAATGTATGTAGGAAAATCCTTAGACCATAAAGGCACAGATTTAGTGTGCAAAAAATTAAGCCTTCCTTTCGGGCTAATTTTGGCGCCAAATTAAAGGATTTCAATAAATTATCACAAATCAGCGATGAACTGTTCGACTTCGACACTTGCATAGGTGCTTCCATGCAGTCCAAAATCAGCGCTTTCTTCAAATCTCCAGCTCATGAGCCCAAATCCATCGTCCCAGCTTCGGATATCGACAGCGATGATGATGTACTAGCAATCTGGGAGAAGAAAGAGCATCATATCTTCAATACCTACCAGCAAAGACGTTCCGATCCGAAAATGTACGCCCTTGATAGAGTCCTCGATTTCAATCTTCTATATTTTGAAAACTGTTTTTTCCGTTTTAGTTTATCGGAATCTGCTTAGTAGGAATTTTGAGTAACTCTGGCTATTTAATTTGAAGAAAGGTATATGTTCTCCTTTTCTCAGATAACAAGCAGGACATTCTTCTTCTCAAGGCATTGCATTTTTCTTGGGAGATTGGTTTTTTCCTCTTTCTAATATATGCATTTTTTATTATATTTTGGTCAAAAAAGAATCCAAGGCAATACAGAGGAAATTCACCAAACAAAGAAAGTCATACCAATAGAATCGTGTCCAAAACAAGAATCCCTTATAACAGGAAGGACGATTATCAAGAATAAGAAGAGGAGCTATGCTCAGTTCTATCTAGAGTGTGGTCAATCTGATTTCCTGTTACACAGTTGTTCTACTTGCGGTGTCAAATTTGCTCCAGGTGACGCAGAGGATGAGAAAGCGCATAAAGAATTTCATAAAACTTACACTCGAGGGCTTCCATTTAAAGTAAGTTCACTCAAAAAATTTCTACTTGAACAAGGGTGACATGCTTGGCTGGACATCATTTGGATGGTTATCTTTATTATGCAGGGATGGACTAATGAAAGAGTTATTCATATGCCTAATATCAAAGGGGATCGAGTCATTTTGGTCTTGCAGAGTGACCCTCTAGGTCAGAAAAATAAGGTCTAATCCTTATATACATATATCCCTAGACTTTTTTTTTCATGTTTCCAAATTGGAATTCTGCATTTAAGCATGGTGACCTGATATTAATTTTTCATGGAAAAATTGTCATTGCTGACAGGTTGAAGAGGTTGTGAAAATGATGGAAATCGACCTTGGAACTGGATGGATAATTCATCAACACTGCAAGGTGGATATGCTATCCCTTTGCTTGTCTACTTCGTTTAACTTAACAAGCTCATCTGTAATTGGATGGAAGTAGTTTACTTGAGTAATTTCATATATGCTTTGTTGGTTCTATTTCTTAGATTAATTCGTTGTCCTTTTATGTGCAGGTTTATCTGTTCATCTCCTTGCATAGGATTGTTGGGTGCCTTGTTGCTGAACCAATCAAAGAAGCCTTCAAAGTTATCTCTTGCTCAGTTGCTGGAAGTTCCAATGGAAGCAGAAAGAAGGAAACGAGTTCATTGTCAACCACCCTCCATTTTGGGGATATAATTTTTCGAAGAGAAGTTGAAAAGAGAGCCTCTTGGGTGAATGAATCTGCAGAATTGGACACAACACATGGTGGGGCAATATTTTGTGATGACAAAGCAGTCACTGCAGTTTGTGGCATTAGAGCCATATGGGTGACATCCTCCAACAGAAGGAAAGGCATTGCCACCCAAATGCTAGATGCCGTGAGGTAAATTGAACTATTTGATGATTGCCGATTCTAGCCTTTGTCTAGTCGCCTTATAAATATTCCAGTCCAAGTTGTTGAACTGTATATAGGAAGCTAAAATTATTTGTCAGCGGACGGGATTTGTTGGCATATCATATCCAAATCTCAAGGCTAATGCGTTTGATTTTTCCCCCCTACTCAGTATATATTCAGAAACTTAATTTGTATGTTACAAATCAGTATCCAGTGAAGGATTAAATGTTGCATCATATTCAACTGAAAGAGCTATGCTTAGCTGACGAATTCTTGCACTACCAGAAGTGAATGTAGAAAATTTATATAAAAGGAGCTTTTTATTTAGTTAAAGTTGAACAATTGTTATTCCTCAATTATATCTAACTCTCCTGTATTGTTGAATTGGTGGTAGGAAAAGTTTCTGCATGGGTTTCGTGCTTGACCATTCTCAGTTAGCATTCTCTCAACCAACATCAGTTGGAATGGCGTTAGCATCAAGTTACATTGGCACTGGATCATTCTTGGTGTATAGAGGCAACAAAACAGAATCCTAGAAATTGAATAGGCCAAGCCATATTTTGATTACTTTTATGGAATTATGGATGTTGATTTACACATACAAAACATCGAATGCATGCTTTCAATTAAGATTACCAAGGTTATGTATGAGCATATCTAGGAAGTTAATTGGCAAACGTTTTAGCTTCTTGATACGCTCGTTCAAGAATAACATTGCAGTCATTTGCAAGCACGTACACCTCTGATTTTATCAGCTAATTCTTCAAAAGCCTAGCCAGCAGTAGTACTACTCTCTCTTTTAAAATTTGTTCTTCATGATATCTTTCTTCTACCATCTCGTTCTTTCTTTCCCCTGCCTTTCTCAGTTTTGTTGCCGGCTTCATCTTTGTAAGAAAATATCAGCCATGTCACTAAACCACCCCCAACTCTAACCCAGCCACTTCTTTAAACTTGCTGCTCAACTCCGGCTTCCAGCTCAACCTGGCCCAACCCCTCAACAGATCTAAATGTTAGTTTGGCCTCTTATGATTTAATTCCATCAACATCATCTGGTTTTTTTTTTTTTTTTTTTTTCATTTTTTTTCATCTGGGCAAAAAAAAACTTCACCTTTTTTAATTGGAATAACAAATATATAATTATATGGGAATTTTTTTTAAAAATGTGAAAAATGTTCTGAATGTTAAGCAATTAGAGGAAGGCATATAGAGGAATACAAGATTTCACAAATTTTGATAAAAGTTTTTATAAGTTTAGATAAAAATTTTACAATTTCTCATAAGAATTTTACAAATTGCAAATCAAAATTCACAATATCTAATAAAGTTTCATAAGTTCCAAATCCAAATCCACAAGATATGATAAAAATTTCACAAGTTTGGATAAGGTTTTTATAATTAATTCTGCCAAAATAAGAATCATGACAATTTTGTCATTTCCTTTTAATTTTGAAAAAAAAAAAACGAATCAGAGTGTAATACCTTTTTAGTATTATAAATATTCATAATACATTTTTTGTCTTTTAGCATTTTAAAGTTTTTTAAGAGATTTTCCCTCAATATATTTTGGTACAAGTAATTTTATTGCCCATCAATTTTTCATGTTGGAGAAAACCGATGTATGCTTACGTTACGTCAACACGGGAAGACATATTTTTGCCATTCACAAGAAATGTGGCGAAAAGCTAATTTGGTCCTAGACTGTTTTGATCAATATTGCCTTTTTAATTGATTACAAAAGTGAAATAAACAAATATTTTAATTTTTAGTTAACAAATACGTTTAATAATAAATAAAATTTGAATTTATATTTCTCAAATTAAAAATACTCTATCGATCCTATTATAAATAACTTCTCCAATGATTTACCCGAATTAAGAAAAATCTTAAACCTTATTAAAACTGCCTTAAAGAATTCAATAATTTTACCCTCCTTCAATATCTTAGTACAAAGTAAAGATAATAAAAATTGAATAGTATAATTATACACCCACATTAAAAATTTAATGATACAGTTTATAAATTGAATCAGAATAAACCTTCTCTCTTCCCTATAAATATAAGTGAGTTTGCATTCCATGCTTTATCACATTAATGATAAGCACATATCATTGTGATGAGATCTCAACTAATCAGTTTAAAATTTGAACAGTTCAAATTTTTAATTTGTGATTTTATAAATGATAAATCATTTTTATGAGAAGCGATAATTATAAAATTATCATTATTTTTAATTCTATATATAAGAGAATAAAAAATATTTAAAATATAAAAATTGAATTGAACTAAATTAAATCTGGACCATATAAAATTAATCTAATGTGGTGAACACAGATTATGGAAATGAAACGTGCTCCGTGAATATAATGGTTAAGTGGTGGAAAGAATGGACTACTTTTTCTAATAGTTTATATTTTACTAAAAAGAAATCAGTTTTATCTTTGAAGTTATTATGGTTATCTGTTGAGCTTTAAGAAAGGCTTGTGTATATTTTCATTAAGGAAGAGAGAAGTGTAATTTGAACATCTTTGTGAGACAAGAAATTTATACTTCATACTATTTGTTCATGATTCGAGTTTTGAAAGTTCTTTTCCTTGGACAGGCATTTATATTGGTGATGGCAAAGTCGTTCACTTCACAAGACGTGGACAAGAAGTAGGAACTGGTACAGTGCTGAATCTTCTTCTCATTAGTTCAGGACCAGCCAGATCTAGAGAACCATGCGAAACTTGTACTCAACCTCAAGGGGTGCATGGGGTTATCTGCTCATGCCTCAATTGCTTCTTAGCTGATGGTGATGTCTTGTATCGCTTTGAGTATGCTGTCAGCCCCTCTGTGTCTTGCAAAAGCCCGTGGCGGGACATGCACGCTTGCAGTCTCTGATCCAGATGAAATTGTGCTACATCCAGCAAAGTATCTGCTTGAAAATGGATTCGGTTTGCTACAATGTTTTCAAGAACAACTGTGAAGATTTTGCAATCTATTGCAAAACCGGGCTTCTTGTTGTTGATGAAGGAACAATTGGGCGAAGCGGGCAAGCAGTTTCCATTATAGGGGGACCTCTATAGCTAGCTGCTGTCCTGTCCACACCTCTTCGTCTTGTTACCAGTAACGTTTATGGAATGGCAGCAACAGCAGTTGGTGTGTACTGTGCAAGCAGGTATATATGCAGCTGACATTGGGATGAGGAAGGACGTGGTGAAGGTACAAGTGGAGGACTTGACTAGCAGGTTGGCTACAGGCACTACTGCTACGGATTTTGTCCGTAGCAAAATATCGCGTCGCAATTGCGACGGATATTTATATTCGTAGCAAATTTGCTACGGATTTTAAGATCCGTCGCAATTGCGACGGATCTTAAAATCCGTAGCAAATTGCTACAGAATTTATTTCCGTAGCAATTTGCTACGAAAATAAATTCCGTAGCAATTTGTTATGGAAAAAAATCCGTAGCAAATTTGAAATTTGCTACGGATATTTTTTCCGTAGCAAATTTCACAAATTTCAAAATTTGCTACGGATTTTTTTCCGTAGCAAATTCCGGAATTTGCTATGGATTTTTTTCCATAGTAGATTTGTTAGCAAATTTCAGAATTTGCGGAGATTTTCTTTTTGGTATCAAATTTTTAAATTTTTAAATTTTTTTAATAGAAAATTGAATACAAATAGTAAAGTAATGTACCATGAATATATGAACGATAAAAAAAGTTTACATAGTGAAAACACAATATATATATATAATCCGTAGCAACAAACAAATACAAAAAAGTAGTAGCAACAAGCAAATACAAAAAAGTAGGCTAAACAAAGAAGATTGTGATCATCGTCAACACCAAAGCATGGTCATCATCACCGAGAGTCGACCCGAACCTCTGTCTTTCATAAGGGACATGATTTGAAGCTGCATCGCCCTCATCATCCCATTTTGCCGAGTCATCTCCCGTCGCATCATCGCCCGTTCTGCCGCAACGCCGCTTGATCGATCTTGTTCTGGCGCCGCTTGATCGATCTTGTTCCTGAATCATCTGCTGCCTCATCATCTCCGTTTCCTGAGCCAGCCGTTGGCTCATCGTCTCCTGTTCCTGGGTCATCTGTGTTGCTTGCTCCTCCACCAACGCCTTCATCTTCTTTAGCTCATCTACAAAATTGATTAGTACATTTATTATTTGTACTTCATTTGAATGGACAAGAGAATGAAAATTATCAAAAATAAATGTATTATGTTTACCTGAAGAAACCCCTACAGTGCCGGATGAGAGCGCTTTGTTTGCTTGATCGGTTAGCGGACTCACCGTATCCAAAGACCCTCCCCTTCTTGTCAAATCCGCCAGTAGCCTCAAAGAACAGACTCTCATTATCGGATATAGAGGATGAGGGGGTCGATCTCACGCTGCGAGGCTCTCTCCCGCGACGCTTCTCAAAGTTTTCCTACAAGCAAACAAATACATAACAAATAAGACATGTAAAATGAAATAAATATGGTGGTGCATAAAACAAGTAATAAAGGCAATAAATGTCTAACCGCTATTTGTTGCACCCTTGGATTAATCCATTGCCTCTCACTCCCTTCGGACGTCGGGAATGGGTCCGCCGAAAGGTAACCCACTCAACCGATCCAGCTGGAGCTTCCCCAGACTCTACCTGCAAACGCAAATGATGACCTTAATTAATTACTTCAAAGTACAAAATATTGAATACGTAAATAGAAAATAAAGTGTACTTACAACTTTGCGTCGATGCTCACTAATTGATATGGAGCCGCCATCATATGATGGTCCTTCCATTTTGGCCCTATTTTGCTTATTTTTCGCACTTATGGTCTTAAACTTGTCATTGTTTTCCCAATTGCCAAATAATTCATCTTTAGTGTCCTGTGGAAGCCAATATGTCTTGCCTCTCGACCTTCTCAATGCATAGAGCTTTCGACGCACCATCACGCTGGCCCTGTGGTTATAAGTTTTTTTTTTCAGATTTTCAAGATGCTCAGGCAACGTCATATGCTTATCCTGAAAATCAATAACGAACAATTAGTGCTCAAAATTTTAAAAATACTTAATTAACACGCATAAAAAAATAACTTACCAAGAACTCCTTGAACCACTTTGTCTCGTTGCGTCTTAGAAATCTCTCGTCCACGCGGTCCAAGCTTGAGTGTAATTACGGAATATTTGGTCCAACATGAAAGTCGCCACCGGAGTATCAAGCACAAATCTGAAAATAGAGATTATCATGCAAATATTAGCATACAAACCAATTAGAAAAGAAAATTGTAACATTACAGGTAACTTGGCATGACTTACTCGTTGCCGTCAGGACGGATCCAAAGAAACCCTGTCTCGGGATCTCTTGAGCCCCGCATTGGTACCTACGAAGAACTACCTTCTTCCCGATGTGGCTCGAGGCGACGCACCGTGCTAAGGAAGAAATGTGAAATATTGAAGATGTTTGTACATAGATTGTTTCAAGAAACTAAACAAATGTAAATCAATCGAAATGGTAAAGTAAACATGTTGTCCCCTTGCCGTGCATCGGGGGGTAGCCGCCGATGACGACGATGTATAAAGTGACGGTGAAGATGACAAATATCCCGACGGTGACGATGAAAAATCAAATAGTGGCACCTCGGAGAAGAGCCGAGCCCTCTACCTCCATATGGAGCGGTTGGCGTCGCCCTACCCCCTCTTATAGTACGGGGTCGGGCTCGACCACTGCCACGTCCACTACCTGAACGTCTTCCTGAATGCTCCATCTCTGAACACTTATAGACATCATGGCAAAAAAATATATATATAAAAAAGATATTTAGTTAATATGACAGTAGCAAAGAAACAAAGTATGTAGTATAACATATCGTCATAAACAAAGAACTAACACAAATCAACCGGACGATTCCCGTTCATCGACATCTACTTGCATGTCTTCATCCGAACTCTCATAGTCGTCGAACTCGGATTCACTATCGAGAAGCTCATTTCGCCTCATCCTCATCGTCGATTTCTCATCGTCAATTTGTATAGGAATCAACTCTAACTCCGCACGAGAATCAAAGAGATTGCTTGGTACTTCGTCATCGAAGATGTTTATGGGCAGCACATGTTCCACATCAGCTTGGAAAGGTTCAGCCATACTGTCATTTGATTCCGGCTCTTTCGACTTTGGTATAATATTTCGACTTTGGTAACAAAAAACTGAAGTTAATACTTTAATACTTACCGTAATAGTAAAAATAAAAAAAAACTTACTCTAGGTACTGGGCGGCCTCTTCACAGTTGTTTAGAATGTACCACTCCGCAACTCGCTTATCTTTTCCGTCAAGAGTTGACCTCCAACGTTTTCCCACGACTCGCCCGGAAAATTAAATATTGATTTTTGATCCCTTGTATCAGCGCATCATCGTTGCGAGGTACCCTCTCCATCTTGACATCATTTCGGGGGATAATAGTATGACGCAAATTTTGCGGCATCTTCGACTAGATAAGCTTCAGCGATAGATTCTTCAACGTACCTTGTATTTTTGATCTTGTGTTTAAGTGTGCGTAAAAACCTACAATGGAATATCAGAGCTAAAGTACCATGTCGGTCAATTAATAACAGCGCAAATCAATATATATTACCTCTCAAACGGATACATCCATCTATCTTTGTTGGGCCACCTACCTTTGCTTCGTAGGCCAAGTGAACGGGCAAATGTTCCATTGAGTCAAACAAGCTAGGAGGAAACACCATTTCTAACTTGCATAGCGTTATGGGCATGCTCGCCTCCGGTGTCGTAACTTTTCAACATTAAGCTCAAAGCACAAATTTCTCTAAAGAACATGGACAACTTCGTTAGAATAGACCATACATGCTTCGGTAGTGCTTTGAAGGCCCACGACAACAATCTCGGAAAAAAACATGACAATCATGACTCTTCATCTTGCTCAACTTCACCTCGTGCATGTCGACACATCTTTTCCAGTTTGACGCATAACCGTCGGGAGTTTCGATCTTTAACCCATTGCAACAATTCTAAATTCTCGCTCTTTATTGAATGTGTACGGCGCTCGGGTTTGGAAATTGTCCGGTGCCACTTTCCACCAAATGCAAAGCGGCCTTCTACAAATCGCTTCAACGTCCAATATTGCGTTGATTTGTGTCTTTCGTCTTGCCCTTGGTGCCCATCACGGTGTACGAGAATATTGCAAAACACATTCCTCTCAATATGCATGACATCGAGGTTGTGTCTTAACAATTGATCTTTCCAATATGGTAGTTCCCGGGAAAATACTTTGCGTTTGTTCCAATGATGATCAATGCCGTACCCCTCGGGTTCGCTTGAAGCAGCCCCTCTTCGACACTCGGAATGTGCTTGACCATGTCCCATATTTCTTGTCCACTTAAACGACGAGGTGGATCTGCTCGTTCGACAACCTTCCGCGTGAAGTCTTTTCTATTTCTCCTAAACGGATGATCGGGGGGTAGGAATCGTCGGTGCCTGTCAAACCAACTGACCTTGCGATCGTGTTCCAAGCTAAAACCCATGTTCTTCCAAGACATACCGGCATGCGAGCTTTCCCGACGTTTGCCACCACTCAACTTCCCATATGCGGGGAAATCATTTATCGTCCACATTAAGGCAGCCCGCATGGTGAAATTCGACTTAATGATATATCATACGTAAGAACACCTTCACTCCACAACATTTTCAACTCGTCTATCAAAGGCCCGAGGTACACATCTATCTTCTTTTTTTTGGGTTCGACGGCCCGGGGATTAACACGTTAAGGAAGAAAAACTCTCTTCTCATGCACATAGAAGGTGGGAGGTTGTACGGAATCACAATGACCGGCCAACAGAATAATTCCCGCCCGTATTGTTGAAAGGAGCGAACCCATCCGAACATAGACTAAGACGAACATTACGGGGATCCATAGCAAAGAAAGGATTTGCCTCGTCAAATTTACGCCAAGCTTCGGCATCAGATGGATGCGTCACAAAGTTCTCATCCCTACTATGCTCCCGGTGCCATCTCATGTGAGCATTGTTTGTTCGGATGCATACAATCTCGTAAGTCTGGGCACCAGAGGAAAGTACCACATCTTGCTTAATGCATGACGGGTCATTTTCCTTCCTTTCCCCACAACTTTATATCTGTCATCTCCACAGAATTTGCAATTGGTCAGCTCAGCATCATCCTTGTAATACAACATACATCCTCTGGGGCAACAATGGATTTTTTCACATCCAAGCCCAAGCTCTTTCACCTTTTTTTTTTGCTTGGTAAAAGTCCTTCGGCAAATTATTGTCTTTGGGAACAACCTTACTCATGATCTGCATCATTTCGTTGTAATTCCTCTCACTCATATGGTGATCAGTCTTCAAGCTTAGTGTTGCTAGGGTAGCCGATAGCGATGAATATTCACTATTTTCAAAGTGGTCGCAACCTTCCCATAACGGACGTTGTGCTTCTTGAAGCATTTTATAGAACCTAGCGGCTTCCGGATGAGGATCCTCACCCATGTTTGATGGTTGAGGATGGGTATCGGTCTCCTCTCCCATGTATTCGCATGAGTAACGGGATCAAAATATTGGCCGATCGACGGTCCCGCGGCATCCATAACCAACTGCTCATATTGATTAAGGTTTTCTCGATGACTACTTGTCCCCGTAATAACCACTCGGTGTACGTCGGACTTCGCCATGACATTCCCAACATTCATAATCTCTAATGAATCCCTTTTGACACAAATGAATTCTGACCGTGTCCGCATCTGTAAATCTTAAACACTTACATTTGGCACACGGACACCTGATCTCCCTACTTGAATTATTTGAATTCGCCAAAGCAAATTGGACGAACTCTTCCAAACCCGCCAAGAATGCTAGCGTTAGTTCTCTTCTATTAGTTAGACGATTGTACATCCAACTTCTATCATGGTTGCCTTCCATACTTCCTAGCTAGTTCAGTTACTAACCTAATTAACATCTCAACATACCACAAATATATATAAGTCGCCTCTTATGCCTACCAATTGTCACTTAATCAAGAAAGTGAAAAACAAACACATGCATTGAACAAAGAACATATTCCAACAAGCAACCAGAGAATGAGGATAGCACACCAGAACATGGGGACATGCATGTGGAGGGGGCAAACAAAGAATAGAATACTAAGTATTTTGGAGTTTCTAACATATATGGGCTAGATCAAAGAGATTATTTATGTATCATTACCAACTAATACAAAATCATAATTTTATCACACCAAAATCGAATCCAAATTTCTAATTTCCTAAACGAAAGTGCTACATAAAATACTTCACATAAAATATTTATATACGTGTATTAACCGTGTTTACTTGAAAAAAAATCAATATCATAAATAATAATCATTAAAGCCCAATAATTTTAAAAAAATCATATAATCTCCTACAAACTATAAGCATAATTCAAATTGATAAACAACTAAGTATGAAGATCATTATCCAATTAATAGATTCACTAAAGGAAAAACTAAAACAAAAAAGAAGACTTAAAATCATGTAACTTATAATCTTCTACTATCATATATATTTTAATTATGTAATAAAGAAAATCTAACATAGATATTTTCAAATATCAAATAATTATATAATAAAAAAAACCAAAATACTTCAAGCTAACTGGCGGTGGCCGGAACGGAGAAGAGGATCGGGAGAAGTTCGAGGGAGGCAAAGGGGGACGAAATCGGGGGGGGCGGAGCTTGAAGTATCTGGCCGGCCGGAGGTGAGGGAGGCAGGAGAAGGGGGCGGAATGGGGGTGGGGGCGAGCGGGGCGATTATGGCCGGCGGAGGTGAGGGACGCGGGAGCAAGGGCCGAATGGGGGGGCGAGCTAGGGGCGGATCTGGCCGGCGGAGGTGAGGGACGCGGAGCGGGGCGGAATGGGGGTGGGGCGAGCTTAGGGGCGAAATGTGGGGGTGGGGCGAGCTTGGGGGAACCGGAGCCGGGGGCGGAGCTTGGGGAACCGGAGGGGGGGCCGGAGCTTAGGGGAACCCGTGAGCTGGGGGCGGAGCTTAGGGGGAACCGGGCAGGTGGGCGGAGGTGAGGAAGGCGGAGTTAAGGGGGTGGGGCGAGCTTAGGGGCGAAATGGGGGTGAGCGAGGCCGGGGGCGGAGCTTGGGGCGGAGCTTGGGGAACCGGAGCCGGGGGGCCGGAGCTAGGTGGATCGAGGTGGGGAGAAGACGCGTAGAATGGGAAAGTCTCATTAGTGAGACTTTCCCAATTTGCGACGGATGACGTCATCCGTCGCAAAAAGAAAGCGCTGTTTGCGACGGATGATGTCATCCGTCGCAAAAAGTGGACCATTAGTCCGCCATTTTGCGACGGATGACTCCATCCGTCGCAAAAAGCGGACCTTTGTCCGCCTTTGCGTCGGATGCATGAATCCGTCGCAAGGAATTGCGACGGATGACGTAGTCCGTCGCAAAACTTTGGGCGACAGACACGTTCTCCGTCGCAATTTGCGACGGATGAGCTTTTTCCGTCGCAAATGGCGACGGACAAAGCCCATCCATCGCAAAATATTGCCCTTGTGCGTGTTTTTGCTACGGATGTTTAAATCCGTAGCAAAATCCGTCACCATTGCTACGGAAACTGTTCCGTAGCAAATTCCGTAGCTATTTCCTTTTTTTCTAGTAGTGAGCCATCTTTGGGTGGTCTCTCCCCGATTCCGCCACTCTTACCCGCGAGCGCCCTCTTCTTATCGACTAATGCCGTCCTTCATTTTTTATGTTAAACTAATTGAACATACACGATCGCCATATGTATGAGTAAGCGACCATATAATTGATTTGGGAGATGTAACATGTCATATGGAGTGGCATGAATGATAATGTTGTTCTGTCTTTAATTTATATGGAGTGGCATGAATGATAATGTTGTACTGTATTATCTATCTACTTCTGTCAAGCATTATACAAGTTCGGAAGCTTTTAAGCGATACATCTAGTACTCTAGTAGCGTATTGACAAACTCCAATTTAGTATCAATCTATGGCGGTGGTCGCGATCATAGTAAGAATTACAAAAAATTGTTTGGGCTTTAAGGCCTAGGAAAAAATGGCTTTAAGACCGAAAGAGGCATCGTAAGGCCGGACCAGCGGCCGGTCTTGTTCCGGCCGGTATTAAAAGTCCACATTTAAGACCGGACTACAACCGGTCTTAAAGAACATCTTCCCGACCGGACATTTAAAACATTAGGTCTTAAAAGTAGTACTACATAAGGTTGAAATATGTTTTGTTCGGTCCTAAAACTCAACTTTTAAGATCGGGGAAAATATCGGCCGCTCTTAAAAGATCAAATTTATAAGACCGGACAATTATAAAGCCGGTCTGAAAAATATCGGCTTCTAGGACACGACGACTAATTATACGCGGTCTTAAAAGACCGACTTTCAAGACTGGACAATAAATTCTCCGGTCTTAAAAATTGAATTTTAAGACCGGACTTATAAACACACCGGTCTTAAAAGACAAACTTTTAAGACCGGCTTAATATCAAATATGTACACATGACCTTTAAGACCGGATATATGGATACCTCCGGTCTTAAAAGTTGAACATATAAGAGCGGCCTATTTATTACCGGTCTAAATTTTCCCGTATTTTATCCAAATTTTCCCGTATTTTATCCATTTCTTCTTCGATCATATATATATATATATATTCATATCATTCAAATCCACCAACCAATCCACCAACCAATCCAAAGTCGAATCTATAAGTACAAGCTTTGAATAAATAAATTGAATTGGGAAAAAATTACAAATAATATTCACCATGAGTCTGACAAATACAACATACATGCCCAATGGAATAAGTTAGTTACAATGCATAATATACAATAAGTTACAAATACATTCCCAATGGAATATTCACCATGCCTTCATCGATTCCCACCCAACAACGTAACATCCTCTTTTATAACATGCCCCTTAGGATCCGATCCCCACAAAAATAGAACAAGAACAAACTTCATAGTCGGTGACAATAATGTTTAAGAACATAGATCGAAGGAATATATAATATATATAGTTAAAACCTTAAAGTTTGCAAAGAAGTTTGCATATGAACATTACCTTATATATGAATTATATTGACTCTTTTATAAAGCGATATCCTCCCATATCCCTTCTTGATGATCATTTCTTATGCCGGGTTCATTATCCGCTTCATCTTCTTCGTTCAATATTTCCGGTACACCCCTTGAAAAAGGAGTACTTTCAGGAAGACCATAATTTGAATGACTTTCCTCATCAATATCAATGACCCTTTTACCTTGGAGAGCTACGAGACCACATTTTATTTTCTTGATCGGTGATATAGAACACTTGTTTCGCACAGTGCGCCATAATAAAAGGTTCATCACCAAAACTTCTACCGTTGACATCGACTAATGTAAATCCTAGCCGATCGATCTGAACACCATTATTGACATTAACCCACTTGCATTTGAAAATGGGAAATCTAATTTTAACATAGTCTACCTCCCAAATCTCTTCAATAACCCCATAATATGGCATTACTGCCAATAAAGGCCTCTTGTCTTTCGAACTGGAGAAGTGCATAGATTCACCTCTAACATAACACCATTTTTACGGACGGTGCTCCTATCATCTAGGGACTTCGTGTAAAATGTATAACCATTGATCACATATGAATTCCAACTTATGACATCAACCTCGGGACCACGGGCTAACCATTTAATTGTATCGAAACACATTCCTCTCCCTCGACCTTTTGTTTGAACCGGTTTGCAAAAGTTACTGTTATGCTCCCTAATCAACCTTTGTTCAGTCATTCGATGATTTTCCTTCCTTACAACTTCTTTATGAGCAGCTATGTTGGCTTGAACTTCATCAACATTATTCAAGATGTATAAGTGGACTTGTGACAATTCATCGGGATCCACACTCTTTCACCGCCCCTCGTCTACCCCCTTGACATCGACGTTTTGGAAGCCCAATATGTCTTACTTTGGCCAAATAATTTTGACAAAATTCCATGGCTTCTTCGAAACATATTTACGAACAATTGATGCTTACGGCCGGTATGCGTTCTTCACGTACCCTTTTAGGAATTTCATAGATCTTTCAATTGGGTACATCCACCGTAAATGGATAGGTCCGCACAACTTTATCTCCCTCACTAGATGAACAATTAGATGAACCATGATGTCAAAAAAGGTAGGAACAAAAAGCTTCTCAAGGTGGCACAAGATAAGATATCCTTCATTCTCCAATTCATCCAACTTTTCAATCTCAAAAAATTTACTACAAACCGCATTGAAGAAGACACAAAGTGTAGTCAAAACGACCCGAAGATCATATTCGGCGATGCCTCGAATAGCTACTGGGAGTAGCTGTTGCATCAAGACATGACAATCATGAGACTTTTGGCCAACTAATTTCAAGTCCTTCATCGATACAAGCCTCTTAAAATTTGAAGAATACCCCGAGGGAACTTTTGTGCCATGTAAACACTCACAAAAACTTCGTTTCTCATCCTTAGACAAAGTATGAGAAGCCGGGGGACAATAAGTTCTCTTCCGTATGGCCTTGGATGTAAGTCTTCGCGTATTCCCATTACTTGCAAATCCAATCTTGCCTTCACACCATCCTTGGAACTACCTTGTATGTTTAGAAGCGTGCCAACAATACTATCACATACATTTTTCTCCACGTGCATGACATCAATACGGTGTCTCACATCAAGATTGCGCCAATATGGAAGATCGAAGAATACATATCTCTTTTTCCATATATTTGTTTCTTTTCTACTCTTTGCGGTCTTACCGAAGATGACAACGATATGTTTCACCTTTTCATAAACTTGCTCCCCGTCAATGCCACTTTGAGCATCTTCATACTCCTGGCCACCAAAAAAGGCTTTCTTTAATCGACGATATGGGTGGTCCCGTCGAAGAAATCTCCTATGTCCAAGATAAACCGTCTTTCTTCCATGTTGAAGTTGATGGTAGCATGTGCCTTCTTCACAAACCGGACATGCTTTATGGCCTTTTACACTATACCGACAAGTTCCCATATCTTTGGGAAGTCGTTTATAGTACAAAATATCATGGCTCGCAATTTAAACACATCCTTCTTGAAAGAGTCAAAAACATCGACACCTTCTTCCCACAACTCCTTCAAGTCTTCGATCAAGGGCTCAAGGTAAACATCAATGTCATTTCCGGGTTGTTTTGGTCCCGAAATCAACATAGACAGACATGATGTACTTTCGTTTCATGCATAACATTGGAGATAAGTTGTAAATAATAAGGAGCACGGCCATGAACTATGTATCTTTGCTAAGGCTTCCATATGGATTCATGCCATCCGTGCTAAGGGCAAGCCTAAGGTTCCTAGGTTCTTCGCCGAAGTTTGGAAATAAATGATCGATTTTCTTCCATTGAGAAGAATCGGCCGGATGTCGAAGCTTTCCATCGAAATTCTCTCATCCGCATGCCACCTCAAATTCTCTTGCATCATTTTCATTCGCAAACAACCGCTTGAACCTTGGTATGATTGGAAGATACCACAACACTTTTGCGGGCCCCTTGTTTGACTTGTACCTTGGTGTTTCACATATCGGACAATTATGCTTCTCTTCAAACTCTTTTCTATACAATACGCAATCATTCGGGCATGCATGGATCTTTTTGTACTCCATCCCCGATGGACGAGTATTTTCTTAGCATCATAGTATCGATGCGGCAACACATTATCATCCGGAAGCATGTCCTTAAAAGCCTCAAGCATTTCGGAAAAACTCTTGTCGCTCCATCCATGACGTGCCTTCAAGCTTACCAATTTCAATACGGCGTTCAACAATTGATATTTTTTACAACCGGGTATAGCGGGGTCTACGCATCCTTTGCACATATTACCATATGCATGTGATTGATGAAAAGCCTCTTCTCCTACATCACGAATAATGTCCTCTATGTGATCATCCATATCCGTGTCATTATCATCAAAGGCCACTTCCTCATGTTGAGACCCACTTGGTACTTTTTCACCATGCCATACCCATCTTGTATAAGTCTTACAAAATCCTTCACAAATTAAATGTGTGTAGATAACTTCGGGACTTAGTCGCCTCTTCATTCAAACATTTTACACAAGGGCAATAAAACTTCCCACTATCATCATGGGCATTTTGTTTAGCAAATTCTATAAATTCCCTCACCCCATTCGATATTCAACACTCGTCCGTAACGCATTTATCCAACCGTGATCCATACTAGAATTCCTATTTATGACACGAGATACAAAATAAGGAAACACCAAATTCATATTTATGCTCAACGAAGAAACTTGCCCATTAAATGCATAACGAAGAAACACTTTTGGTCATAAATAACACGGTGAATCCAAGAAGAAAAATTAAAGCATGACGAGGAAATTAAATGCATCGCGTGAAATTAAATGTGGACTCACTTTGTAGCATATAAATTCAAATGGTTTGCGGAGTCTTTCTTCTCCCGCCACGAACGTTGATGTTGCGAGACAAGAGTAACCTAAAAACATTTGTTGGTCGGTTGGGTAGGTCAAAAGCGCAAATATAATCTTAAAAATACAATATTCATTAACAACGAGAGAAACCCACTAGAACATTTCATCGATTTCGTTAAACCCGAGAAAACCATAAAGTTATTTAACCGAAACACCTCTTACGGCTTGGTCGATAGACGTTTAACTAAGGAAACAGAAAGCGATTGTCGAGAGAGCAACGCGAAAGCGACGAAAAACAAAAAAAGCTGGAGACGAACACGAGAAATCACTATCGGCGCGACGAGAGAAGTTTTGAGAGGGAAATTTGTTATTCCGCGAAAGAGTTGTGTTTTAGTATATTTTGGATTTTATTAAGACCGGTTATTTATAAAGTAGACGGTCCTAAATATATAATTACATTTTTAAAACCGGCAAATTACTTTTAAGACCGGAGTTTTATTCATATCCGGTCCTAAGAGTCCTCATTATTTTTTTTAAACAAAAAGATGATTAGCTTGGGCGGCGCGCAATCAACTCAATGAAAAAAAATTAAAGGAAAAATTGAGAATATGAACAAAAAAAAGACACAAGCTTGGCGGTCGCAACTTTTATTAAGACCGTTTATTTACAAATGGACGGTCCTAATATGTTATTATTCATTTAATTTTAAGACCGGAGTTTTATTAAACATCCGGTCCTAAAAGTCCTCATTTGTTTTTTTTTTTTTAAAAAAAGATGAAAATTAAAGGAAAATTCCAAGCTTAGTTCTTAATGCTTCATACATTCTTGGAGAATATATATACACGTACACAAAAAAAAAACAAGCAAAAATTATAAAAAACAAGAATCGATCGACTAAACATCCTTGTCGATATCGCGTGAAAAGCATTAAATTCCCGCCGGATATCGGCAAGTTCTTGCCTTAATCGCATCGGCCGCAATAAATCGATAGAGGACGGAGGAGAGGGGTCGTCGGTAGGCGCGGCGGGGCCAACTTGTTGGAGAGGGGAGCGGGAACCTCTTCATGGTGCGAAGAAGGCTGGAGGGGGTGGGGCAACTTGTTGGAGAGGGGAGCGGGGAACCTCTTCATCATCCGAAATAACAATGGGTCCAACGACCCGAGACTCCTCTGTCACAATAGAACGCACTCTTGATGGAGGAGGCGCACCGTATAACGATCTACGGAAGGCACGAGCATCACGAGTAAGAGTACCCCTACGGCGGTTCTCTTGTATCTAACCATGGTTTGAGCGGTTGGGGCGAGAGAGCGCGTAGTGTGGAGTTACGAGATTGTGATGAGTTTAATAAGGACGAGAGATGTATGTGGAGTTAATAAATATGCGGGTCTAAAATTCATAATTAATTTTTTTCAATTCCATTGAATTTAAGACCGACCTTTTTAAATATATCCGGTCCTAAAAGTCTATTATTTATTTTTCAATCAATTCAATTACTTTTAAGACCGACATTTTGTCTTATATCCGGTCCTAAAAATCAATTTAATTTTATTAAGAACGGATCTTTTACAATATCCGGTCTTAAAGGTTCTCTTTCAAATCAATTTCGAAATCGCTTCGACTTCCAGATAAACTTCCCAACTAGGCGTCTCCTCGTATTCTGCGGAACTATGCGTCTCCTCGTTATTGTTTTCGGCGTTTCAAATTGTTCGGGCAGGGTTCTCTATTTAAACCAGATGTTACTTTACTTCCATCACATTCTTCCCCATCACTTCTG
The DNA here is from genome assembly GCA_019022615.1 of Acacia melanoxylon. Taxonomy (NCBI): domain Eukaryota; kingdom Viridiplantae; phylum Streptophyta; class Magnoliopsida; order Fabales; family Fabaceae; genus Acacia; species Acacia melanoxylon. The sequence goes on along the minus strand of JAFJYJ010000066.1, from coordinate 2,634,199 downwards.
AAACATCCACAGTAATGGCTGCTCCACCACCACAAGGTCCTCCACCACCACGAGGTCCTCCTCCTCCGTTGCCTCCGGGCCCGACAATCTACCCGGATGATCCGGCACGTCTTGGCCCGCCTCGATCATATAGACCGACGGTGCGGCCGGTTGTTTCAGTCTATCACGCCGTCAACGCAAAGTTGCGGGCGGTACTCGATGCCCGGGACATTGAGTACCATCCTTCGAGATGATGACATGTCCGACCCTCCCAGACGACTCCTCCCCTCCGACAACGATGGGGGGAGTAGATATTTCATTTTTTTTTTTTTTTTTTGTTGTTGTTGTTGTAAATGCTGCTGCTTTTTTCCTCACGGGGCAGCAGTAAAAAAAATATAAATTAAAATCTTTTTGTTTCCATATTCGATCGCCATGTCCTTTTCATTATCTTCTTTCTTTTTCCGACAAAAAAGGAAACAAACAAAACATTGTCGTCGCGTAAATCAACATTAAAAATTCTCACAATACGATTAAGAACATACAAAAAACAAAAAAAAAAAAAAGATCGTTTACCTTATTCGAATAAAAACAAACCAAATGACTATTCTTGTCAAGGTTGGACCGTCAAAACCTCGGTTGAGCGAACGCGAAACCTCGGTTGTCGAAAACCGAGTCAAAAACTATTAAGAGGAAACAAATAAATATACACGAGTCCTTTAAAAAAAATATTTTTATGACTTAACTTTTAGGAGCGGATATATAACAAAACTACGGTCTTAAAAGTCTTTACATTTTTGAAATAATAAAACGTAGACTTTTAGGACCGGACGAAATATAATAACAAGGTCCTAAAAGTCTAGCGAATTTTTAGAAGACTTTTAAGACCGGACCAATAATTACGTCTGGTCCTAAAAGTATAGCCATAATTTTTTTATTAATATAAACGTAGACTTTTAGGACCGGCCGTATAATAAAGATGCGGTCCCAAAAGTCTAGCTCATTTTTAAGACCGGGCAAATAATTACGTCCGGTCCTAAAAGTATACCCATAATTTTTTTTTAAAATTAACGAAGACTTAAAGCACCGCGGGTTTAATAACTATGCGGTCCTAAAGGTCTCGCCATATTTTTATGAACAAAGACTTTCTCATTTACAACATCTGTAACACAAATTTCAAGCATAAATATCTAGAATGAATAAACGAATTTATTCTTGAAATACACGGTTTGTATGTTTATTTACAAATGAATGACTTGTTCGAAAAAATAAACAAATTTACATAAAATTATTTTTGCTACAACATATATTTACATCCACATTTAAGAATTAATAAGGCGATACAGATATTCACAAAACACATTGCGTATGTGCTCCATTTCATTATCAAGACAGGGACCAGAACCTCTAAACATATGTAACATCAAAGACAACTAAACTGAATTAACTTGTGTGCATATTTCATTAAGCCAGAAACTGAATTCAGACATAATATATGTAATAACATCAAATACATTTACCTTTGCTAACAATTTTGTCTTTCCTCGCTTTGATGATAACATCATACATGTGTTTCATGACGTACGAGGCCACATAAGTTGGATTCTTTTGGTTGCCGATGGGTCTAAAACGAACAAGAAATAATATAGGATAAGTGACAAGAAATATATAGCATATATATATATATATATATATATTACTAACCAAGTTCTCAAGGCGGTGTTTCGGTGTCCAAATTAAAATATGTGCTAACCTGCGGGGTGTACCACGAAGGTTTAATAGTGGCCTCTTTCCCACGCTTTTGTCTTACCACGACTTGGTAGGTCATCATGGCACTATTATCAAAATCACAAATTTATCAATAATTCACTGAAACCATTACAATAGAGATTTCAGACAAGAGAATTTCAATGACATGCATGCTTACTTGTTGACGGTCTCCGTCATTATAGTATCTGGGTTATTGTGAGTGGAGCATAAGAAGATAACTTTATGATCCTCCATGCACATGAGGACCAATTTGCCCGATGGCGGCTGAAAATTCACGCGGTATTATATGTAGAAGAATTATATTAAGTTAATTGCATACAAGAATTGTGATATGTATATACTGTGGAAGTATGGAAACACGTAAACCTTTCTTATCACTTCACACACCCTATTTGACATGTATTCTTGTCTCAAGTCCTTCTCTGTTGTACTTGCATAGACGGGGCACAAGAATCCAAAATCATTGATTGTGCCTGTTCAACCAATTCTTGATGCAAGAACCTACAATAATGACATCGATCGGGGAATTAGTATATATGTATGTGTGTCTAAACGATGCATTTAAATTATGTACTCATATATAGAATCGAGATACTTACTTCATAAACGGTTGAATGATTGCATTACTAATCTCATCCGGGAATCGCGGGGACATTACATCTATTTTGTCAAGGTAGACATCTTCGGGATGAGGGACGCCTCTACTTCTTGGACGGGCCACGATTTATCGGTAAAATAATTATTGTTTGCCAAGTCGGTTATTTTTGCACTGCACAAATGAGCGTGGAATGAGGAGGAGGGGATGCGGCTAGGGGATGGAACTTGAGGAGGAGGGGATGCGGCTTGACGAGGGGATGGAACTTGAGGAGGAGGTTGCTCGGCTGTCCCAACAATGCAGCTCCCCTAGTGCTCTGCTGCATAACCGCGAGGTGAATGTGTGACGGGAACAACGGTCTACGGACGAGAGCTCAAAAGCATCTTCAATTGATTCATTTCCTCCTCCATCTTGCTCATCCGGGATTGAAACTGTGCGATCAACTTTGCGATCAATGAAGCTTCTTGAGCCGCTGCTTTGACCGCTTTCTTCCTCATTTATTTTGGCCGTCATTTCCATCTCCTCCCGGGTAATCATACTTTGTTTGTGGCGTTTGGATTTACCAAAGTATTCCTTCGAGCCTACCCGTCCTCCAACCCCCTTACACGCCCCGCGTGATCCGGTTTTCCGTCGCAAGCGGTCGAACATCATTCCTCCCGTCCGACACGAAAGATCCCTCTGCTTCTTTATTTTTAAGATCTTCTGTAAGATACAGATAACGAGAAGCTTAGTAATGAAACATGTTTAGTAACTAAAAAATAACAATAACGATACTTACAATTCTTTCAGCAACTACACGAGTTTGTTCACTCGGTAGGCGCCGCTTGGCTTTTGCCGAATATGCAACCACAACTCCTCGCGACGTATAGGAGATGGGCGATCAACTACGGCTGAAGGATTGGATTCAGCTTCATCTTCCAATCTCTTCCGCTTGGCCGCCATCAATTCTTTTTCGGCCATTTCATATCCGCCGCGAGAAGCCCTATGCGGGCAATCATTCTTTCTCCCTAGCTCCTGTGCTTTTGCCCTTCTTATCTGTGAATCAGAAATGAAAAAAAAAACTATTACTTATGAATTCCAGCCATTGATGTCTAACAGAAATTAGAACATACGCTTCATATGAAGGTCAAACATTAGTCAAATTCACTTCATCAAGTTTCAACATTTTATTTAAGAAAGATGTAGAATTGTAGAAGAAATTGGGATAAACGAGAGGAAAGGGAGTTGCGAAATCTTTGCCAACTCGATCAATTAATTCATTCATCCTAAGCTGGTTCCCACACATATTAGACTAACCTCTTACATATAGTTAGAGGCTTGACTCATAACGACTTGCACCGAAACCATTACACGTTAACATACTAACATCATAACACCAACGTCTAACAAGCGCCTACTATAACGAACTAAGACTATATAATTGAGACTTGACTCTTATGCCATCATTATTTCCTTAATTTACTTAATTTCTTTATCGGGGTCTACATATCGGACTTGCATTGACAAAGGCGGGAAATGTATACTTCTATTCACAAACCAAACCATTTAACTAAAAGGATTAGATGAACACAATAACATTCAAATATCCGCACAGGTTAATAAGCACACAAAAAAGGCAAACTAAACTAAATATAAACTCACCAGAGCTTCAGGAGTGGTCCGCAGCTGAACAAATTGTTGCCAAGTTTGTTCATCAATATATGGGTACTTATTCCAAGGCTGTTCTTGAGGCGGAGAACCTCGGCAAAAATATAGGTGTTAGCTAGAAAGGTCTTAAACTTCCTCCACCGTCGGCACAATAAGACAATGTCTTCTCTTTCAACTTCGGACGATCGGGGACGGTGTAGGTAAGCGGATAGTGTCCCAAATAGGATCCTTTACTTTAGAATCGTCCACACTTTTCCACTCATCTATCAAGATGCTAACATGGCTGCGTGCTTGATAGCCAACAAAACTATTATATTTGGATTTCATGGGACCGAAAGGTTGCAACTTTTCATTAAAGCGAATCTCCGGCTTTGACCCGGAAGTCCGACTTAGGGTTACATCCTGCATTCGTGTTCCTCTTCTACCACGATGTGCACGGCGGTTTCGAGGCTCATTGACGAGATGAAGACGGTTCGTTCGGACTCACACCGATCAAAGCGTGGCGGCGTTCCGGAACGGGAGTAGAATCGTTTTCACCGTTCATTTTCGAGACGGGAAGAGGTAATGCAACGGGAAGGGTTTCGCAACGTAAACGGCTCTTCGGTGATAGTAACAAAAGCTTACGCGAAGAAATGTATATTTGGCGGTTCATTTTTAAGACCGGACATAAAAAGAGACGGTCTTAATAATTAACATTCAAGACCGGTCATACTACGTCCGGTCTTAAAAGTAATTAATTTTTTATCCGAACTATTTTTCTATATTTTATACCGGCCGCATTTTATGTCCGGTCTTAAAAGAATAACTTTTAAGACCGGTGATTATTTACATTCGGTCTTAAAACTTTATTACCTTTATATTTAAATTTTTCCTTATTCTTTTGGCCCGCATAAAATATTAGTCCGGTTGTGTGAGATTTCTCCATAAAGTAATTGATATTTGAATATTTTTTAATAACATTTTTAAGACCGGCCTTGTTTTGAACTGGTCTTAATAATATATTTAAGACCGATGAAAAAATGATCCGGTATAAGAAGTTCTTTATATTTACAAAACTAGCCTTATTTTCTAGCCGACTTTTGTCATACATTTGTGTTTGGATTGGCTTTTTCAGAAGTGGTTTTTTTTTTCCTTTCTAAATTAACGTTCCTTTTATTTACAAAACCTAGCAACAATCGGATCATTGCGGCATAAGCAACATCTATCAATACTACTAGTATTATTTATCTTTAGTTATTCATATATAGTTTCATAATTGAAGGAAAAAGGAATGGATGGTTTGGGTACACAGACAAACGAAGCAGCTTAGCAAAAGCAACTGAAGTAAAAGCCACCAAAACACACTATGGGTGAGACGAAACTTATTGGAATCAATATGGATTTAGTAAACATTACATAGTAAAAGATGTCACTGCTGGGAAACGAAAAGCCAAGAGAGGAAGGCTAATTCATGGGAGTAGCCACGAACTTGGTGAGACCGGCAATGCAGTCGTAGCCATTGCCAACAGCAGAAGCAAAGTAGTAAGGCTGCCGCCGATTCAGCTGAACCACCAAACCCTCCCCACTTCCCTCCGTTGGGTTTCCCACCAGTTTCGCCGTCTTGAAGTAGCACGTCGTGAAGCTCCATAAGTCCAGCATTAAGTACACACTCATCGGAGATACATTCAATTTCCCCGGCGGAGGATACTTGAACACTGCAACCAAACTCGCACAATATAAGCATAACAAAGTCAAATATTTGATGTACGAATTATGAAGTGAACTAAGTTTAACGTGATCGATGGATTGGTAGAGTGTAGAGAACAGAGACCGAGTGAATCGTTAATGTAGAAGGGGCTATTTTGGATGGCCCAGTCGGTGTAGTTAGTCCCGGCACGCCATCCTTGGGAGTCTCCGACCAGAATGCTTCTGCCTTGGCCCATTCCATTCGTCGCAGAGCAGGCGATCACTGCCAACAAAACTACTCCGATCTTCACACTCGTCTTCATCTCCCCCTCTCTTCTGATTTCCTGCTCCGTTTCGATCAATGTTAACAAAACCGGTATGAGATGCTGTGGTGGTTAGTTACCGAGATAAGGGGCTTATATATACGTCGTGAAACGAGTTTAAGGAAACTCGTTGTAAACTCATATCGTAACTCCAATAGTAAATTAATAAGAGTTTACAGTAATGAGTAAATAGGTGTTAAAAACATACAATAAAATAATAAAAATAATTTAATTTAAATATATTTTAAATATGTATAATTGAAAATAAATCCATCAACATTTATAATTTATTGTATCTAACAAAGGAATTTATATGTAGTTTATATATAAAGTCATTGAACATAATCAAAACAGGTAAACTAATACGAGTTTAAGAGCTACTTGACACAATTTTGTAACCTAAAACTGTAAAAACGGTAAATACAGCGTATAAACTCGTGAGTTTAAATGAGTTTATGGCTAGCACAATTTTAAGTACAAACGAACACAATTTTGTAAGCTATCAACTCACGAATTTGACAATAATACTTATATCTCATTCTCGGAAACGAATAAAATTATTAAATGGATACGGGTAAAGGAACAATTTTACACATGACCTTTTCCCCATGAGCGCCCAGCACCACGACCTTTTTTCTGGAGCAAAAGTACACATGACGATACGTTTTGGGAGCAAAAATACCACGAGCCGTTAGTTGACTGTCAACTTGGATGGAACGCTGACGTGGCGTTGATTTGGACTGACACGTTGACGTGGAATAAAAAAAATTAGAAAAAATTTAAATAATTAGGAAAAAATTTAAATAATTAGGGAAAATTTAAATAATTAGGAAAAATTCAAAAAATTAGGGAAAATTAAAATAATTAGGAAAAAATTTAAATAATTAGGGAAATATTAAAATAATTAGAAAAAAAAAATAGAAAAATAAAATAAAATACCCCGCTTGATGGGCCCCACCGATTCTTAGTCGACTTCACACATCGATTAGATTTATCTCGTAGGGAGAATTGACAAGAAGATTATCTTAATTAATTTTTTTTTCAATGAACAGCTTACTTAGTGCATCTTCAACAACTACACCGGCCCGTGTATATACAACTCTTCCTCCACCAAACTGGTTATCATCTGCTCTTGCCCAGAACCGACCACCGCCACGGGAGGCCGCCCGGGCACGGCCGATGGTTGCCGGTGGGGCCCACCGGGCCGGGTATTTTATTTTATTTTCTAATTATTTTAATTTTTTCCTAATTATTTTAATTTTTTCCTAATTTTTTGAATTTATTCCTAATTATTTGAATTTATTCTAATTTTTTGAATTATTTTCTAGTTTTTTTTTTTTTTTTTTTATTCTACTTCAAATGCGTGTCCAAATCGCCCACGTCAACGTTCCATCCAAGTTGACGGTCAACTAACGGCCCGTGGTATTTTTGCTCCCAAAACGTAACGTCATATATACTTTTACTCCAGAAAAAAGTCGTAAAGTTTGCAAGCGCCTCCTGGGGAAAAGGTCATATGTAAATTGTTCCTTTACCCAATGGATAATTTACCCTTATTTATGAAAGGGATCATATTTTCTCTCACATCTCTTTTATCTCTCAAGCATTTACAACTTTTTTTTATATTTCAATTTACCAATATAGTTAACAAGAATAAAATATGATAACAAGTGATTTATATTTAAATAAAACTTTTTTAATACAAATGATTTCCAAATAAACAGTGAGTGGTATCTCTCTTTGGTCAAATGAGTTGAATGTCCTTGCAAAAGAAACTTAACCTTGTACTTCTTCCGAACCTAATCATAACACTCGATTTGTGAGGTTGTCGTGTACCTAATCATAAAGTCACAGTACAAAGTTGCTATAAAGTAATTAAAATGATTTTTTTTTAATTCCACATATAAATAATCTATAGGTTAAGGATGAATAGGTTAAGGTGCAAACTTATTTCAAAAAATTTCGTTAAGTAATATTCTCTTGAAAGTTTTTTGAGGTTTAATTTGGCCCCGAAAGTATTAAAATAGAGGAATGTTGCTATTTTAAATTAAAAAACTAACGACCAACATCAATTTTTTTACTATAAATGTTAGTTTTTTAATGTTATGGGGCAATTTTACCACGTTTTGAAACTTTCGGGGTGATATTAAATCTAAAAAAGCTTTCAGAGCAACATTACTTCTCAACGAAAACTTCCAGGACAAATTTACACCTTAACCCATAATGTACCACTTTGATTCTATGTATAAGTCCATCTTGAAAAAAATATTGGTATTTATTATAAATTCATTTTCAATGTAATAAATGCATTTTTTTTATAAGTTTTTTTGCCCCTTTTAATTGCAATAAACAAAAAAAAATGTGTTCGTATTGATTTTTTGAACCAATCATAGATAAAAAGACAAAATTAAAAATTTAGCCTATAATTAATGAGTTAACTAACTCTCTTTAATACGTAAGAGTTAGTTAATCTAAACTTTTAAATAAGTGGTCTGAAAGTTTCTTTGTCTCTCTGCCTCCCATATTCTTCAATGTTCCTCAATATTCTTACTCCGTTGTTTTAGATCATACTCCACTTTACTTGGTGTATTCCCTAACTTTCACTCTGTTTTAGAATTCCCACATGGAGGATATGTGGAAATGTGGAATCATATATCCCAATTTCTTATAATTTGACACCTACAAGATGGTGATATGTATGAATAACTTTCCCAAACCTCAAAACCTTATAATTTGCCTGGTTTCCAGATTTTAACTTGGATTCTTTCTAGTAATGATTCTTCTACCTCATTCAAACTTTGTCCTATATTTAGGATCGGAGGGAGTATCATGTTTTGTTATTTTATACAAATGCAAAAATTTGAATATATCTATCGGACTTCATGCAATTAAAAATAGAATATTAGGACCGGAGGTAGTATCAATAGGGTGCGTTTGGCATCATGGCGGAGGCATGTAAATTGTAAGTGACTTTTATGGTCTGTGTGATCTAAGGGATTTGGAGGGAAAGGAGGAGAGGGAAAATTCTTATTAGTTGAATTTAACAAAATTAGATACGTGAGGTTATATAATTTTAATAAAGAGCATATATATGATAAAAGAGTAACAAAAGCTAATTAAAAACTTTTAATCTCACTTTTCCAATTTTCTTGTATCCAACTCAAAATTCCCTCCTCTAACCTTTTATCTCTTCTTCTCATACCAAACAAGCTTTTAAGGTCTAAAACATAGCTTTAGCCACTTTAAACATAAGGCCATGTACTTACATCGTATACTATAAAATTTCTCTCATATACTTACATCGTATACTATAAATTATAATTGAAAATTAGTTTTTGAATGCTCCAATCACTATTCCAAACAAACTAGTTTTTTTTTTTTTTTTTTTTTCAAAAACTCACTTCTGGTGCCCAACTTACTTCAAAAGTGAAGCAACTTTTTGTTGCTTTATGTTTGTGTTAATAAAACTGTCAGACTATGCATTTTAAAATTTTCACCTACCTTACCTTCCAAAGAACACAAAGCTCTCTTACTCCTCATTTCTAAGAAGATTTCAAGATAGCATAGTCAACTAGTCAAGTGTTACCGTTTCTATACACCACCTGTTAATCTTTCTCCATGAGTTGCGGTCATGGATGAAGAAGAATTTTAACTATATACTACAGAGTATTAGACTCCTCCTATCCTTTTTATAAGGGGTTAAAGTTTGAATTGTCATAGTTTTTTTTATACGATCCTGACAAAAGTTATTTAAATATTTAATTAGTTTTTTTTTTCCATTTCTACCTATTATTAATTATATATATGGCATTAATTAACATGTTGGTGATATCTATATTTACTATATTTCTCTCTTTTACTTGACCCCTCATAAATATGGGTATACCTAGAAAAATACGTTTCATTTCAAATACACTTAATGTTTTTAACAATTTTAATTATTTTGTTAAACAACGTAATTCGGTTATCATGCTATTATAAATAAGCTAGAGAAAGTATAAGAGAGAAATGGAAGTGACACATATTAAATGCATACTTAAAAATCACATTCTTAATTTAATAAAAGTAAAGTAGATAAATTTTATCACTTAAGGCTCATTTATAAGTCACTTGTACCTCATTCTCGCAAACAATAAAATTATTAAATGGATACTTTTATCCAGATTTGCCCTTATTTGTGAAAGGAAGCACATTTTCTTTCACATCCGTTTATCTTTCTGTATTTACACATCTTTTTCTTTTTTTATTAATATAGTCAATAGGGGTAAAATTGACAAAACCTCATTTGGAAATCAGAATTAAGAAAGGCCTTAAGTGATGAGATTCCTGAAGTATTGCTACCCGTAATAACAATGTTATCAACATATACTACTAAAAGAATTATGCATGCATCCGTCCGCTAATAAAACACAGAATGGTCGCACTTACTCTAATTCAAACCAAATCATTAAACCATAGAGCTAAATCTGTCAAACCAAGCACGTTGTCACGCCTGGAAAGGAACGCTGGATAATTCGCGTGCACGGACACTCTGCATTGAACTAGGAGGTTGAGACTTCAAGTATGGACAAGTCTAGAAACTCCTAGAATGTTGAAGATGTGTGTACATAGTGGTAGAGCTTTGTAGAGAATTCTAGAGACTTGTGTAATTGTGTAAGTATCTAGATATTTTAGGAGAAGGTTCTGGACAATCCTTCTCCACCGTAGGATCTTTTTAATCTTGACCGTTGATTAAGGAGGTTGTAGGCTATAAATAGGAGATGCCTCCTTCATTTGTATCCATCCAAGGGAATCCAAGTCATTTGTGTTCAAGAGCTTCTCTCTCTACATTTCTCTTTCTCTCTCTAAAGTTCTCTTAGTCTTTGTGTTCTTTGCCTACTCGTGAGGTTTCGGCTGACTTAGCAAAGATCGAGAGGGGTGATCAAGCTAAGGCCGGCACGGTATTTGGGAGATCAAGTCCAAGGCCGTGACAAAGTGGTATCAGAGCCAGGTTCGGAGCAGCTAGGTTCAAAGCTGTGAACGTGGTTAGTAGGCGAGAATGTCAGGAACGACTGAGGAAGTTGTTGTGGCTGGAGAAGAAAGGGGTAGAGAGACCCAACTTGCTCATGGGGCAAAGAAGACCCGGGATCAAGTAAGCCCCGCCAAGCATGCGGATATTGCCACCTTGATGATGAAGGTGGAGGCTTTGGAGGAGGCCTTACATGGGGTATCTTCTAGGGTGGACAAGGTGGAAGGTGATGTGGAGACGCTTGAAACCCACACCCTAGGACAGTTGGATAACTTGAGGTCGAGTGTGGATTCGAACCTCAACGCTGAGGTGGAACGAGCTGAGTCCATGAGGAGGCTCGAGGTAAAGGTGATGGATGCCATTACCGCGATGCAAGAACAGCTCAACTCTCTAAAGACTTCTTTGGAGAGGCAAACTAAGACTCCGTTGGTGGGTGGTACTAGTGGAGCAAGGGAGGTGAGGTTGGATCTCCCTAAACCGAGGGAATTTCAAGGCGTTCGTGATGCCAAAGAGGTTGAGAACTTTTTGTGGCAGACGGAGAGATATGCCGAGAGTTTGAACTTGGTGGACGATGCAGCCAAGGTACGCACTGCTTCCTTATTCCTTACTGATAATGCTATGTTATGGTGGCGTAGGAAGCATGCAGACATGGAGAGGGGCCTTTGCACGATGGAGACATGGGATGACTTCAAGAGGGAACTGAAGAAGCAATTCTATCCCGAGAACGTGGTCTATGTGGCTAGAAAGAAGTTGAGGGAACTTAAGCACAAGACCTCGATTTCGGATTATGTTAGGGACTTCACTGCCCTCACGTTGCAAATCCCTAATCTCAGCAGCGAGGAGACATTGTTCTACTTCGTGGATGGTCTTCAGAATTGGGCCAAACATGAACTCCAACGGCGTGGTGTGTCAAGTGTGGACGAAGCCATTGCTATCGCCGAGAGTCTCACTGACTATCAAAGGGGTGAGAAAGGTGAGACTTCTGGACCTAAGTCTTCTGAACCCAATCACGGGAACGGAGGGGAAGACAAAGGTAAGGAGTTCATCAAGGGAAGAACAGGAAAGTCTTTCCAGAGGGACCAACCTGAAGAAAAGAAGAAGAGGACAATAAGCTGTTACATATGCCAAGGGCCGCACTATATGAGCAAGTGTCCCAAGCTAGGCAGTTTGTCAGCTCTTGTTCAAGGGAAAGACGGATATGACGAGGAGGAACCTAGCATGCGGATGGGATCTCTCAGGGTACTGAATGCCTTGAAGGCCAAACATGGGGAACCTGTTCCGAGGAGTAAAGGCCTCATGTTTGTTGATGTGGAGCTAAATGGGAAGCCAGTGAAGGTAATAGTGGACACCGGGGCTACCCATAATTTCATTACTCCTGAAGAGGCCAAGCGGGTCGGTCTCTCAGTTGCTCGGGTATGAGGAGGATGGTGGAAGACTGTCAACACTTCTGCCAAACCCCTTGAGAGCGTAGCTCGTGAGGTAGAGCTATGCATTGGATCGTGGAAGGGGACCGTAGATTTGTCGGTGACCCCTATGGATGACTTCAATGTGGTATTGGGTCTGGACTTTTTGCGCAAGGCAAAAGTAGTCCTCTTGCCGGGAGAAGATTCATTGTGCTTCCTTGAAAAGGGGCTTGGGTGCACAGTGCCCACTACAAGCGATGAGCAGGATGTTCGCTTGCCAATCACCTACCTTGCGGCTTTGAAGGTGGTGGATCCTGATGTGGAGGATTGTGGGAATCTTCCCTGTCATGAAGAGGAGTGGAAACCTCATACCACCGGGCTCCAAGATAGGTTGCCTCCTAGACGAGAGGTGGACCACCGGATGGAGCATGACATTGGGTCGGCCAATGTAATGGGTGATACATTGGGCCGAAAAACTGAGGCAACAAGATCCTTCCTGGGCGGGTTGGCCAAGAGGAAGAAGAGGGGCGTGGAAAGGAAGAAGCAAGTCTCCGAGTACCAAGTTGGAGGAAAGGGGATCATGAAGCTTCCTCCCCAACAAACCAAGGCATTTACGGGTCTTGCTCAAGGCCCGCACAAAGTTGTGGGAAGGGAAGGAAGGGACATCTTTAAGTTGGACCTTCCCCCGAACTTGAAGAGTCATCCTGTCTTTCATGTGAGAATGTTCCGGCCATTTCATGAAGACAAGGGTGATCCTGGTCCAGTACAGTGACGAGGGCGTCACTGAATTAGGTGGGGGAGAGTGTCACGCCTGGAAAGGAACGCTGGATAATTCGCGTGCACGGACACTCTGCATTGAACTAGGAGGTTGAGACTTCAAGTATGGACAAGTCTAGAAACTCCTAGAATGTTGAAGATGTGTGTACATAGTGGTAGAGCTTTGTAGAGAATTCTAGAGACTTGTGTAATTGTGTAAGTATCTAGATATTTTAGGAGAAGGTTCTGGACAATCCTTCTCCACCGTAGGATCTTTTTAATCTTGACCGTTGATTAAGGAGGTTGTAGGCTATAAATAGGAGATGCCTCCTTCATTTGTAATGCATCCAAGGGAATCCAAGTCATTTGTGTTCAAGAGCTTCTCTCTCTACATTTCTCTTTCTCTCTCTAAAGTTCTCTTAGTCTTTGTGTTCTTTGCCTACTCGTGAGGTTTCGGCTGACTTAGCAAAGATCGAGAGGGGTGATCAAGCTAAGGCCGGCACGGTATTTGGGAGATCAAGTCCAAGGCCGTGACAACGTGGACTCTACTTCAAATCATATAAAGACTTTTGAAGGTGACATACCTTTCCACGCTCCCCCTAAGTAACAAAACCAGGTGGTTGCTCTATGTAAACTTTCTCAAGAAGATCACAATTTTTTTTTAAAAAATGTCTAACGTCCAACTAATGAAGATCCTAACCTTAAGTGACCGCCATAGAGATGAAGAGGCGAATAGAGGACAATTTTGCCACATGGGAGAAGGTTTTTGAGCATATCTCTTAGCAGCCAATTGAGCTTTCAAACGTTTTAAGGTGCCATTAGCTTTTATTTTAAAAGTGAACACCCACTTACACCTAATAGTCTTCATTTCGAAGGTAAATCAACAAGATTTCAGGTACTAGCCTTATGCAGAGCCATCATTTCTTCTTCTACCATAGCACGCCAACTGAGATAGGTCAAAGCTTGGTGTAAAGTAGTGGGAATGGTGATAGAGTAAAATAATCTGAATTGCTTGATTCTTCATTCACTGAAAGGGTCTATATATATACATGAGGAGGGAGCCTTGACATTTATGGCTCTTAATAATAATATCTAATCTAATCCTTGATTACTAATAATATCTAAACTAATCACTGATTTCTAGTGATCCTAATTTGATTACATAATGATTACAAATATATATTTTCTAACAAAAATAGATAATACATTTTTTATATTTCCATGACAAGAATTCGAGAAGATGCAAGTATATCCATGTAGCCGATCCCACCTAATGGGATAAGGCTTTATTGTTGTTACTACTGCCATGATAAGAATGGTGAGAAAAATTTTGACAACTAGCAAGTCATCAATTACTCCAAGTTATAGAAATTAATTACAAGTTTTATGATATTAACCTTAATTGGAAAATTTTCCATATGCATTATTCTTGTATCTTGGAAGGCATTACTCTGCTTAGCCATTTAATTACTTTGTAGGTCAGCTTAAATATTATCATGTATATGCAATTAAGTGACATGCAAATGTTAACTGTAATCATCCTTGAACATTTCCCTTCTTTAGGAGGGTCATTGTTACTTAGGGAAAATCACTTGGATAGTATGGAGCTCAGAGTGTTGAAACATTTTTCCCAGAAATAATCAAGTTGAAAATGGCAAAATACTTCATAATAATTTATCATATTTCTATTACATTGATATTTCTCATATTTGAGAATCCAACTTCTCCCTGTACTCAGCTTTAAGTATAAATGAAGATCTACTTCTCTGCATAACAGGCATAATTTAGTTTGATCTGTACTATTTTTAACTTCACGGTCATTTAGAGAGACTCAAGATATCTGAGCTGAATATCATAGGCTTTCTGAAGTTCTGCTAATACTTCTGCAATAGTTGGTCTCAATGATGCATCGCTTTCCACTGACTTTACAGCAATGCTAGCTGTTTTTCTCATGCTCTCTACATCAAAATTTCCTTTTATGCTGTCATCCACAATTTCAAACGCTTCTGCCTGCAAGTAAGGCTTTGCCTGCAGTTGTTTGTTAGGAAACAAACAAAGTAAATTCCTCAACAGTATAAATAGTCACATTTTTTACTTCATTGGTTGATCAACAGTAAAAAAGTTTATCCTTATTCATGATTATTCCATAAAGGATTGTGTTACAGAATCATAATTTTGTATGAGAGAGAAATAGGGAAAGAGGGATAGAGAAGAAGGAACAGAGGGATTTGATAAAGCTGAGAGGGAAAGAGACAGAGAGGAAACTGAATATACTTCACAAAGCAATAGTCTGATTACAATAGTATATTGATCCTTATTTATAGAATAGAAGGACTTAATCATCACGCTAAAAAAGTAATTAACGGCTATATTCTAACCGATTGACTAACTGATAACCTTTTATTATATTTCCATCTCAGACAGTTAAGAGATAAAGTTTCATGGGCTTTTTCTTAGTCTTTGTTTTTTTTAAAAAAAAGTGAATTCAAGCTTTCTTTGACATGTTATTCTAGTCTCATTGACTAAGTGGTTAGAAGTCTGATCTTTCTTGCTCCTATTCTCTCAACTAAAATTATATTTCTGCTTATGGTGGAATAAGCCTGTTTCTTTTTCCATGATTCAAGCTTGAAGGGCTTTCATTTTATACTTTTGAATGGAAGAGGTCTTAGAAACTAGGTCAAGCTATCGCATTGTAGAAAAACACAAAAAAAGAAGAAGAAAGATTTGAGTTACCCATAACACCAAATTGAAAGAATCAGGAGATCCAGAGTGATTCAAAGGCTCTCTCCCACAGATGAGTTCCAAAAGTACAACTCCGAAGCTATATACATCACTTTTCTCAGTGAGCTGTTGTGTGGAATAATACCTGCACATAGAAATAAGTTTAAAATAAAAATAGTATAGAGGATTTCAGGAAATCAATATTTTCTTGATGTTAGGAACATACTCAGGGTCTAGATAGCCAGCAGTGCCCTTTACAACAGTAGTGACATGAGTTGCATCTGCCTTGGTTACTTGCTTAGAGAGGCCAAAGTCACAGACCTTTCCATTCATCTCCACATCCAAGAGAATATTACTGCACTTGACATCGCGGTGTATGATTCTAGGTTCACTTCCATTATGTAAATAATCCAATCCTTCCAGAATAGAAAAAGGAAAGAAAGAGAGAGCCTTAGGCATACAAGTATAAAACATACAAAACACACCCATTGGAGTAACAGAATCTAACGTTGTAGCAACACATTAACATGTCCTTAGGTGTCGGAACAACAATCATGTTTACTGCTTCTTTATTGGCTCATGCACGCCAGACATGACTTTGTATAGATCGTTGAGGTATTAGAAACCTCATATTGATGGATTACAAATATATATTTGTTGTCGTTGTGTTTTTCAAAATTTGATGTCATCATGTTATGTTTGTTAAGGTACCAGTCATGTCTCTCTGATTTTTGAGTCATTACTTTCATATTACAAGTTTCTTTTAGAGATGTCAGATGCTTGCAAAAACATTGGATGGGAGAATTTAAGAAGGGTTACCTACCATAGTTTACTAATGGCACTAACAAACACTCATTTCTTGACCTAGACTAGTTATCATTTAAGAACCTATATTTTGTACCTTTTGCTGCATCCACTGCAATTTTCAATCTTCGGACCCAGCTTAATGACCTTTTTTGGCTGTTTGTGCCTGGAAGAAAAGAAAAATAAAGTGTTAGAACCCTTAACCTGACAGCATTTTGGAATGTTTGAAGCAAAAAAGAATAAAAAAAGATTGGACATCAATTTTTGTTCAATTAAGTAGAGTACCATAGAGACGATCAGCTAGTGATCCACCAGCCAAGAACTCATACACTAGTATCTGATGCTTTGATTCATGACAAAATCCTTCCAGTGACACAAGATTTTGATGGCGGATTTTTGACAAAAGATGAACCTAAGTACAACAGAACATATGAAAGAAAGAATGAGCTCACCAAAAGGGAAATTAAAAAATGATAGAATCAGGGCTCTCTGTAATAGATACAGCAGAGACAAAACATGAATGGTTCAAGATGATGTTTAAGAGGTATCTGTCTATCTGATTCTTCCCTTAGTAAAAATAAAATGAAGTGAATGTTTTTCATGTAATTCAATGAGACTTTTATTTGATAAATTTTGCTCATATTGAAGACTTCCTTTGAGCTTGCACTAAAGGGGAAAAAATTCAGGATCATTATGTTTGAAAACTAAATGTATTGCTGTTACAGAATGCTTTCACCATGAGAGAGGCAATATGAATTCTTGTGCAAGCTCACTTAAGAACAGTTCAGCAGATTATCTGCTAACCTAAAGGGTTCAGAATAAGTCTAGTGCGTCACTTAATTAGAGATAACCTTTTGTCTCATTTTCAAGCTAGCTCAGATATAATGCCATAAAAAAATATTTTTGTATTAAGTTTTGATTAGTGAACCTCATTGATGAAAGAATCAGCTCCTAGTTGGGTTTTGTCCAGCCGAACTTTGACAGCGACTGATTTACCATCCGGAAGCTTTCCATGGTAAACTGATCCAAAACTTCCTCTTCCTATTACTTCTTTAAAGTTTCCAGTAGCTGCTTTAATTTCTTTGTATGAAAACACTTTTGCTGCACCCCAGTTCCTTATATCAATTTCTTCTCCTGAAAGTTAGAATAAACATCTCTATAACACATATAAGAAAAGCTAACGAAATATGCAAGAACAAAAAAAAAAAATTGCATACTTGCTGTGTGAGAGACTTCATTTCTCCTTTTAGTCATGTGTAGAATTACTGAAAGAAATATCAAGAAAAGAACAAGTGTGGCCCCACCAACCAAGCTTAGTATGATTGCTAGATGTTTATGTGTTTTGTGCTTCCTTCTGGGAATTATTGTTACTTGTGGTGTTTCAATTGAAGGTGTAAATGATCCATCATCACAAATGGCTGCGGAGAACGAAAGACACAAATTCCCAGATGTTCTGCAGAAAAACCAAGGTATCAACATGCATAGTTTTTTCTTTTTAAGGAAAAAAATCTACCACTTCCTCCATACCTGATCTCTATGGTTGGTTTGTTCAAGGACTCTGGTAGTGGACCTGATAGCTTGTTGTTTTCCAGATTGCTGAAGAATGCAAAACAATGTATTGTACAAAGCAAAGAATGTTACACAGAGAAACGAATAGAAAGAAAAATATTGTCATATGATTTTATGAGATGCTTTTTATTCTGATGCTAAACTTACAGATAGTGGAGGTTTTCTAACTCTCCCAAGCTATCAGGAACCAATCCTTGTAGACTATTGTTTTGCAAATCCCTAAACATACAATGAAAAAGAGAAAGAATGTAAGATTAATATATCACTTTGTATTTGCAATATCATTTTTGAGATATACTCCTGTCCTTAATATAAGATCCAATTGACTTTTTCTTGGAGAGATTAAAAAAACTAAATAAGTTAATCATAAAATATGTTGTGTATCATTTGATTATATGTCAATTTATAATTCAGATAAATTTGTTTAATTAGTATTAAAAAAGATAAATATAAATACTTTAAAGTAATTTATTTAGCTTCCTCAATATCACCAAAAAATTCAACTAGAACTTACATTAAGGACCAAAGGTAGTAATTAAAAGTACTCCCTCATGTCCTTAATATAAGACAATTTGGGAGTTGATTTTGGTCCTAATATAAGACATGGTTTTCATATTTGTCAATGTTTTCTTATTTTACCTCTATTGATGTCCCTTCAACAATAATCAAAGAGAAGAGGGAAGAAGAGAATTAAGGAAGATGATTAGGATGTTTTAGAAAATACATGTCATATTAACTAACTTACCTAGCTTCCTTAGTATAATCAAATTAGGTAAATATGTCTTATATTAAAGAGAGGAGGGAGTATATTATTCATAGGACTATTAATCGACTCTTGTTGATTTTCTTAAACTTGATGAAATAGTCTTTTGACATGGTATTTGAACCTTCATAACCAAGAAGTTCACTTAACAATTTAAGAATATAATCATAACAGTATGATTGGTGGAGTGCTCAAACTTCTATGTTCTTAGCTAAGCTCTGAAGTCTTATAAAACATTCAGAAGTTTTGTACTCACAAGATTTCAAGGCTAACCAAGTTGTCCAGCTCAACTCCAAAGGATTTTATCTGATTGAAACTCAGGTTCCTGAAATTTTTTAGCAGTCATTAATATTCTCTGCATAAAACCAAAGATCAAGTTCTTACTCTTTGGAGGCATTACAGTTTTTCAAGATGTTGCAAGCTACCCAAGTTCTGTATTTCTCCAGCAAGCGATGTGTTGTGCAAATCTCTGATAAATAGTTAACACGAAAACAGATAAATAAGAAGAAAAAGAATATGAGAAGACATATAAACAATGCCAATGAAGTTTTTCTAGCTAAGGAAATTTACAATTTTTTCAGGTCCAACAAGTCACCAAATGTAGGAGTAATTGATCTGAAATTCACACCAGAGAGATCCCTGTAAAAAAAAAAAAACTTATATTAGATCAATTAATGAAATAACTGTAAGAAGTAAGAACCATTGTTTTGTAGAGGAAATAAAATGAGAAGACACACACAGTGATGTGACAAGGCTTCCTTCACACCCAACATGATCCCATGTTGAAGGAGAACATGGATCATCTTGCCATCCTAGATCCAAGCCAGCAGACTGCTGAATAACATGTAGTGCTGAGACTGGAAAAATACAAATTGAATTAATAGTACATCATAAGTTAATTCAATTAATTATATTGAAATTAGAATTGTGTGTTTTCTCAGAAAATATGGTGAGTCACCTGTGGTTGAAGAAACTTCAGGTGGAATATCAACCATCTGATATACCTCAAATGCATTGATTTGAGGGTAAAAGCTAATACTCTTCAGTGTTATATTCAAGCTTCTGATTCCCTTTTGTGTTACATATATAGCACTGACTTCTGAACTATTTATTTTGTAGTTTGATTTTATGATATCTCCATTTATGAACACATCAAATGAGGGAAAAACAGGAAGTATGCCAGCAAAATAAAGAATGATGTAATAGTCCCCTAATGCATCAAGAGGGAGGTTATATGTCAGCAGATTTCGCCGTGCGAGAACTCTCCCGGTTTGAAGAACAGCAGCCGGTGGTTTTTCCATCAGACCAGACTGATTGAAAGTAAGCTGAATCTTGAATCCAGTTGCAACATGAAAGGGTGTAAAACTTCTATCAGCTTCCCATATTCTATCATATGGATCCAAAGGGTACCTGTGTTTTTTAGACAGCTAAAGCTTGAAACTATAGTACCAAAAAGTTTGAGAAAATTGCAAATATTCCCCTTTAGCTTTGAGCCATTTTGCAAACATTTCCATCAATTTTGAAAAAAATGGAAATAACTCCTTCAACTTTCACCCATCAAGAGTTAAATCCTTTTATCCATTCTATTAACCATATTAATAGAGATGTCTTCTCAAACTCTGTCATCTGTCACACGATGGACTATCATTCGATTATAAATAACAAATGACAGAATTTGAAGTAGAATCTTCATTAGAGGAGTTAGAGGAAACTGGGCACGAAAGTTAAGTCATGAAGAGTGATACTAAAGAGGATGTTTTTAAATGGCATAAAGTTGAGGATATGTATTTTCATTTTCTCTGAAAATATATATGTAAGAAAAGGACATGATGGTTCTTACCGGATAGACTCATTATTAGCGTAGCCACAATCAATTCGATAGCTATTCCTCAGTAACTTATTTGGGAAATCTTCCATGCCATTTGTGTAGGCTCCTCGAGGAAGTGGTCGGATTTCAAGGGAAGAAATTACAGGAAATCCACCATTTGAGGTAGCAAGTAAACAGAAGGGAAGTGTGTCCTTATTGACTGTCCATAAAAACTCTTCAATCCATGGATCATCTTTAGTAAGATTTACAGTAGCAGCAATGGCTGTGTCAAGAGAGACAGAGAATGTAGGAGGATGTTCAAGTCCATCATAGTTGTTGTACACAAACTTGGCTCTAACAAGAACAAGACTTGTGGCATTGTTCAAAGGTAATTTATAGCATCTTCGACCTTGGGAATCTGGGAAAAATCGAAGAGAGACATTTGATGAGGAGTTATTCTCATTGTAACTGATGGCTGTAGTGCCTGTGCTTATGTATTCAGTGTCTGGGGTCCATAAGATGTTAGATGAATCATTGAAACTGGTTCTTCCACCACAAGATAGACTTAAGAAACCTGTGCCATGAATGAGAAAGATAAGCTCATGTCTTTTCATATATACATGGAATAAAGTTTCAGCTCATTTTCTAGTGAGTAGCGTGACAATGACAAGATCCGGAGGAGGAAATGACATGCCATGACATATTGACAATTTAAGGTACTTTTTAGTGATTAAATTACTTATATAAGGCTGTACAGTAATTTTCCAAAGAAAAAAAAAATTGCTTGCTTTGACATTGACATATTATTAATTCACATCAGATTACTGATTCTAAAGGGAAGGTTTCAAAGGTTTGAGCATATATATTGCCAATGTTAGGTCCTTTACGATATTCCATTGCATACTAGACTTGATGTTGAACATGTCATTAAATGTATAGGTATTATGACTTTTAGTTCAGAGAATTTGGATTCGGCATGTGAAAGAAGTTAAAATCTGAAAATTTGTGAATAAGAAAATGGCAGAGATAAATGATATGTAATGAGAAAAGTATTAAACCTTACCATCTTGATCACAGAAAACGCCAACCCAGAAGCTAAACAAGAGAAAGAAGCCAACCCATGAATCCCAAAAGTCCATGGACTCTCAGATAATCAGATTCCTACTGTATATGGAGCCAGTTGCTTTCCCTGTCTTCCTCAGAACCAAATATAACAGCAAAAAGAAGACAAGTCTGAGTCAAAGGAAAACTTGTATCAATGTTTGAAGAATGAATAAACCCATGAACATTGATGACTTTAAGGTGTCACTAAAAGAAGAAAAAATAAGTGAAGAATGATTGAAAGGGACAGGGCAGAGCAAAGCTTGAAGGAAGGGAAAAGGGGAAAAGTTACAGCAAGTTGGAAAAATATGTCTTGATTTGTTAGGTGACAGAATCATTGAAGGTAGAATAATGAAGTAAAGAAACTATAGAATGATGAAGAAAGATGAAATAACCATAAATCCTGAAGAGTTTGATGATTAAAGAAGTTTTGTTGAGTCATTGGCAGGAGGCAAATAATTTATGGTTTGTTGTGTTGCCATACAATTATCACTATCTTTACAACTTTCATAGTGATGAAAATTACACCCTTAGTTCCTTACCATGAGATTCTAGTTACCCGAATTGTTTGGTTTAAGAAAACTGTTAAAATTAATTAAAAGTAATAAATATGTAAGAAATGTACCTCCAATATGCCCTTATTTATAAGTGGGTATGAAAAAAAAAAAGAGAGAGAATGTACAAGAAAAAAATAATGAGAGAGCATATATTAATTAAGAGTAAAATGGATAAAAATACTTTTAATATTCAGACAAACCTGAAACGAAGTGATGGACCAATATAAAGATTAGGTATCATAGTAAGGGAGTAAATTCTAATTTCTTAGATATAATCAAACTGAGGGAGTCTGGTTCAACTTCAATCCAAAACTTTTAGTAGCATTAGCTAGAAAAATTAGCAAGTTGTAATATGATGAATCAAAGATTAGAATACAAGTTTTAATGTCAGTCAAAGTAATCATAATTGATATACTTTAGTTTATTTTATTGCCTTTCGACTTTGCTTTAAACTTCATGCAAAGTTCAATCCACTATGTAAAAAAACATAAATAAACAAACTTGTCAACGAAGCCATAATCAATGACATTCTATTTCTACTTCAAGGAACTGAAAAAAGATTCACTCAATTGGCTCATGATTCTCTTGGATAAATGAAAATATAAAATAAAATTTAATCTTATTGTCACAATTATTTTTTATATTTTATAATTATAGTAAATAAAAATATTAAAATAAGATATAGTAAACATTTTTTTCCCAGCTAAGATATAGTAAACATTAGAAAAAAAATTACTTTTAATTCTTTAACTTTATACAAAATTTTATTTTGGTTCTTTAAGTGTCATTCCAGTCATTTATTCCTAAAATCTGTAATATAAAAATAATGACATTGAAATTTTAAATATTAACAAAACATTATCAAATGTTAATATATTAATTATAATTTTTAAAATAATATTTATTCTTAAAAAAATATCATCCGAGGCTATTTGTGTTCGGAGTTAAAAACTAAATGCTTTTTAAAATGTGTTAAGTATCAATTTTGTCCTTATCCCAGGAGCAATTTTGTTTATGAAGTTTTCTGTAGAATGTTGCCCGAAGTATGAAAAAACGTAACAATGTTGCCCCTTCGTTAGTTGCCTCAACGTTAGGGTTGTTAACGGAGGGGCAACATTACTACATTTTTATACTTCGTAGGCAAAAATTGCTCCAAAAAACGTAGCAATTTTGCCCCTCAAGTATAAAAATGTACATGTTTAACAACCCTAACATTGATCAAGTAGGGTTGTTAACGGAGAAGGGTAACCTTCTGGGGAACATTACTACGCCGAAAACTTCACAAAATTACTCGGCACGTACTTCTTGAGACAAAATCGATACTTAACCCTTTTAAAATTAATAAAACAGACCAAAACCTTATATAATTATTAGATAACAAAAGTGCACTTTTATCTTGAAATTGCCAAAAGAATCAATTATTAATTTCTTAAGTAGTCATGGATTAATATTATGATAAATTGTATAAATTGTTCTGCCCTGCATAACACCTTTATAATTATTCTAAACATAAATAGTTCTCCATAAATATATTTTTAACAGTAAAATCATTCAGATCAAAGAGAGATCTTATATATATATATGATGATGATGATGACTTAGATCGTTGAAGCAAAATTGATTAATGTCGTTAGACTCGTTGATTAGGAATTGAGAATTACATTTTACGTTAGTTTGAGTAATCAATACAAATTGTTTAGCAAAATAATTAAGTTCTCTTATTGATGATTACATCCACCTCAACTAACTTTTTCAGTTTTTTGAATGAAACGAAATAAGTTCACCTCAATGAATTACTACTCCGGTCCTAATTATAAAACCGGGTTAACTTTATTTTGGAGAGATTAAAGAAGCTAAATAAATTACTTAATTATATCATATATTGTGTAGTTTATTAGTCAAAATAATTAGTTTGAAGAAAAATAAAAATAAAAATTTTAAAGTAATTTAATTAGCTTCATTCATCTCTTAAAAAAGGTTAACTTGATCTTATAATTAGGACGGAGGTAGTATATTTTATAAATGACTTAAAACAGATATATACATACTTAATAAAATAAAATAAAAATGTTTTATAATCTATGTAAATCTAAACATAATTAATTTATTATTTAATGATTTGTTTAATATAAAATATAACTTATTATAAAATATATTTTATATGTTTAAAACATCTTATATTTGTATATATAAACATAATATAAAAACTCTTCAAATTATTTTTAAGAAAATCAACTATTTTTTTTTTCTTCAGAAAATCCAATTGTTTGTAAAGCGAACTCAACGTGAGACACTAAGCAGGTTGGGGAACTTTTTTTAATACCTTGTACTTCAATTTCTTATCATTGTTAAATAGAAAATTAAATATAAATAAAACAAAAAAAACATATATTTTATTTTGTAAATAAAAACAATAATAAAATAAATGATCAAATTTTAAAAGAAACATAAATCAAATAAGAACACACTTTCAATATCTTAGTGCTTATTTCTATGCTTCTATATTTCTCATCACTAGTGTTTAATTCTAACAATACCGCAAGAGACCTATAGAAAGAAGGAAACTTTTTAATAAGGTAGGGCCGTAGGGGCACTATTGTCTTTTAATCACATCGAATTTTTAATCTGCAGTATTGTCTCTTTTTCATAATAATAAAAAAAATTCATGCCTATAGGCTTTAATTTTCCCGGATAGGAGGGGCACGATCATCATCTTCTTCTTCTTCTTCTTTTTGGCTTAAAGAATTTTAGGAAAGAGGTTGGGTTCACTCACGATCTAAGGGCAAGGCGAAATCTTCCTTCCTCCTAGGTGATACCGATGTTGGGTAGGACAAGCCGTCTATTACCCTCAGACGTTAACCTAGACACGATAATCTTTTTAATCACATTCTAAAACCCGTCTCTTAACTTGATTAGGAACTTATTAAAAAGTATAGGTTTGAATTTAAATTTTGATATTTCAAAAATATTTAATTTGCATTTTTCTTAAAAAAATTGTAATAATCTTTGTCCCTTAATTATATATTTTTTAAATATGATCCCTAAACAAATTTTTTAATATCATTTTTAACTTAATTAACTCTTAACAGTTTACTCTTTGATTTTATTTATTCTTGTCTTTTTTTTTTTTAAGCCAACGTTATCCTTGTCTAATTTCACATTATCTAATTATTTAATTCGTTTTTTTATTATTATTTTTTGAAAATCTATGTTACAGCTCTCTTTTTTTTTTTTTGTTCTGTTTACATATGTAACAATTCTTTGTTTGTTATTTTAATATAATCATCATGCAAGAGGAAATATTTTCATGTTCAAAAATTAAACTGAAAAACATCATACTGATTTTTGATAGAAGAGGAGATCCTAAAAGGAGAGCTAAGTCCAGTGGAGGACCGTCCGAGTTTCTCAAGCTCTCATCTTCAGCTCATACTCAATGACACTTTATGACTCAAACTTCTTTCCAAGACTTACAATACTAATACAATCAATATACTAATTTTCAGTACTCTTTAAATGGATCATCATCTTGATTATGTTCTGTTGCATAAGTTTATCTGATAAAAGCAAGTGCAAAACATTTTTGCAATATACTCCCTCTGATCATTATTATAAGGCATCAACTTACAAATTTATTTGGTCTTTTTTATAAAACATTTGCTTGTTCTAAAGGAGTATTAATATTGTTTTTTCATGTATGCCTATAATTAATAAAAGTAATAGGTGAGAGTAATGATTAATATGATATTAGATTTTAGTGTAATTAGTATGAGTAATATTGAAAATTATTTAAATTTTAGAACAACTTTATTGACTTTAACTGTTTTTATTGGTTTATGAGAAAAGTTAGTTGGTGCCTTATAATAAAAACTAGATGGAGTATTTCAAATGTGAAAAGTCCAAAATACCCTTAATGAATACACAACCATTTGTTTCCTTTTTATTTAAGCAATAGGATTATTTTGGACTCTTCACATTTAGAATATATTACAAAAAATTTCTACGAGTCTTAACTTTACTGTAAATTTGATATTTCAAGAAACCTTTTTATCATATTTTTTCCTTACTTTGGACTTGGATGCAATTTTCCTTAATGGATCATGATCTTGATTCTGTTTTATTGTACAGGTTTATCTGATAGAAGTAAGTGCAAAGTATACTTGGAATCTAAGAAGCAGACGACAGTAACATATTAAGAACTTAGGTTTTCGAAATATAAAAACAATATTAAAGGAAGCCATGTAAGAACACACTGAGATTTTTATTGGATTTTCACCTCTTGGTTTACAACTAAAGAAGAGCTTTCCTCATATAGTCAAGCAGAGGTACAAGATGACAAAACTCATAATATTATGTGAGCTGGAAGATAAGACACACCTAAAATAGTACTAACAAGCATGACTTATAAGATGACTTAAATATTGATTGACAAAAAATGAAATTAAAGGAAATATTGATTATAAAAAAAAATTAAAAAAGATTAAAATAAAATTAAAAGTCAAGTTGTGGGTTCAAGATTTTTTTTATTTAAATTTATATATACACAGGTTCAAGAATAAAAAGGATACGAAGACCTTTGTTTTTTTTTTTTTTTTTGCGTACAGAAAAATCTCAAAACAAAGCATCGCTGATAAACCCATGGCCCAATGTTCAAGAATTATTGCGCTGACCGTCAGCCCATTTTGATATTCTTACGTATTATGGGGCAAGAAATTCTTAGGGAAAATTGCACGTAAGGCCCAAGCAAGTGAAAATAACATAGAAATATCTTTTGAAATCTCAAATTTGCATTGAAGTCCCGGGAAACGTTTTTGCAATATATTCCCACTAGTTCTTATTATAAGACATTAACTTTATAAATTTATTTAGTCCTTTTTATAAAACACTTGCTTGTTCCAAAGGAGTATTAATTATGTTTTTTCATGTATACCTATAATTAATAAGAGTAATAGGTAAGAAGTAATGATTAATATGATATTAGAGTTTAGTGTAATTAGCAGGGGTAATATTGAAAATTATTTAAATTTTAGGATAACTTTATTGACTTTAACTGTTTTTATTGATTTATGATAGACTAATTGGTGAAAAGTCCAAAATACCCTTAATGAATACACAACCATTTGTTTCCTCTTTATTTAAAATAGGATTATTTTAGACTTTTCACAAAATACCCTTAACAAAAAATTTATACCAGTCTTTATTGTAAATTTGATATTTCAAGAAATCTTTTTATCATATTTTTTCCTTACTTTGGACTTGGATGCAATTTTCCCAAATCCTTACTTATGTCCTTGATACATATCTGGCAAAACGACCAAGACTCGAAGGTGACGTGTTGCCCCGTGTCATGCCACCTCGGCCGCTGACAAGGACTGGAGTTGAGGTGGTGGCCTCCCAGGCTCACCAGCTCGGAAAGTGACTAGGACAGGTGGGTGGCATGTCGGAATCCATGGCAATCCACCTCAGTTGGTGACTAGACTGGAGGTGACGTGTCAACTTCTGTGTTGCACCACCTCTTCAGCTGACAAGGACCGGAGGTGACATGGGTGCATCTGTGGCTCGCCAGCGACTGGGATCGGCAGGTGACGTGTTGGCATCTGTGCGCGCCACCTCTGCGGATGACTAGGACCGTCAGGTGACATGACGACGTCTGTGGCTCACCACCTCGTCTGGTGACTAGGACCGTCTGTGATGTGTCGGCCTCCGCATGTCTTCTTTAGACTTGGTCTTGAGCGAAGAAGGTTATCTTGAAACTTGGTCTCCTTCGATTGCCTGGACGGGTTTCGATAATCTACTTTATCTAAATGGCAACAGTTTCCGTATCAACTCAAATATGGTCTCATCGATCTCCAATAATGGTAAAGATTCATCACTTTCCCTTCCCCCATATTGTACCTCAAATAAAACACAAATTCACAAATACGAGAACCAGAAGTGGAGTTTAGTCAACAAAGAGAAGCATGAGTACGACTGCTCAACACTGCAAGTGCATAGTATATGGTTTTCTACTTTCGGTGGGGGAGCCCATTCATATATACTCCAACATGTTGTTTTTCAACAGAAACATACATGCATGATGCATCTACTCCTGCTTTAACATCCCTTACTGATAATTCTTCTATTTATTCTTCATGTGATTGTTCATGTGATGAGTTAAAGCAGCAGTTCATTCTCAATAGCCAACAAGTGTTGAACATTCTATTGCTAATAATTTTTTTCCAAGTTCTGTAAATTTGATCCGTCTAAGTACTGATTCGTTTGGGAAGGGGGAAATGTGATTATAATGTTTGTTCTGAGCTGTCCTATACAAGATTTTGTTGTACTTGATACACTTCAAAAAACTGTAAGAGCAACATTTGTTAATTTTTTGATATAGTGCAATGGATTATTTTTTATGACTCCTTTTCTTTCTGGCAAAAAATTACTTGATTGAGTTCAAAAGTGTAGGCATGCCCACTATTTTTGCTCTAATCCTTGATTCCCTTAAACTAGTTATTCCTTCTTCAAAATTTTCACTTGTTGAGAAATCTCTGAAGGCAAATGGATTACTTTTGGCTTTCATTGTGTTTCTAATATCTTAGATGGTCATGAGTTGAGGACACGGCAAGTTAAGTGGCTATTGAAAATCTTGAGGTTGTAGAATTATAAATATAAAGGGAAAGAGTGACAAATTCAAATTTGTTTAAGCACTTCAAACCAGATATAATTGCAACAAAAGACAAGTTTTCAACCGTAAATATCCCAAATACAAATCACATCTATAGATCAGATGGTGACAGAAGTGATTTTTGTTGAGATGGGCTTTTGCAAATGGAAGATAGGATAAAAGTCATATTATAGATGTTATTTGTGTTTGAGATAGCGGTGGTATGGTAAAAGTGAATTTTTTCCAGATGAACTCTTGTTTGGATGATTATTTGAGACTAAAAATGACATGAATCTTATTAAATATCACACACACACATATTAGTTGTATATATTGTGATAATTGAAAATAAAAATTAAATTTGATAAAAAAATTAAATTACTAATAAAAAAATTAGAAACTTTAAAGTACTTAATTAAATATATTTTAATGGATAAATTAAAAAGTATACAAATGTATATTTAATAGTGCATTGTTTATTAGATTACATTTTTCTCCAAAAGCTGAGGAGAAGTCCATAACCTACCAAAGCTATTCCAAACATCTATTTTTCCTTGTTAGGCTTTTACTCACCTTCGTTGGGCTTTTTTTGACTTCTACAGCTATGCCAAACAGGCACAAAACTATTACTTGGTTATTATTGCATTTGGCAGCAAAATAACATATATGACTATTACCAATGTGAGTTGGCATAGATGGTAAGGGATCCGGATCGCTTTTTTTGGGTTGATCCTTCTACAGCTCATGCCAAACAGGCACAAAACTATTACTTGGTTATTATTGCATTTGATAGCAAAATAACATACGACTATTTATATAGAGCAGTTAATTTTGAAAGATTAACATTGATTTATGCATATGGATTGTCTGCTGAAAGAATGAAAGGTAATAAAGACTAAAAGTACCCAAGGGGGGGGGGGGGGAAATAAAAAACCTGAAAGAGATAAAACTATGATTTATGTGAGCAAAGTTAACACCTGACCTCGTAAACGCATATATGTCATCGAAAACCAGCAACAGTTCGTTCATATGCTTGAACAACTTAGTTTTGGCTTTTAAGATTCTGGTTTTAAATATTGCTTATAACTCAATTATTCTAACTTGAATATTATTGTTGTCTGTGGTTCTAAACTTTGACCTTTGGATATAGTAACAAAGATTTACTATCTATAATCTAAGTCTATTACAGGAGGCTTGGTTGTGGGACTAAGGCTTATTCAATTGATTATTCAGTTGCAGCAAGAGAATGATGGTCAAAAAGGCTCGTAATCAGGAATGTCTTGAGGAAAAACCAAAGATTTCACATAGTACATTTTATCGAAAAATCAATCTTATTTATTTCATACATTTCGCTTAATGAGAAAATGAATCAAATTCTACAGGATCAAACTTGTGGGACTAAAGGAATGTATGATGGAAGGAAATAAAAAATAAATAAATAAAAAAGTAAATAAAAATGCAGCAAAAGAGTCCATATTCCAAACGAATAAATATTCAAACTTGATTGAATAGGATGTTTCTGATTCTCAAAGAATGAGGGGCAAAAGGATTATAAACATGCATAGTTTTTAAGTATTCCCTCCGATCCTAAATATATAAGATAAAGTTGATTTTTTTTAAAAGATTAAAGAAGCTAATTAAATTAACTTTAGAATATTTTTATTTTTATTTTTTTCCTCCAAACTAATTAGTTTAACTAATAAACTGATATATAATCTAAAGATACATAATATATGATATGATTAAATAACTTATTTAGCGTCCTTAATCTCTTATTAAAAAAAATCAATTTTATCTTATATTTAGGACTAGAGGGATTATGACAGTTGTAATATACCTGATCTCTATGGTTGGTTAGTTCAAGTACTCTAGAATGCAGAATGTACAATGTATTGGACAAAGCAAAGAATGATACACAGAAAAACAAATAGAAAGAAAAATATTGTCATATGATTTCATAATACTATGATTTCTATTTTCTGATGCTAAACTCAATTACAGACACTGGAGGTTTTCTGACTCTCCCAAGCTATCAGGAACCAATCATTGAAGGCTATTGTTTTGGAAGTCTCTAAACATATAATGAAAAAGAAAAGGAATGTAAGATTTAATCTATTACTTTGTATGTCCAATATCATTTTTTAGATGGAATATTTTGATGCAACTATTAATTGACTTTTACAAAGTTTCTTAAACATACTAAAGATTAAATGGTCTTTTGGAATGGTATTTGAACCTTCATAACCAAGAGGAAGTTCAATTAACTATTCAAAGTTTATGATTTTAACCCTATGATTCGTGAAGAGTTCAAACTTCTACTCCTACTGTCTTTAATATAAAGATATATTTAGTGAGTTGATAATCATATATATTCTTTTATATTTATCAATATTTTTCTAATTTACTCATATTGATGTTTTTTCAACAATAATCAAGGAGAAAAGAAAGGATGAAGGAATTAAGGAAGATTACTAGTGTTTTAGAAAATACATGTCTTATTAACTAACTTAACTAACTTTTCTAATCTAATCAAATTAAGTAAATATGTTTTATATTAAGGACCAAAGATTACATTCTTAGCTAAGCCCTGAAGTTTTATATACTCTATTCGATCAAGCATGTTTGGGATCATTTTTCATAATTCCAAAATGTTTATTCACGTAAATCAAGACAAAATTCCTCTCATATATTTATCTTATATACCATAAATCACGATTGAAAAGCTACTTTTGAAGGTTTCAATCCTAAAACCACGAAGCAGGCTTTCCTCCTTTACCTCTAATATCTGCTGCCCTCCAATACCCTGAAACGTCGCCGTTTTGAAGCACAAAACAAGCTGGTGCCTCTTTCTTTCTTTCTTTCTTTTTTTTTTTTTAAAAAAATTAGGTACTGACTCGGTATTAAAAAGATATTTCATGATACTGACGGGAACTGAAAAATACTTCATCATCTTGAAAAATTATTTTGGGATCTTGAAAAAATATTTTAGGGTACTGAATGGTACTAAAAAGATACTTCATGATACTGACTGGTAATAAAAAAATACCTCATCTATTTTAGGATCTTAAAAAAAATATTTCAGGATATTGACGGGTACTGAAAAAATACTTCATGATGTTAAAAAAAAAAAATTTAGGTTCTTGAAAAAATATTTTAAGGTACTTATTGGTACTAAAAATATACTACATGATATTTTTTTTAAGATCCCAAAGTAATTTTTTTAAGATCACAAGATTTTTTTCAAGATCTTAAGAAAGATCATAAAGATCTTTTTTTAAGACTATCAAGATTAAATATTTTTTCAAAAAAAAAAGAAAAAAAGAAAAAGACACCAGCTTGTTTTATTCTTTAAAACGGCGACGTTTCAAGGTATTGGAGGGCAGCAAATATTAGAGGTAAAGGAGGAAAGACTGCTCTTAAAACTACAAGTAGTGATGAATGTGAAAAGACAAGAGGAGAGAATGGTAGGGAACCAAATTCTAGGGGGAGCTCCTCCGTACACGGACGAGCCCTCCCGTCTCGTTTAGATCTAAATCCTGACAAATTTTATTTTATTTTTAATTATTTTTTTCTACATGAAAAATTGTTAATTGAGAAATTATTTTTATTTTAAATTCTCCACTCATTAAAATTATTTTTTATAAAAAAAAAAAAAAAATATCTAAACCGTCCAGATTTAATCCGGACCTGAAACTTGCCTGTACGGACAAGCCTCTCAGAACCAAATTCCCTGCTCGTCCCAAAAACGAGCAGAGATTCTGGTTCCGAGAGTGGTAACGTCGCACAGGCACAAGCAATAAAAGGAAACAAGGACGGACAACAGAGAAAAGTGAGAGACACTCTGGCTCATCCAAGTCCACAAAATGTTCTGATAAGCATTTTTGACTTTTCCAATGTTTTTCTTTTGGACCCATGAACCTTTCCAATGCTCAAACATTATTGATATTTGATACTCCCTCGTGTTGTTAAAGAGCCATTTTAAGGAAAAAAATTTATTTAATTATAGTGTATATCATAATTATATTATATATTAATTTATAAATTAGATAAATTAATTTTAAAAAATAAATAATAAAAATGATTTTGTGCAATTTAAATAGTTTTTGTTTGTGAAAAGAAAAAGTATGAGGGAGAGTACATATACCCACGCCATGCGCATATATATATATACTCCTTCCGGTCCTAATTATAGGACAATATTTGAGAGTTGGTTTTGGTCCTAATTATAAGACCATATTCCATTTTTTGTCAATTTCTTCCTAAAATACCCCTATTTTATTCTCTTAAGTGTGTTTGATTTTTTTGATTATATGTGTGTGGGTATGTAGACTCTTTCAGTCATCAAAACTTTTAACTTGTTAGATTTTAATTTATTTATCGATCAACTATTGTTAATTTGCCAATATAGACACACACACACATACATATATATGTGTGTGTGTGTGTGTGTGTTTTTATATACGTGTGTATCTATATATATATGTGTGTACATATATATATATATAGATACACACGTATATAAAAACACACACACACACATATATATATATATATTTGTGAGTGTGTGTCGATGTATATATGTGTGTGTATACATATATGTATATCAGTGTGTGTATATCTATGTGTCTGTCTATCAATATATATGTGCATAGATATATGTGTGTGTGTGTGCGGGCATTCATATATATATGTGTACATATATAAACACACACATATATATTGTGTGTGTCTATATATATATATATATTTGTGTGTGTGCATTTATATATATATGTGTAGATATATGTAAGTGTGTGTATCTATATGTATATATATATACGTACATATTATACATGTATATATATAGTAAGCTTATTATATCAATTAGAAAGCGTGTGGAAAGGAAAATTCTAGGTCAGAGAGGTATATATGTGGTGGGGGTTGTTAATTCACTTTTACTTATGTCATTTTAAATTTATAGAAGGGCATTTTAGGAAAATGAGTAAAATTAACTAATTTAACTCATCTCCTTAATCTCCCTAAAATCGGTTAAATATGTCTTATAATTAGGAACGGAGGAAGTATATTGGATGTAATATGGTTTTTACTATTATGTGAGTGTTTGAAAAACTATAAAACCGTAGTTTTAGAAATATTTTTCTGTTAAGCCAGATAAAACTTTCCTAGATACTTACCTCATAAATTATAAATATTATTGTCTAATGTATTTAAATTGTTGATCTATTTTTGGCCTTCCCAATAGTGTGCAATATCTGAAAGTGAGAAAAAGTGACGGTTGTATGGAGAACAACGTGTTCAATTGTGAACCAAAATCTTGTGTCCCCATGCCTTAAATGGTTCTGTCGACTTCATTACGTACCAAGAGTCACAAAAGGAAAGAAGAGACATGTCTGTTCAACTCAAGGATCCTGTATTCTCTGCTTCTTCTTCTTCTTCACCTTCTTCATGGAACCACAGGCCCAACAACAACCATACTTTCCCTCTTCACAAGTCCAGCAAAATCGGTAACTTACCTCTTCTTCAAGTTTTCTTCTTTTTCTATTGTATCCCTGGTCCAAATATATATATCACTTCGTTCTTGGGATAATGAATGACATGAGAATAGTAGTGATGCAGAAGAAAGTGATGAAGATCTGTTCAGGGTGCCGGACATGGAAGCGGCGGTGGGCGGTGGAGAGTGTGGCGAAGGAGGAGGGGCAGTGGTTTCGAATGGGAATGCGAAGGCAGCGGCAAGCTTAAGCAATGTGACAGCGACAGCGACAGATTCTCAGTTTCAGAGTGGAAAACGAAGAAGAGGAAGAAACCCAGCAGATAAAGAGTGCAGACGCCTCAAGAGGTATATATTTATCTCAGATCTTGTATGTATTCCCACATTTTAGATTCTTCTTGGGTTAAAGTGCAATTTTACCTTAAAACACTCAGGCTCTGTTGTGTTAGATATCCAAAAGTTTTTCGAAGAACATTTTTACCTGAAAGTGTCAGAGAAGGAGCAATTTCGCCATTACTGTTAAAAAAAAAAAGCTAACATTGACACGTTTTTGCCTTCATGACAAAATTGCTCCTTGATTATCTTCGGGATAACCAAGGCTACTGAGTGGTTGTTTTCGAAGTAAAATTTCACCTTAACCCTTCTTTCTTCATGTTTTTTCTAAGAATGGAAGAGTTCTTGATATATATATAATATATGGAAGAGCAGGTTGCTGAGGAATAGGGTATCAGCGCAGCAAGCAAGAGAGAGGAAGAAGGTGTATGTGAATGAGTTGGAAGGAAGAGGTAAGGAGTTGGAAGACAAGAATTCCAAGTTGAAAGAGCGTATCTCTACTTTGATAAATGAGAACGCCATGCTTCGTAAGGTATATCTCTGTAATTTTGTTGAAATTACATACATCATTAATATTATTTTTATTACTACTTATTTTCACTTAAAGATTGTATTGAATTGTATTTAAAGATAGAAGAAAGGAAGTGTAATTTTTATCATAAATTCACAAGCTTCATGATTGTGGTACTAGATTTTCCCCCATGATACGAGTATCCAAAAATGGCCCCTTAAAATGACTTCATTTTTATGAAGTCTGTATGAATTATTTTAGAACTCGTTTTTTTTTTCTAAAAAAACAAATGATTTAATGGCCACCTTAGTTGTTATTGTTATTTGATTCGTTTTTAAGTTATTACTTGTTAAAACTGTTGTTTTTTCGTTTTGCATCTCATATATCAAATTAAGGGCAATGAAATAGTTTAATTACAAAATTTAATTTCAAACTAGTCTCTAGAGACTTGACAACAATTAGACTACTTGCTACTTGGGATCTTGAATATGAAATAAATTAGTGAGAAAAAGTGGTTTCTATGATGATGAAAGTTCACTAGAGAATAAAGATGGTATGTATAGAATACCACTATGTAGGGTTGTCCAAAATACCTTGGTCTGGTCCGACCCAATCCGGTCTAGACTAGGAAAAAATTGGTCCAAGACAATTTGACCGGACTGGACCAAACTATTCGGGTTGGATTGAACTTCGGTCCAGGGGCTTAGATCCTCTGGATTGGTTCGGTCTGACCCGAGATCCTTTTTTTTTTGGGTAAATCACTACTACATTGAGCCACCACCCAGCCTCCGAACATCCTAATGTGCTTTTTAATTTATAGGAATCATTTTTCACTATGTCACTTTTTATTACTTTGGGAAGTCGGGTGAAACCAGAGCTAAAATATTGCATCCCAAGAAGGCAAAAAAAAAATAGAAAAAATACTGAAAAAAAAATGGACCGCCTGGACTGATCTAGGCAGTCCAGGCCGAGGTCATATCGGGTCAGACCTCGGGTTGACCTCCAACCCGATCTAGCTCGGTCCTAGACATCCCTACCACTCTGATCCTGTTTAGAAATTTATTTTGACAAAAAAAATTTGGTCCTTATTATAAGTCAAGTTTTAGAATCATAAATGTATTTGTTACATTTTAGCCCCTATTAATTGCAATAAAAAAAATTATTCATGAACCAATAATAGATAAGAGATAAAATTAAAAATTTAGCTTATAATTAATGAATTAACTAACTTTTCTTGATATATAAGATTTAGTTAATTTGGATTTATAAATAAGATCGGTACAATAACAATAGTCTAATTAGAAGGAACAGGAACCAACCTAAAGACTAGATTATAGGTTTTTGAAACTAATTAATGAATATGTGTGTACATGTTTAATACAATTTTAGGGTTATTAATTATTATTATTTTTCCTTAAAAATTATGAAAATTTAATTTTCCAAGGTTTGTAGTCAATTTAACTTTATTGATGTGTGATTGGCAGGTTCTTATGAACACAAGGCCTAAAGTGGACGAAAGCAGTGAACCAAAGCAGGATCAATTAAGTAAAAGCTAACAACCTCAAGATAGCATGTGGCTCAGCTATTTTTACATCAAAATCCTTCATGATATGATAAATTCAAAATCCTTATCATACCCTTGTCTTCTCTATGCATTCGTTCTTAATGAATGATTCATTGAAGATTATGGGCAGTGGTAGAAGAGACTTACTTTCAATAATAACTTAACGTAAGATATAATAAAAGTCAGATTATAAATGTGAATTGTGTTTAAATTGATAGTGGCAGAAATGACATTTTTCATAATTAAAATTTATTTGGATTATTATTTGAAAATTTAGTTTAGATGAAAGATGATAGGAAAAAAAAAAGCATCAATCATATTGAATATGTCTGTATATTAATTGGATATATTGTGATAATTGAAAATAAAAATTTAAATTGAAATTTGATAATAATAAAAATAATGATGTATGTTGTGTGAGAGGAAGAAAAAAAGAAAGGGAGGATGGGGTAGTGTGATTGGAGTCCTCATTATATGCATATAATTATGTGCTTCTTATGTTTATGAGCATATTTTTTTATGTATTTTATTTATTTAGATTTAAATTATATCTTTATTTTTTTAGATGTTTTTTTAGACCTTTGCAATATCTCAAATTAATTAGTTTTATAATACCTACATAAAAACAAATGCAGAACCTGAAACTAATTAATTTGAGATAATCGAAAGACAAAAAACATTTCGTGAAATATAATTTAAATCTAAATAAATACATATATATATATATACACACACACTCATACACATAATTATGTGTACATAATGTGGGCTCGTGTGATTGTGGTGTGTGTTGTCCAGTGAGGAAGAGAGGATAGGGTGGTTCGAAAGGAAATAAGAGTGGCACGCATAAGAAGAGAGATGAAGCAAAGGCATGAGGTGTTGCCACCTGAAATTGGAAGGAGATACTCTCCTTATCCTTCTTCTCATTTTCTCTCCTTGGCCCCATCTAAGCCATTGATTGGAAAAATGAGAAAAAAGTTAAAATAGTAATGTGTTGATTGGATGGATGTGATTTAGAGATTATGAGAGATAATGAGAAAAAGATTAGAGAAACCCAACCCATGAAATCGCTCTCGAAAAAAATTTGCCCAATGCTCAGGATTCAATCTTCTGAAATAAGAAGTTTTCTTGAGAGGAGTCCAAACTGAAAAACTTACCCAAACACGATTCTATTAGGCTTTTTTTCACTAAGCTTTTTCTTTCACAAACTAGGCTATTAAACAACCCAACACTTACCCAAAATATGATTAAACTAAGGATAATGACAATTTCTTTTTAGGTAGATAAGTCTAAGCTTATTACTTACGAAGATGTTCAATCACCAATTATTTGTATTGATGGAATATGAAACTATATCTTCATCAGCAAGAGACAACTCTGGATGCATCAACGGGCAAACTACATATTCAGGTGCCTAAGTTGTCATAAAGGAACCTTAACAACAAGTACTCATATCCCATTAGATGGGCCAACTACATGGTTTACACAATGCCTCTGATTCATACAAAAATCTCAAACTACAAAATTTGTATGATTGTAAAATGAATCTATATATACAGTAATACAAAGAATGGGGAAAAAGATTTGGTCCAAAAATTGGAAGAATAACATGTATATAAGTAACATAGTATAAAACTTCAGCAACCTGATATGCTATTGGTCATCCTTAACTTGATCAAAATAGTAAAGTGAGGCCCAACATGTAAAGATATCTGTAAGGACAAGACCAACCACATCGAAAACAAACTTTGGAGCAAATAAACCCCATACCTGCAATAACATAAAACATTTGACTGAACTGGATTAACAACACATAGCAGAAATATGTGGACCAAAACAGAAAGTCCAACAAGGTTTTTACCATCAAGTGCCGCCTCTGAATTGTGACGCATAATATCGTGAAAGTTGTTGTAATTGCTGTACTTAGTCCATACATTATATATGCCTTAATGTGACATTGAATATAAGTGTGTCAGAAAGCAATACATTCAATGGTTAACTAGGGGGAATCCTAACAATTTAAAGGAACTCACTTGAGATAATTGCACGTAGATAAAATCTTTTGTTTGAGTAGCTTGTTTCATGTTTGCTACGAGAAATGGGAGACCGAGTACTGGAAGGATGATTGAAAAACCGAAGGTATCGATGGTGAGGAGGATTGCTTGGCGAATGAGAACAAATTCTTCAAACCTGAGATAAATGGGTTAAGATCATTAAAATACTAAGCAAGCAGTAAGACACGTGAAAAACCCCACATTAAGATCAATTATTGATTGTTCGCAAGAGATAGAGAAGAGAAGTTTGATGGTTGTGAATTGCGATGTTGGCCATGAATTTGCAAGAGATCTTGTGATTCTACTAGTATCTCAAACATGGATAAATTTTTTTGAAAAATGGCAAACATTAATGTAATCGGCTATATACCCCACAAATGCAGCGCCATAACGGAGACCATCAAAAGCACACCTGAACATAAAAATGCAGAGGTTTAACATGTGAAACTTCAGGAGAAAGAATTAATAATTAATCTGTTTAATATGCTTAAGGCATGCTGAAGGAAGACGCAGCAACCACAAGAGAGTCCACCAGAGAAAATTGAAATCATACATCCTAACCTCAAAGAAACAGCAAACATACCAGTGACCACTGCAGAAAAAGAGAGACACGGCAAAAAGGCTCCATTGCATCACACGGAAGGGGTCGATAGCCGAACTGCTGCTTGGTATTCCCTTAGCGCCCTCTTCTGTATTGCTCATCCTCAATATACAATAACCTGGAAGGTAGTTTAATAGTATGGGGAAAAATCTTCAGAAAAATGTTGTAGCTTCATGCTCATAAAGATGAAGGAAAATATGATACTAGTAACATAACACGGGACAGTAGTAAAGAGAACCTCCAATTATGGATGCAAAGGCAATCAAGGGACCCTGCTTTCCTGCTAGAAGAATGACGGTTGGACTCCACGCAGATAACATGGCCATTGTTTTTATGATTAAATTTTTCTTGCAATCCAAATAGCTATCCTCACATAGTCCACCAAATGACACTAATAACAGCTGCCCCAAAGAAATAGCATAGATGATCCTTGGAATGTAATTTCTCCCAATGCTTTCAGGAACCAGGACAAAACCAATACTACTACAGTCGGGAATCCAATGCACAAGGATTAGCATGTAACTCAAGATGGTACTCCGAATAGTATACTTCCATGGCCACTTGAAAGAAATTCTATTGGTGGCCTTGTACAGTAGAAATGCCAACAGGATCAGAATAAGCATGGGTGTGACTTCAGCAACATACTCCCATACTGGAAAACCCGATGTGATGCTGAGGATCCAAGAAGTGTGTTCTTTCATGAAAGCAGATGTGCAGCTTGTTTTGTCAGTCCAACTTCAATGGAAAATTGACAAAACATGCACAAGAGAAGGAATCCAAGGCTCTACAGAAAAATAAAAATAATGTTTAAGGACTTCTTACTATGAAAATCAATAGAAATTCTATAAGAATTTACGCCTTAGCAAGTAAGAAAGAAAGTTCTCAAATAACAATAAACTTGCTAAACCTAGGTGAAATACACACTTCCGCAAGTAGCTTCTCCTTCATGACTGCATATCGTAACATAACAATCCCAGATGTGGCCAAAAGGAAATTTGCCACTTTTCCTTCCTCCACTGACAACAAAATCCAAGCCAAAAAGAAAATAACCATGAATGTCTTGGAAAGTGAAGGTGTACTGTGCACCAATAGAAATATCCAAATGAGTCCAACTTACAGATATAACTGTTTGAAAGGAAACTGCATGCACGGATTGCCAGTAAAACATATGCCAAAGTTGAGATGGAGAAAATTCCCGAAGCTCCAGATAATGGCATACCTCTTAAAATGGCAAGAATTTGAAAAATGATTGATACAAACAAGATTAAAATACCAGATATCATCAGTTTCAAATCAAACTCGGTCCATTTGAGGCGAGCTAACTCAGCGATAGTTGCTAGAAAATTAAAGTATGCATCAATTTGCCCCTTAAGTGTGGGCAAAATTGCATCACTGCCACTTTTGCTGTCCAACAGTAACTTCCTAGTCGAATGCAACCAATGACTCTCTGCCTGAGCATAAGTGCTTGCGATTCGAGACAAGTCATCAGAGGAGAATCCAACAGCCGATGAAGCTGAATAAACATCTATATATCTCTTCACCTGACAAAGTGGATCCTCAAAATGATTAAAATAAGATAACGAAAAAGCATGGATATATTCACACACACAGAGAACATATAACCATTTTCGTGATAACTTATTTCACTTTCAGAATTATCAAATAATCACCCATAATGGGATGTTAAAGCAAAGTTTATATACTCAAATCACAATGAAGCTGTTGGAAAGCATGGAAAACAAGGCTGTAACAATCTGAAACAAGATTTACTTGCATTAAAATTGCATTAAGTGTAAATTCTATATGCGAGTACTTCTGATATTTTAATAAAAGAGAGATTAAGTGGGGGGGGGGGGTATGTTAGATTATGTACAAGAGTCAGCTCTATGGTACTTTGCAGCATTGCACTGTCAAATCCCAGTAGCAAATCCTTTTTCTTGAGAATAAGTACAAGTTTTATGACAATTTACTGAAGAAGCTCCAAGAGAACTGATGGCAACTTCGTATGTTTGTAGAGAAATAAGACTAAGAAATAATGCAGTGGTCCAGAAATGGAAATATGGAAACTTTTGAAGCGCATCAGTGAGTACTCAAGATCCATTTCGTAATTACCTAGCCAAATCTATGATTGATAAATTGAAGAGAAGACAATATACATATTCTGTAATCAGAAACCCGAAGTTCAAAGGTTTAACAACCTGCCAAGAATTGACACATAGCACATTAGCATAATTCTGCATCCAGAAATGTGATTCTGACAGCTCCTGGGAGGCTCCCAAACCCCACCGCCCAGCTCCTAGAGCATACAGCTCAGGATTGATACAACCAATGCTGAGGAACAAAATTAATACTGCCCCGTGAGTTCTTAAATTAGTTCTGAAGACATTGCTTTAAGAGTGTGAGCACATCATGATTATGTAAGAAAGCAAAATTAGACATCAAAACAGAAGATTCCAGATTCAAAGCATAAATTGACTTAAAATAGCAATGTAAACTACAAAAGATAGAACTAAATATCTTGCACAGAAAAAGGATCTGGTTCATTCTGACAATAAACAGGGGAGAACCAGATGAATATTGTAAAGATGGTCATGCTTAAGGGCTTTTAGGGCAAAAAATCTGAAGGATAATATATATATAAGATTGAGTGTTTCCCCATCTGCAGATTGGCCAGACTTGATCACAAGAGTAGCTCGTGGACAACATTACACTTTAAATTTATTACATTCATGTTGAAGTATTCTTAATTTTTGGGGGAAATTGGTCAAGAGAACCACATGGCTCAAATATGGAAGAAAAGTTGCAGATACCAGATATGAAGCCAAAAAGAACTATAGTTGGATGCCAATACCCCCAAGGCGGAGAGTGTGAGGAAATTAGGATATTTTAGCTGGTTAATAAATTGCATTGAATCACTCATCTCTACCAATATAAGATAAAACTATACAACCGTAACATTGACAGAATGCTTATACTGCACCTTCCATAAGGGAAAGGAATGCCAATCAATGCTGAAATTGTTGCTGCAAAGTCAAGCTGCAATAGTACAGTCAAAGATGAATAATTATGGATCTGAGTAAATTTAAGTGCTTGAATGGAGTGACACTAAACAAAAGAGCTTTTCAAACCTGTTGCATGGAGCTGATGCAGACATTATTCCCATCCTGTCATCGAAGACAAAATTTGTGATTTTAGAGGAAAAAAAACAAAAAGTAAAACACTTTTCACCTCCCTTGAAATATGCTCAAATTAAATCACACAAACATAAGATTTATATAAGGCAGTTACTCATTCCTCCCCTAAGAGATGCTCAAATCACACAGCCCTCTTTTCTATTATGAAAAAAAGTAAAATATATCCCCTAAAACTCTAATACATTTCCAACTCTAGATAGGGATTTAGACATTTTTTCCATCAAGCTGAAAATTGTATAAGCTCTCAGCTTGTTGCACAGAACGAACATGACTATCATTAAGCATAGACCCTTTTATACATATTTATAATTTTGTACTACTAAATTCACAAGATAAGGCTTCAAGATAATAAAAGCTCCTGATGATCATACAATTACCTAAAGATATCTTCTAACATTCTACTTGAAGAGGATTTGATCATAATGATTTTACAGCTTTTATCTTTCAGTTGCCCCACCACATCTATACATAATTTTCATTCTCAGTGGTTTAGTTTTCTGGCACAATTATGACCCTGAGTGAAGCCATTAATGAAAGATATACTAATACCATGTCAAGTTGACAAGTAGAACTATCAAATTCTGGTGGTATGGAAGACGCAGGCTTCCTAAAATTCATGGCAAAGACAGCAGTTTCCACCTGCAAGATGAGGCAGTAGATATCCCAAATAAAATTGAAAGAATGAAAGACAAAGGATATTCGTGTATCCAAATGTGTGGACAGACAGTGTATAACACACCTCTTCAGCACCTCCACCACCATGATCACCATTTAGGGTTTGTCCATGGTCCCCCATCACGATAAGCATAGTATTCTCATGAAAACCCCCAGGTCCTGATTGACTTTCAAGCTCTTCAATTACTCTCTGCAGCAAGATGCTAAGTTTGTTTATCAAATTGATATGGGATGAAGCGAACACCAAGCCAGCTGAATTGGAC
This sequence comes from Acacia melanoxylon, assembly GCA_019022615.1. Classification (NCBI taxonomy): domain Eukaryota; kingdom Viridiplantae; phylum Streptophyta; class Magnoliopsida; order Fabales; family Fabaceae; genus Acacia; species Acacia melanoxylon. Next base: position 2,590,411 of record JAFJYJ010000066.1, on the reverse strand, counting down.
TCAAGTAAGATAACACAATGCAATCAAACACAACTTAAAATAATGCGGAGGTCAAAAAAAACCAAGAGCCCAGCGGGATCTTCATGATTTATGCTGTCCACATCTTAGTATTAATATTTAATACTACCTCTGGTTCTTATATAAGATATTGTTTGTAATGCAATTTACACTACAAATGAGATTTTATATTAAGGACCGAAAGTAGTATTGTGATAAGTTTTTAGACACACTTAAAAGTATTAGTCTATAAAACACGTGGCAGAAATTAACAGAAACCATATTTAAAACAAGGGATTCTCATGCATTCCAACGCACTTATTATGATTTATTTTTTTTAACAAATGACAAAATCGTAGAAGAATATATAAGAACAAAAATAGAAACTTGATTATCCACTCAAGCTGCCCAATCCCTTAGCATATATAATGAAGTGACTCCCTTGAAAAAAGCACAAACAGAACCAATAAAAAAAGGCTACAAAATGTTCTACCCCATGATCCATCTAAAGACAAATAAGTAGCACTGAAGATATGAACCAACCAAATGTTCCAAATTACAGAAAAGAGAAAAAAAACCACACCATGAGAAATTATTCCCTTCCTTTGTCCACAACCTCTGAAACAAATGAAGAGAAACTTCTCCAAATCCCCCAGACATGTCTCACCAAAGACCCCAGATAATCTAATTCCATAATTACATAGCCACTTTAATGTTACAACAAGTGAGTGCATGATTCTGCATTTTACATTCACAGATGTACAACAAAGGGAGGGAGAGAAGTAGGCAAGAATGGAGAAGTAATCTCAATCTTATTCAACAGGAAAAGGGCTAACATAAAAGTAACCCTAGAGCTGTTTATAGAGTCCAAAGTACAATTATTAAAATAATAGTAATAGTAATAACTTAAACCTAGATAAGTTAAGATGAATCCAATAGCATTTTGATGTGTCAAAGCAATTAAAAAAGTGGAAACCAACCAGAAATAAATTACAACAAAGACCACTCCTATACTTTTGGCAAGTAACTCCAGAAAAAGTTGTAAGAACTAAGACAGCAAGATACTAGAAAATATAATCACCATACAACATAAAACCAAAATTATCTATCACTATTTATTTACTATGCATTAATGTGACATAAATGTAAAATCAAATTATTTATTACCATTCATTAAAATGATACTTTTAGAAATACAAGGGCACTTGATATTTTTTGGGTTATATTCTTTTTTTAAAAAAAAATTAATACCCACATGCAATGCATGGGGAACATTTCTAGTTGAGCTAAAAGTGACATGACTAAACCTGAAAAGTCTTATCATTTAACACTAAAAGTACCAGTCAGAAAGTTGACATACCTCTAAAATATTATTGTATTGCTTCAACTTGTCTATCATTGGGTTGGAATTAACACCAAATATATGTCCAGCATGATCCTGGAATATGCAGAACAAAGAGAGAGAAAGAAAAAGGTGAAAATTACTTACCCTCTGTATAATTATAATTCAGTGAAACAAAAAGAAGCAGAAGACAAAAAACCGTGCGCAATATCTATCATAAAATATTGAAACTACTTATCCTATGTTTTTTTTTATTGGTTAATATCATATAATGAGATATAAAATCTGAAGAAATGACTCGTCAGATCACTATAAGCAATTACTTGTGCTTTCAGCAAATCTAACAACCTTCATTGTCACTACACAGCATCCAGAATACTGTCATACTCCCCAGACCATTTTAAATACAACTTCTAAATCAAAACTCAAAGCAAAATTATTGCACACATACCTTTCTCTCGTTTTAAAACACAAGATTTTTTATTTGTTTATATTCATAGAGAAGAAATGTTATTAGAAAGAACAATTTACAGCAAGCTGAAGGTGAAGGTATCTTCAAACCAGAAATTGCAAGAAAAGCCCAAAACAGGACAAAGTAAAAGAAAACCTATAATGACTACAAATCTAATAGAGGTATCCAATCTCTTTGCATATTAGATATAAATCATTTCCCTAGAGAGACAATGTGCTGAGAAACAATGGGAAGCCATGTGGACATAAATATCCTAAGAAAAATTAAAGAAGAAGTTCCTTTAAAGATGCATGCATACCATTCCAACCATACAACCAACGAATCCCATAAATAGCATTACCAATGTGTCTCTTGATAAATCTGATACATCACAACTAGAAACACAGCTAAATATCCTAAGAAAAATTAAAGAAGAAGTTCCTTTAAAGATGCATGCATACCATTCCAACCATACAACCAACGAATCCCATAAATAGCATTACCAATGTGTCTCTTGATAAATCTGATACTACATACTTATCAATACTTATCAAGCAGTAGCTTTTGAAAAGTTGATAAACTTCTCAAAATATTCTTTTCAAACTAATATATAATCCAGTATCCAAAATCAACATCAATATATTGGCAGTGTAATACAAACTAATTAGGTTGGAAGTTTAACAACACAAACAAACAAAATAAAACATTGTAGAAAGACAAATATATTCTTCAGTGAAAGACATCAACCATACCACTCCAAGAAAATGTGAAATAAGAACATCCCAATCTTCCTCATAAAGAGATGGAATAAGGTGGTCAATGCATCCATTGTCAACCTGGAGGATAGCCAGCATTATGTTAGGGTGACTAAAATTATAAATGAAATGAACAAATTTTATGCCTAATCATTGAATAAAAAGCTACAACACATTTCACTCAGAAGTTTTAAGGATTAAAAGATCACCCCAAAGTAAAATTTAACTATTATATGGCATTCTTTCAAAATTAAAAATAATATCATTTCATACCGTATCAAGATCTTTGACGTTGAAAGAAGGGTATGGATATGATCTTTCAAAATGATGAGGAAACAATTGTGTCCATGTATCATCCCCCATCATAAGAACTTTTTTCCCATTCTGAACCAACTGTAAGTGATTTGAATTTAGAAATTTAGATAAGAACAGCCTTTAGGCTGCTCAAAGTAAAATCAAATTACGTGAGTACAACAACTTAGTATTACAATAGAGGTAAGAGAAGAAAAATCCTACCTGATGTATTAGGTTATCTTCAACAATTGCTGGTGCACCAAAGCTATTCCCAACATCTACAAAAGTGGGTAGTCCCCCAGTTGTCAAGCCCTACCCAAAGGAAGGAGCCAAAAACATAGCCATAAATTTTCTCATATTTTAACAGCAAAGGACTTTCATAAAAGTGGAAAGGAAGAACGAAACACCAGAGGATCAGGTATCATCTTTGACTGTAAACAATTAAAGTAGATGATATGATAACTACATAAGCTCCGAGAAGCATCCCAGTCCCTCTATGGTGGATGAGTGAGGCATGTGGTTGCGCCTATTAGTGTTATGTTACTATTCTTTTGTAAATATTGTTCTGTGTCATGTGAGTGATATTTTCATTCTGTTATCACTATCTAGCAGTGAAAAACAGAATCCATGTGCCCTTCATACCATTGAATACTTTGCTTGAGAACCAACTCTCAAGCTTTCCCTCATTCTTGACTCTTCTTTATACTGTCTTTCTCTCTGCATGTTAAATATAGACAACTACAGGAAAAAAGGGTCTAAGGCCCATAAAAAGATATGAAAATTATCATGTCCACAGGGCAGTGCAAAGGTGAGCACCTATTACAAAAATGCAAGCAATTCAATCCCCAAATGCACCACAAAAAAGGGCGACCCAGTGCAAAAGACTCCCACTAGGTGGGGTCTGGGGAGGGTCAAATGTATACAGTCTTACCCCGCAAGTGGAGAGGTTGTGATGTATCATTGCAATTCAAGATTAAATGTTAGTTATTGTTAGATAGAGGAATAGCTGTTCGTGAATTAGTTAAAGTTAGGTGCTTACCTGATTAGTGCCTAATGACCCTGGCTTATTTCCATAAGCCTATAAGTAGGCTATCAGAATTGTAATATACAGATTATGAATGATATTGAGTGTTACACAGAAATTCTCTTTTTCCTCTATCTCTTGACTCCTCTCTTCTGGTCTTCTAACCCTCTTAATTCACCTTCTTCCCTAATCTCTATCTTCTTCTACCTATATTCTTCCTACACTTCTATCAATAATTACATAAGTACATCAAGCTATTTTCAGGATTTGAACCCGTGACCTTTAGATCACATGGCAATTGCTCTAAGGCTCACCTCTCCAAATGCACCACAAAAACGAACAGGAAAAGGGGGGGGGGGGACGCAGCTCCACAATGATTTACACTCCATGTTTTCTTCCAAAGCCAAAAAATGGATGGAGAAAAAGTCAAGAGCTAATCCAATGTTCACCTAGAAGCCTAATCCACAACTGTTGAGCTACTACACTTGAAAGTAAAGATGTTTATCAAATTCCAAAACCTTGTATCACGTAGCCATAATTACTAGTTGTGCGCAGCACAATATTTCAAAAAGGGCCCTTAGGGCCATGGTATGGTGCAAATAAAAATTATTTGATAAACAACTCAATAATCTGCCACCAAATAGATATCTAAACAAAATCTACTCTAGAATGAAATATTCCTAGACTTGAAAACATTAATTGATAACCCTTAATTACTGATAAATTTTAAATCACCCCAAATTCCTGGTTGCGGACTTGTTTCTTCTTGACGTATGCATTAGAATATTACCCCATGATGCACCAAAGGACAATGCAAAATCTAAGACCACACTGAAAAGCCAAAGTAGTAAACATCTAATTAAATTTACTAAAATATTGAAAGCCAAAAAGAAACAAATAAGTCTGAAAACTTAGACTGCCACTAAGATTGTATGATAGGAATGGAAATTAGGACAGGTTTCCCATCGTGGGAAATACCTTAGATATAACAAAAGATTTGTATGTTCCTTCAAGAAGTTGCATCATATGCAGGATAGTAGATAATTCATCATGTAAACACAGTAAATAAGCATGAGCATGGGGCAAAACATGTAAAATGTTAACATCTAGAGTCGGTAAAAAGATGAACAGATCCATAGTACATAGTTACCACTTCATGGGAGAACTCACATTTTATTCATGATTATCAGAAGATATTTATTATTGAACTGCTATAAAAAGAAAGCAATTAATTTCACCTTCAATCGCTGCAAACTTGTCGTAGGTGGATCAGCAAAGGCTTTAAAGATTCTAGCGGATGATCCATTTCTAGAAGACACCATCTTCAATACTTGGAGTTTATCCATCCATGGCTTAGCTTCTGAAGTATGTAATGAAACTATAGTAAAGCTGCAATTCATGGTCAATCTAAAAATTTGTAATAAGGTAACAAAGCAGCTATTCCATAGGCAAATAATACAGGTTAATTCAAGTCTTCATTACCCCTTTTTCATAAGCCCGCCCCACAGTTGTACCAACGTCAAGGAAAAAATGAGAACTATGATATATACAACTACTCGCACACAAGCAGATACCCACAGATGATACGAATTCACGCCAACAAATGGCAGGAAAAGAGATGAAGAGTGAAATGAGAAGGTAGCGTTAGATAACTGACCAGGAAAGAATGAACTGGGAGCGACAAAATCAAACCTGAAAAGGGATAAACAAAGTCAAATGCAACCAAACCATAATCGTGACAATGAAGTACATAGAGAGAGGAACCTGTACAACTCCCAAAAAATAATCAGGTGACATGGAAGATTCATAGAAGAATGAAAGAACAACATACCTGAGAGCATCAAGAACAATAATAACCAGACGGGTTATAGCAGGTTTAGTCCAACAAGACCCATCCGAAGAATTAGTGGTGCGGTTCAAGTGATCCGAAGAAAAAAGGCAAGGGGACTGGGAAATGTCAGAGCAATTGCTGTAGTAAGGAAGCTCGTTTCTAGTAAGCAGAAAGCCTCTAGTGAATAGGAAAATGGCGAGGACATGAAGCAACAGCGTCAACCACATTGGCCATATGTATTGCCACTTTCCACTCGGGCTCTTCCGTCGCGGCTCCATCTTTCTCGCCATTTCTGAAGTTCCAACTCCCAAAGTTTGATCTCAAGAGTTTCTCAAAGGCGAGTGTTTTTCTCCATTCTCTTCCGCCTCGTTGAATTCGAAGTTCAAAGTCCCAAACTTTGATCTCCAGAGCTTTCTCAAAAGCGAGTGTTATTCTTCACTTTCTCTTCCGCCCTGTTGAATCCGGAAGTTCCAAGTCCCAAACTTTCATTACTTTCCTTGTTGAAGAATTTTGGGGAAATTATTTAATATCGTAAAATTCTTTGAAAACCTTACTGAGTTACTGTAAATAAATTTTGTCGTACAAAATTAACGCTTATAAAACTCTGCAATAATTTAATTATTTTAAAGAATTTTCTATTATGTTAGGGTATTGTATGAGATCTAAGAGTACATTTTTTCCCTTTTTTTCAATATTAAATAAAGTTATTTTAAAAAAATATCATTATAGTCCATAGGTAAGTTTGTAGTGCCAATTTATTGTGTAAGTTTGATGATCATTAAAAAATTAAATTCATATATATTTTCTGTAATTATATTCTTTTTTTATTTTTTTATTGGAGTTAGATTCCCTTTCGACCTTTACCTCTGAGAGTCTGTTTGGTTTAATGGAGGGAGAGGGAGGGGGATTTTAATGGAGGGAAGAGGATAGGAGAGATTTAATATTACCTTGTTTGGATTGATCAGAAGAAAACGGAGGAGAGAGATTTTAATGTTACTTGTTTGGTTTAAGAGGGGAAGGGAGAGAAATTTTTTTCACACCGACAACTTTACCCCTATATTAAAGAGAGATTTTTTGTTAACGGAAATGTGATTCTTATGTCTCTCACTCTCTCTCTCTCTCTCACTGTGTAATTCTCTGTCTCTCTTCTCTATCTTTCTCTCTTCTATAGAGTATACACTAGTTGCAACAAGGGATTCCCTAGAACAGCTTCAACTATTAGAAGAAAAACAAGCTATTTGTGTTTTTATCTCTTCTCTTACTTTAAGTTATTGATCAAAGAATCCATCTTAGAAGAACTTTCTTTTAATTACATAGAATAAATAAGTTCCCAAGCTAACATAGTGATCAAACCTACAATCTTTCAATCCTAGAAAGAGACTACATGCTACTTAGGCCACAAGACCATTAGCCATATTTTAAGCACTTTAACAGTGACAGGAATGCCCTGTTTTGAGTAATTGATGATGGCATTAGGGAGATAAGCATGAATCACAGATCATGAGGACCAGCGGTACCACCACTTACTAACTCAATATTTCTGGGTTATTAATTATGTTGCCTTTAGCAATATTCCTAATTATTCAATCAATCCCTGTTTTCTTTTTGGATTACAGGAGGCATAGAGGGTTGGGAGTGATCAAAAGAGAATGACAAATATGAAGGTATGTCAAAATTCCAAGACAGTTGGGGTCACATTATGCATCGCATGAGCCAAAACTCTTGCGAACCCATGTACTAGCAGGAGATACTCCGACCTTCACTTGGCATAAACCCATATCCCTAACGTAACTATCAGGTTCATCCAATAAACAAAAGGCAAATAGGAATAGGGTACTCATCGGAAAGGATTACCAGCTTCGATGTCCCCGCCTTCGATCGTAGTCAGTCTTCGCCCTCTCGCCTCACTGTAACCAGCTGCCAAATAATGAATAGGTTCCCGATTGCATTGACTTAAAAAGGGGCATAAGGGTATAAGGGTATTTTAGGAATAATAGAAAAATTCTAGGGGCATCTTAGTCCACTCACACACCTATTATAATAATCCCTTCAAATCTGTCCGATTTGGCAGGGGACATTTTTTAGGGGAGTGAGGGGAAATTTAAAAAAATTTCCCTCCCATCCTAAAAAATATCATCAACCAAACGAGGGGAGGGGGCTAAAATCCCTCCATCGTCCCCCTCCTCAAACCAAATGCAGACCCTTTTTTTTAGAAAAGTTTTGGAGGGGTTCCCTCAAACCAAACTTAATGAATGGACTTACGATATCGCTACCAAAGGAGTCCTAACGACTTCGAACACACATCTTTTTGGCCAAATCCCTTACTATCTACGCCAACTCATAATAAGTGGAGGGTTTTCACTTCTCCTAATAAGTGTGTTTCTCCTCCTTATCAAAATGAGAGACCACTTACCACGTCAACCAACCGCTTGTTAGTTTTCTTTTATTTTTTACATGAGGTAGTAATTTAAAATTAAATTATTAAATTTCAAAACATTTCTAACATAACATTACTTATTAAGTATTATATTAAAAAAAAAAAAGTTATTTATACTGATTTATCATCCCTTACTATAAAAAATTCCTAATTCATCTAATATTCAAAGTTCCACAAATTACTAATATAATAAAAATTATAATATTTTTATAACCAATACTTGAGTTTAAAAGATTACTTTGAATAAATCTATTTAAAAATAAAAGTTACAAGTTTTTCTTTTTAAGAGGCCAACAATGATTGTATTGTACATAACTACATTAGGCTAAGTTCCTAATATCTCTCTATCTTCCATGGCAATGATTATCAAAACCCATCATTTAAGATTCCATAGCTGAATGCAACAAACCAATATATTATCTCCATCATTCTTATATCAAGTTGCCTATCCATCTTGAAAATTCTTTTCCAACATAGAGAAAGCAAAGTCCATGTTACCCACATGACAGTAACAAGTTGCACTAGCCAACTCTGTTTCTAGCAAAGGAGGAAAAAAAAAAAAAAAAAAAAACCCTCAATGACCAGAAAAAATTGAACGACTGGCACAATTAGGGATCACAATAAGCACATAATACCATCATATACATAGCAATAACATATAAACTGGATGTAAGATTATGTAGTTCCTTCTTAGCCAATATATTTCAGACTCATTAAAATAATCACAATCATTGGTTCAAGAACTGAGAGCTCAAAGTAGTCATATGTACAACAACTTCTCCAACACAAAAATATATGGCAATGTGTTAACTGTTCATGCTTGTTCAATGGTCAACATCAACATGTGTTTTTAAGAAGCCTATATCAATCATTTCTTGAAGAAATTTTTCCAACTTGTTGTTGTCTTTTTCTTCCACGACACCTCAGAGTTGAATCATTGTTTCATAAATTATAGAATCAACATATCATCCTTACCATGTACACAATAAGGACAATAAGATTGCCATGTGTTTTGAAATTTTTGATACCTTCAATCCACACCACCAAACTTGGAAAGTTGTGGGATGCCATTACTGATAGGGGACTTGACTAGCAAATAAAACAAATGTAGAATAAAAACAATAGACAATACGTATCAAATTCGGATAAGGTCTCATTCTTCACCTTACAAAGTCAAGAGTATCACCATGTGTTTTGATGTTCATGCAGAAAAGGCCAATATCTCTTGTACATAAAACCTGACTGGTTTGCATCATTGTTCATATATCTCTCTACTCTCTAATTTTGAGCTCAAGTTTTGCATATGGGACTGTCTTGGTTCCTTAATATATCAATGTTTAATCTTCGTCTTTATTGTCTATACAAATTTACATTCATTAACTAGTTTATTTTTGTGCAGCCTTCACCATGTCATGAAGCTGAAAGTTCTGCCTTACTTCAACTTAAGCAAAGCTTTGTCATCACTAAGTTTGCCTCTCAAAGTTCTCTCAGTTATCCAAAAACAAATTCTTGGATTCCTAACTCTGATTGCTGCTCATGGCTTGGAGTGAAATGTGATGAGCAAACAGGTCATGTGATTGGCCTTGACATTAGCAGCAGTCAGATTTATGGTTCCATTGGGTCTAACAGTACTCTCTTTCACCTTTCACAACTTCAAAGGCTTAACCTTTCTGATAATCACTTCAATTTTTCTCATATCCCATCAAGCTTAGCCCATCTCCCAATGCTTACCCATTTGGACCTTTCTGGGTCCAAATTTTCTGGACAAATCCCTGAAGAGATTTCACAACTATCCAACTTGTTGGTTCTTGAATTGTGCTGTAACTATGTCACATCATCTCTTCCAATATATCTGCTGCCTTTAAAGCAGCAAAACCTGAGAAACATAGTTCAAAACTTAACTAATTTGCAATTACTTTCCCTGAACTATGTTAATATATCATCTACAATACCTAGTACACTCACCAATCTGTCTTCTTTGGAATATCTTCGTCTGCTCAGTACTGGAGTGTATGGTGAATTTCCCATAGGAATATTTCATCTTCCAAATTTGGAGTATCTCGATGTGGGAGCGAATCAGGGTATCACTAGGTATTTGCCTGAGTTTCACTCAACTGGACCCTTGAAGTTTTTATTACTCCAAGGTGCAGGCTTCCAAGGGAATCTGCCAGATTCAATTGGAAACCTCACTAAGCTCATTTCTTTGGATCTTGGATATAACCATTTCAAGGGAAATCTACCTTCTTCCCTGTCAAATATCACCCAATTAGCTCTTCTGAATGTTTCAGACAACAAGCTTCACGGGAAAATACCACTCTCAATTTTCTCACTAGAGAATCTCAGCTATATGGATCTGAGTAGAAATCACCTTTTTGGGCAATTAGAACTTAACATGTTTTTCAAGAGCTTCAAGATGCTATACATTCTCTGTTTGTCAGATAACAATCTATCATTGCTTAGCAAGCCAAGTACATTCAATGTAAGTCTTACCATGAATATTAGAATATTATTATTGTCTTCCTACAGAATGAATGAGTTTCCAGAAATTCTGAAAGACATGGACCAGCTGGAAGAACTTGACCTGTCAAACAATAAAATTCAAGGTACCCTCCCAAGTTGGATATATGGAAAGGAAAATCTTTGGTTATTATTACTTTTCAACAGTTTTTTTGTTGGAGAAATTTCACCATTGATCTGCAATATGAAATCACTTGAGTTCCTTGAATTATCCTATAACAATTTCAGTGGCAACATTCCACCATGTTTAGGAACTTTCAGCAAAAAGTTGCAGACACTCAATCTGGGAAACAACAAGTTATCTGGTTTCATTCCTCATACATTCATGAAAGGAAGTTTCCTCAAGATGATTGATCTTGGCCAAAACAATTTACAGGGTCAGGTTCCTGAAACATTGAGAAATTGTAGAATGTTAGAGTATCTTGATGTCAGCAACAACCAAATCAATGGTTCTTTTCCTTTCTGGTTGGGAAATCTGCCTGAGTTGAAAGTCCTCTTGCTACGTTCTAATGAGTTTTCTGGAGTTATAAGTGCCCCGAGAACTTGCACCTTTCATTGACCTTTCTGAAAATGATTTCTCTGGAAATTTTCCTTCAGAGTTAATTCAGAACTGGGCATCCATGAGGGCTTCCAACTCAAATCAGCTCAAATATGAGCACTGGTCTCACTATTCCAAGAACCAGAGAAGCTACTGGACCTTAAATTATCCTTATTCATTCACAATTTTCAGCAAAGGCATGCTCATGGTCTATGTGAAGCTCCAACAACTTTACTTCTTTATAGTCATCGATCTCTCAAGCAACAAGCTCAGTGGAGAAATCCCAGAGAGCATTGGAGACCTGAAGGGGCTTGTTTTGCTCAATCTGTCTAATAACTTGCTCACTGGTGGCATTCCATCTTCTTTGGGAAAGTTATCTCAGCTTGAGGCATTAGACCTCTCCCACAACAGTTTATCAGGGAAGATTCCTCAAGAGCTTACAAAACTCAGCTTCCTTGAATTTCTCAATGTGTCCTGCAACCATCTCTCTGGTCCAATACCTCAAAACCCTCAGTTAGACACATTTGAAAGCAAGTCCTTCGAGGGAAATCAAGGATTATGTGGCATACAATTGTTGAAGAAATGTGAAGATCTTCATGGAGAGCATGTGATTGCTCCCCCTTCAGCTACTGATGATGAAGATGATGAGTCCTTGTTTGAATTTGACTGGAAGGTAATTGTGATTGCATATGGAGGTGGACTTGCTTTTGGAATGGCTATGGGGAGCACTTTTATTTCAGAGAAGTATGCATTGCTTCTTCTTAAAAGGCTCCATATAAGAAGAGTTTAGAGAAGATACTGCCAGACAAAAACTATGCAGTTTGCTTATTGCTGCACTCAGTAGTGTTTGTAAGAGTTTCTTTGTTATTTTGTCATCTTAAATTTTCATTTTTGCCTGTGTTGCATGCTGTATAATAAAAAAAAATGAAATGGACTATATTGTATAATATGTATTGCCATAGGCCGACCTATACTTCACTCTATTCATGGGATTAACTAATGAAATCATTAAAGTGAAGTGCAGCAGCAGTAGAATCTATGAATTCCTTGTTTATAACAATGATTGTTACTGGAAGCTTGTAATAAGCATTACATTTATCGTCCAGGTTCACAATGCAACATGAGATTGTAATATCTTATTCCAAATGTTAAGTGACAGATTTTAAGATGTTCAGTTAATTAAAGCCTATAGCCAAATTCTAAGGTTGTCAGTCTTGTCCTTTCTTTCTGTTAAGGGGATAGCTTCTGATATATATATATATCAAGCTTCAAGCTCTAAGATTATGATAATGCATTGAGTATTCTGTGTCTTGTTTTCTAGAGGAGAGTGGTGATATATTAAACAGTCATTTCTTAGTAGCTCATTCATTTGGCCTCTCCTAGAATTGTTGTTCTTAAAATTTACTTTTTTTTTTTCCCATTTCTTGCTGACCTTACTGTTGGAATTAAATGACTAATGATCTGTCATTACCATTTTTTGTAAGTTGATTTTATGTAATTAATGATCTCTCTTGTCATCTTCTTAGCAAGTTGAATGGCAAATGGCTTCCTTTTTTATTATTTAGAATTTTATATGATAAAGTGTAACTTAAACATATTGCCAACAAAGATTGATCCAATTGATGATGATTTAATCCATAAGGTCATGAGTTAAAAGAAATGTAATATTTCATTTTCTTGTATTTCTGTTTAAGTTCTTCAGACTTGTTTACTTTGAGACTAAACCAAAAAAAAAAAAAAAAAAAAAAAAAAAAAAAAGGAGCAAAATCAATATCAATACAGTATAAATAAGTAAAGAACTAATATCCTAACCAACTTTAAGTTGATGTCACTAGCGGAAGCTTGGGTTTTCATTCCTTAGATAAGTTATTAGGAGTTTTATTCTCAGCTTTTAAGTATGAAACAAATCTAATTAGAATTGATTAACGTTTAAAATTAGTCTCACTATCAGCTAACAATATTCTAATTAATTTATTTGGATTTGAATATTAAGTTATGAAATTTATTACACCTTTAGTTCTTAATATAAGACATATTTACCTAATTTGATTAGATTAAGAAAATTGGTTAAGTTAGTTAATATGACTTTTTTTTCCTAAAACACCCTAGTCACCTTCCTTAATTCTCTATTTCCCTTTCTCTTTGATTAATGTTGAGTAAGCATCAATAAGGGTAAATTATAAAAAATTGACAATTATAAAAACTTTATTTTACATCAGATAAATTCACTCCCCAAATATATCTTAATATAAGGACGGAAGGAAATAGTATTTTTTTTAAATATCATATATAATAAAATTTGGTTACAATAAAATTTGAAAACATTTCTACTCATTTAATGATATTTTTTAAAAATATTACACATAACTAATTGAAGAATTTAAAGTACACAATAAACATAATGCGCGTTTATATGTGTGTCAGTGTATGTGTGTATTGTTGAGTTATGAATGATAAACAAACAAACAAACAAAATCTCTTTAACTTCTTGTACGAGGTCAGTCAAAGACAAAGATGATTTATTTGACCTGATTGTAAAATAACTCTAGGCTTGTTACACTATAAGTAAAAATATGTAGACAGAAAAACATTGGACTTTACGAGCACCTTGAACTCGCTCATGTTTTGAAGCATTTTCAAGATACTCATGATGTCGAGACCTGAAAGGAGACAACATCACCACATAGACAATTATATTATCTTAACTTCATACCAAACATGATCAACTTGTCATTAAATGCTATTTTCCAATCTAAATTTTAATTGCAAGATTTATTTTTCCCTTTTCTAACAAACCATTTTTCAAATTTTAGATTTGGGTTGATATCATTGTTGGTCTTTACTGTCTAATTGAAATCTAGTTTTGGTTTTTGTAGTTTCAAATAATCAGTTTTAATCCCTATATTTTCATAATAACTTGATTTGAGTCTAAGTATAAATATTAAAACTAAAACTCATTCAAAGTATAAGGATCAATCGTTAGTCTCAAACTAAATTTTTATAAAACTATAGGGAATTAAACCAATGATTTGAAAATAAAGAGACTAAAACCAAAAGTGAATCAAATTATAATTACTAGTAATGGTATTAACCATTTAGAACTTTTAATTGTCTAATTGATTAAGTGAGAAGATATATAAAGACATAAGTGCTTTAATCAACTGGCTATATGTTGTTCCAACTTAATCAATGATCTCGTATTCAAATGAAGGTGGAATATCACCTAGAGGGGGGGTGAATAGGTGATTTTTTTAAAAAAAATCTTCTTGAAACACACGCGATAATACAGAGTACACGAATGAGACAGAGAAGAAAAGATGAACACAAAACAATTTATACTGGTTCGGTCTCAAATCACGACCTACGTCCGTCCCCTTAACACACAGGATTCCACTATTCTTTCAAATAATTACACACTCGTAAACGAAGGATGGTCGCTCCACTCCCTCTTACAAGTTGTAATTAGTACACCCTCTCTTAAGGTTCCTCAACCTTAAGTATAACTCACTGAATGAAATGAATAAGTGTTTAAAAGACTCCTCACGAGCAGATAATAATGAACACTGAAGAACACTCAGAATTTAATGAGACAGATGAAACAGCGAATGAATCTGGAACCAAATTAATTGCTCAGCGTTTCGGTAGGTGTCCAAATTCAATGTTCTTCCTATTTATAGATGCTGTCATTAATGACCGTTGAGGAAGGTTAAGAATCAACCATTGTGACTCTTCAAGATAGCCGTTAGATAGATGAACGCTGTGTCTCAGTTTCGTCCGTTTGAATATCACAGCTGGAATTTGTTGGGAAACATTCTCTTACATTCCTTTTGCATATCCGTTGTCTAATAGCATTTAATGTGCAATGAGAATGTCGGAGACGCTTTACTTCGGTCAGAACAATTTAGCTCTGGTTTAGGTTTCATTTAATGCTTCGTCGGAGCAAATGCTTTATTCTAATCAGGTAATTTGTATCTAATTAATCTGAAACTCATCAATACACCGGTTAAAAGCATTTGGTAAACTTGATAAGTAATAATCGGATGAGATAAGTTAAGAGTAAGGATTTGAAGAATTACGCGAGACGGAGTTTGAAAACAGAGTCGTCTTTGCTTGAGCAACATTTCGTGCTTGCTCGGGCAAGCTTCTTTTGATGTGGTGAAAAATGTCTTCTTCACGCGATGCTCGAGCAAGGATTTTCCTTGCTTGGGCATGGTGCTCGAGCAAGATGATTATTGTGCTTGGGCAAGCTCTTTGATGTTCAGCAAAAAAATACTTCCTTTCGTTGTTGCTCGAGCAATCTCAAAACCTTGCTCGGGCAAACTTCAGGCAGAAGCGATATGAAGAGGAAGTCTCACCTTGCTCGGGCACACCTTTTTCCTTACTTGGGCATAATGCTCGGGCAAGCAATTTTTAATGTCCGGGCAAGGTTATTAAGTGGGAGGAGGCACTTTGGATCAATGATGCTCGGGCAAGCTTTTCGGTTGCTCGGGCAGCTTGCTCCTGGCAAGCATTTTTCTCTACTTGGGCAAGACTACCTTGCTTGAGGATTTTTGCTTCGTCTCGATGTTGCTCGGGCGGACACAGTGACCTTGCTCGGGCAAGGTGGTGCTTCCTGACGCTTTCAGGTGTTGCTTGGGCACGATTATGACCTTGCTCGGGCAATGTCATGCTTTCTGATGCTTTCAGACGTTGCCCTGGGCATGATCACTTTGAACTTTATTTTTCCTTCAGAGAGCCCTACGTTGCTCGGGCAAGGTTATGCTTCTTGATGCTTTCGATGGTTGCTTCGGGCATGATTACGTTACCTTGCTTTTCTTTCTTCACTGAAGTCAAGGTTCCATCTTTGCTCGGGCATGATTACTAGAAATCTAATCATGCTTAATTCAATCCACTAGGAATTGTGATCATCAAAATATAGGAATTAACAGTATTCAAACCCTGGATATACAGCTACAATAATACTTGAAGGTAGCGAGATTCCCACTATGGGCTTACATTTCCGTGAATAGACTAATCAGTTGCTAGTAAGGTTGGATACTAGTGGAATGTAAGAAAAAGAAGACATAGTGAGATTCACATGCTTGTGGAAGTCTCATATAAACTTATTTCTATTTCTATTCCTCTCTTCATATGGGCCATTAAGGGGTTGTTTGATATAAAGGATAGGGAAGGGAAATAAAAATTTTATAATGGGATTTAAAAAATTAGAGAAGTGGGGTTGAAGTCTATTAATTAATTTTTCTTACTCTTTTATTTTATAATTTATTTTTATTACAATTTTATAAACCCACTTCTCCAACTTTTTTAAATCCAACTATTTAAAAATTTTCCTCCCCTGCATTTCCCTTCTGCCAAACAGAGCTAAGGGAATCAAAATCTACCCATTTCTCACCCTTCAAATGAATTATTTTGCACATTATAATGATTGTGATGAGAGACAAGCTTGCTTCTTAAACAAGTGATCAGAATTTTCAAACGGGCAAAAAAATATCACTTGTTGATGAAGAATTATTGATGTTCATATAAGAAGCTAACGAATGCTCATGTGCATGGCTTTTTAAGTGTACCTGCCAACCCTACATGGTCACGTGCCAATTGATAAGTCTCTCAATCAAAAAAGACTTTTTGACTTGTACAGTTGTACCCTCCAAAACCCCATTTTTGTTTTCATCTACTTGAAAAGGAATGGTAGAAGATGCTAGCTTCTAGTTAGTGGAAGATATCATATCGTATCTTTGTAATTATCATCATATGGGTCCCCATTTAGATACCCCACTCCATTAACTCTCTAGCCCAAGTTCTTTATTGTTCTTCCTACTTTTTGACGTTTTCTTGCTTTCTAGTATCTATCTATCTCTGTTTTCTTTCACGTGAAAAGGAATATATAAATGACAGTCGCAAAAGGAATATTACCCCTTTTTTTCTTCCATTCAATTTTCATTCGCAGTTCCATTTCAGATCATGTTGTGGTGAATTTGAATCTATAAACTTTTATTTCCCATTTGTTGACTATGTTAGTTAACTTCTGTTGTTCCTGCTATACTTTTTTGTCTTATGTCTTGGTAAACTCAGGTAGACTTGTAGGCCTTGCAGTTTAAAATTTTTCTTGGGTTAATATCATCTTTATTCTTTTAAGTTTTCTCTCATTTTGGTTTTGATTTCTTAAATTTTAAACAATTGGTTGTAGTCCTGTAGGGACAAAATAGTCTAGTTTTTATTCAGTCATATGGATTAGTGTTTTAAACAAAATAAAATTAGAGGGACCAAAACATATGGTTTAAATTTTGAGGTACCAAAACAAAAGTAAAGGCAAACTTGAGGAACAAAAAATTATATATTTTTTTTTTTTGTACAAGGGAAAACTCCACCACCTAGCGCCTTTTTGATACCCTGGCCTTCTCAACTGGGCCAGGTATCCGAGCAACCTCAAAAATCTAAAGTGCCTATTGTTTAACGGATTATCTTCTCTTCCAACAAATATGCTTCTTAGAATTCGAATTTATGTTTTCATCCTTATAAACCAAGACCACTTACCATCTCGACCGATATAACCTGTTGTTTGCACTTTAAGATATTATGAAGTCTGAATTTTAAACAGATTGAAATGGTGATTATTGAAACAGCAAAGTATGACCCACACACAAGTGAGGACCCATGGCTCTGGACAACTACAATCTATATGGATTGAACACCAGATGTTTGAAGAAAATGGCCAAAGAACCTCACCAATATCAACATCTCCCATTTGGGGTCTCTGTCTCTGTCTCTTTCTGCACTTCACTACCTTAAACCCATTACACCCCTGTATTTTTTTTTTAAGAAAAAAATCTTCCTTATTTAAATATCATTTTACTGGGTTTTCTCATTCTTGATGGATCGTACTGATAAGCAGCAGCAGCAGCTGTCCTTGGGAAAGAGTACAAGGCATCGATCCAATGAATGGTTTGTACTTTGTTCCTTGATTTCTAAGTTCTTTTTGTTGCTTAATTTGCTCATTCCATTTAATTTTTCTTTTTGTGAATAATATTGTTTTTGGTAATTTTGTCTATGATTGGAAACTGAAGTTAGATCCTTTAATTCTTGCTGACAAGTTTGATACTATGGAACCAAAAGTTATAGATTTTTGGGTTGAATTTTATTCATTGAAGTTTCAGGTTTTTATTTCTTCTTTTTGTTTCCCTTAAAACATTTCTATTGAGAAGTTAGTTTCTGATATATATTTTCCAAGCTTCCAAGTTCTAACATTCTGATGATGTATTGGTCTCTGTTTCCAGTTTTCTCAAGGGTGACTAAGTGGTGCTAGTTTGATTAAATGTTAGTTTGATACTTCATTTGATTAGATTATACTGTTATTGGAATTTAGAACTCCAATTTTTAAAGACTGAAAATCCTTCTTCTTCTTTGGGTTGGTTGTGTGATCCGTAATTTCCATACCTACCAAAATGGGGAAAATGATCATTTGTCTTCATATATGTTTACAATCTGAATTCTGTTTCTTTCTTCTCACACACTGTTTAAATCCTTCTTTTCTGTATATTTTCACATATTTTATGAATTCCCGTTTTTCCTACTTGTCATTGTTAGAAAAATTGAGATGCTACTATTTATGTCTCAAAATATAGGACTTGTAAGTGAAGGAATAAGCCTTCTGTATAATATTGGAACGCACATGAATTCTTCTGTAATTGATGCTAGAAAGTACTGAGTCAGATCAAGATCTATTTTTCTTCTTCTGAAAGCTTAACAATGGAGTCAAGAAACTTATAGCTTATCAATGAATTCTTATAATCTTATGTTAGTCTTTATCTTCACAAGTTTATTCCTGCAACAAATTATTTCTTTTGAAAGATTGGCCATTAACCATTTTGTAGGATTTTCCGGGATGTACCAAGTGATATAACCATAGATGTGAGTGGAGTAACATTTTATTTGCACAAGGCAAGTATCCATCTTGTTAATTTGAACTCACTTCTATTCTGATAAACAGCACAACGAGTCTGATTGTTCTTCCTTTTATATGAAGTTTCCTCTTGTTTCTAGAAGTGGGCGAATCCGAAGCTTAGTTGCAGAACATAGGGATTCTGATATCTCAAGAATTGAGCTTCTTAATCTACCTGGAGGTACTGAGTCCTTTGAGCTGGCTGCAAAATTCTGCTACAACATAAACTTTGAAATAACATCCAAAAATGTTGCTCAGCTCTGTTGTGTTTCTGATTACCTCGAAATGACCGAAGAATTCTCAAAAGACAACCTCGGCTCCAGGGCCGAGGAATATCTAGACAGCATTGTCTGCAAGAACCTTGAAATGTGCATTGAAGTCTTGCAGCAATGTGAAAACCTTCTCCCTCTAGCTGATGAGCTAAAAATCGTTAATCTTTGCATTGAAGCGATAGCCTCAAAAGCTTGTGCAGAACAAATAGCTTCTAGTTTCTCAAGGTTGGAGTATAGTAGCTCAGGGAGGCTACACATGAGCAGGCAAGCAAATTGTGATGCTGACTGGTGGATAGAAGATCTTTCTGTTCTTTGCATTGACATGTATCAACGTGTCATAACCGCCATGAAATGTCGTGGGGTCCGGCCTGAGAGCATTGGTGCTTCCCTTGTAAGTTATGCTCAGAAGGAACTAACAAAAAAGTCCAGCTTGTGGAATCCCTCAAGCCAGACTAAACCTGATTCTGATTTAGTTGATCATGAAAAGCTTGTGGTTGAGACTATAGTCAGCCTTTTACCAGTTGAAAAGCTAGCTGTTCCAATCACTTTCCTTTTCGGGCTTCTTCGAAGCGCGGTGATGCTTGATTGTGCTATTGCTTCTAGACTTGATTTAGAAAGAAGGATTGGATCACATCTTGATGTTGCCACTATTGATGATCTTCTGATTCCATCATTCAAGCATGAAGGTGATACCTTATTTAATGTGGACACAGTTCATAGGATTTTGTTGAACTTTTGTCAGCAGGATGATAGTGAGGATGATCTGGATGATGTTTCGGTTTTTGAATCCGATAGCCCTCGATCTCCTTCACAAACAGCATTAGTTAAAGTGGCAAAATTAGTGGACAATTACCTTGCTGAAATTGCACCTGATGCAAACCTCAAGCTTTCAAAGTTTATAGTCATTGCAGAAACTTTGCCTGCACATGCACGAACCGTTCATGATGGGCTATATCGCGCCATTGACATTTATTTGAAAGTATGTTTTGTCATCCTTCCTAGCATATATGTGCACAAGATTTTTGTTAATCCAAAGGAAAAGTTTAATTCATTTCAGAAATGCTTTTTCATCAATTTCAGTGCGACTACTTGCCTAACCATTCTCTTCCTAAAGTAGTTTATGAAGTTTTATAGATACAATAGTTAATTCTTGTTTGAAAAATGACATTAACTTTTCTTCTTTATATGACATGCTATCGTTTGAATCACATATAATTTAAATCTAGCATAAAGGCCAAGAAATATTTTGATTTCTTTCACAAAAAAACTAACCTGCAGTAATTGATATCCTTATAGAGACATGCCCCAGGGATATTCATTAGACCTTTATATATTAGACTTTTGACAAAACATATAAGCGAGTTTGACTTGATACCATTTCCTGACTCAAAATCTTAAGGTAAAAGAGGAACCAAGCACCTCCAAATTTAGTCATCAATCTCACAGAAGTTACAAAGATGAGTTTCTCTCTATCCATCACTTTATAAGTATCAGGTCTATGAACAGATTCTATACATACATAGTTCCTATAGTTCAATTCTATGTAACATAAAAGACTTTTTCTCACTCTTTACTCTCATTGGGCCCCTAAAATCTTTATAACCACATCTGCTTTATTTCTTCTGTCAATGCTTTTTCTCAGGCTCATCCAGGCTTATCAGATTTGGACAAGAAGAAGTTATGCAAATTGCTTGATTTCCAGAAGCTTTCACAAGAAGCCGGGGCCCACGCCGCGCAAAACGAGCGCCTACCTCTCCAGTCAATAGTACAAGTTCTTTACTTTGAGCAATTAAGGTTGAGAAATTCCTTGTGCTGCTCCTCTATGGAAGATGATCCCAGGCCAATGCACCAGTCATGGCGCATGAGTAGTGGAGCGCTAAGCGCAGCAATGTCTCCCCGGGACAACTACGCATCATTGAGACGAGAAAATCGTGAGTTAAAACTAGAACTAGCTCGGTTAAGAATGAGATTAAATGATCTGGAGAAGGACCATGTGTTCTTGAAGAGGGATATGGCAAAGTCTGGTTCAAGAAAATTTATGTGTTCTTTCTCAAGAAGGATCAGTAAGCTTAGTTTCTTTGGACTTGGCTCTTCTAGAGGATCTAGTTCTCCTCCATCTAGGAATTCTCAGAGAATAGATTCAAAGGTTATTGATAAAACCTGTGCTAGCACTGAGTAGGTAAAGTTTGTAACTATCGGTTCTCTACAATAATGCATTAGGAGAATCACACACACAAAAGAATATGTAAATGTATATCAGACTCTCACTTTTCACACAGATCCTATGGTTTTTTATATCTCTTTCTGAATATAAATATTCTCATTGGTAACTTGATTACTTTGTTTGTTTTCTTGTTATGTTTTTCACCATATATACTTGTTGTGACAAAATACTACTAGTCATGCTTGTGAAGGCAAGTTATCAGTTCATTTTGTTTATCTTTATTTCTTTCTGTCTAAGCCACTTTGTATATTAGAAGTGACATTTGTTAGTATAAGGAGGTTCATTTTGTTTATCTTTATCTCTTTCTGTCTACGCCACTTTGTATATTAGGATTTACATTTATTTACTATAAGGAGGTGCTTTCTTGGATTTCAACCTCATGTCTCTTGTGATTACTGCAAAAGTTTTGTCTGATTATATGCATATCATAGAATGTTCAATCTCTTCCTGCTCAAAACTATTCCCTTCGTTACTTAATATAAGACATATTTATATAATTTGATTAGATTAAGAAAATTAGTTAAGTTAGTTTATATGACTTGTATCTTCTAAAATACCCCTGTCACTTTCTTTAATTCTCTTATTCCCCCTCCTCTTTAATTGTTGTTGAGGAGCATCGATAGGGTAAATTAGAAAAACATTGATAAATATAAAAACTTTGTCTTATATTTAAGATCAATATCAACTCCTCAAATACGCTTATATTAAGGACAAGAAAGAGTATTATTTGTATTAGGGATGGGAGATATTGATATGTTAAGTACTTTATGAGTGTTTTTTATCATCTTTTTCCTTTAGATTTTTTTTAATTGAAAAGTTTACATGGGTTGGGTTTCATGAATTCACTTACATTTCTTTTAGTGAGGCAGTTTGAAGGAGAAGAGAGAGAAGGGGCAAATCATGATTGGTAAAAATTTTAAAATAACGATAAATTAGCTACTCTACGAACTCACACCACGTCTCGAAGCACCTTCATTTTGGCTTAATATTTTAAGCAACTGTTGGCGCAGAAGTCAAATAGGACAAAAGCTGATCCAAACATCTCTAAATCTACCGTTACACGATTCCAAGTTTTCACCCCACCATCCCTAGCCTTCAAAACAGGGATCCAAACACAGTCTAAAATTTTATAAAAAATATAAACATAGATATCATTTTGGGATAATATATAATGATTATCATTAAAAGAATTTTTTTACTCAAAAATATTGATTTGAACCAAATTTTTATTTTATGTGAACAATTGAAAATTTACATTTAAATACAAAATAGGCAAAAATATATATATAAATAAAACAAACAACAAAATAAAGAGAAACACAAAGCTATATTAGTATCATTTTGCCTTATATAATAAAAGAGAGAGAGAGAGAGAGGAACACAAAGCAAGCTAAATGCCAATTGTAATGTTCACATGGCTTATAAGAGAACCATCACATTATTGATTACTTATTACTCCTCTACTACTTAATATAAAACATATTTGGAGAGATAATATTGTTTATAAATATAAAATATATTTTTCATATTTGTTAATTTTTTTTCCTAATTTACTCCTATTGATACTTCCTCACTAATAATCAAGGAGAGAAAATAAGATAATTAAGGAAAATTACTAGGGTGTTTTAGAAAATACATGTCATAATAACTAACTTAACTAACTTCTTTAATCTAATCAAATAGGTAAATATGTCTTATATTAAGAACCAAAGGGAGTAATATAAAATATTTGAATTTTTATAATTATACAAATATAAGTACAAATTAATTCTTAAGTTTGCCTTAAATTAGTTTAGTCTTCTTCTATCACAATATACATCCCTATGGGTTACTAGATTGGGGTGGTTCAACCTTATATTATTGAGGAATTATGTGTGCACACCCGTTCCGGGAAGAGAGATGAGAGGATAAATATTTTTGAAAGTCATCGTCGGATAGTCGGTATTCCACTAAATCTACCTATCATTTTCTCTTTTTTCTATTCATCGTGCTCGCAAACAGTGACGGAGCCAAGATTTTGTGTTTGCACAATTAGTGGAGGGGGGATTCGAGGGCTGCCCCCTTTTTTTTTAATGAAAGTTTTAAATGCATTAAAAAATAAAAAAAATATAGATAAAAAAAATAAAAGAAAACTCCAACTTAACATAGAAAAATAATAATTAAGAGTCAACTAAGCTATTACAATATAACGATTACAAAAAAATTCTTCGATTTTTCATTCCTTAAAAATATTGCATTATATCTTCATCATCAATCTTATCAAACATATCACATTTAACATAAGTTAGCAAAAGATATATAGAATGAGAAGAATATGTAATGGTGGAGAAATTGTCCAATCTTGACTGGTGACAAATTTTTCCAATTAGTAATCAGAAGAATTCGTGGAGGTAAAGATCATACAAGAATCAAACAAGCAAAAGGTATATAGAATGAGAAGTTGAGGACCATGCAAAAGAGTTAAAATCAACATTATGTTTTAAGAATAGGGCCTCTCTAGAATTCTGGAGAGGCGGGTAGCACTCAATCAATCACAACCCCATAAAACGAAGCAAGAGAGTTTTTAATAAACAAATTTCCAAAGCCGCAAGAAAACCAAAGTAAGAAAAAAATATGATTGCACTTTAAGAAGGTAACAATAATGTCGGCATAATTTGACTGCACACATTTTTTTTTTCATTTATTTATTAAAAAAAAAAGAAACAAAATTTATGTCTGCACTTAGCCCCACTTGCAACAACGTGGCTCCGCCACTGCTCGCAAAACCTTTTGGAAAGCACTTTGGAAGTGACCAATGCCGGAGAATATCAAGCCTTTTATGTGACTATTAGCACATGGTAGAGTACACAAGGCGTAGCTGAGAGTTCACAGAGGCATTGTTGAGTCTGCTAGATGTCCATTTGGATGTAACCAAGATGAGGATTCCATGCATTGACTCCGAGATTATATTAATGTCAGGGAAAGGTGGAGTTTTTAGAGTGGTTACAATGAAGCCTCAAACATGAAGTAGGAAACTCTTCCGGATGCAAGAAACTCTTTGGAGAGGATAGTGACCTTGACTATAGGAATGCTAATGATAGTTTATTGCGAGCTTCTTGAGATCAAGACTTGTTATCACACTATCATTTATATGCTGAACAACCTTTAGCAAGATGGGATGATCCTAATGCACAGCCAGAGTTCATCAAAATATGCTGGAGTAGAAAATTAAATACACAAAAGTTGATCAGGTGGTTACTGATTGTATTGAGGTTGTTAATTTGCTAACAAGAGGTTATGCCTGAGATCAACCCTTCACAAGATATCATAGAAGATGCTAGACTTTTGGTAAATAGGAACTGGCAAATTTTGTTTAGCTATGTTTCCAGAGAGATGAACATGATGGCCAACTATCTTGCCAAGATGGCTCATAGTACTGTAAGGAATTTTTGTTTTCTTGATCAACTACCACCTTTTTAGGAGAAGATGGATGATGATAGTATGTAGTTTTGATGTCGACTAAACTGGCCTATAATGCTTGAGTCAAGAAATTTCAATATTTATTTTTTTTAAAAAAAATTAAAAGGGTATATAGCATCTGTGCTTAAAAGGGGCTAATGGATCTAACAACTATTTATTTAATTTATAAGGATTTGACTCATAGCTTGCAATGCCATATTTTATTTTATTTTTTTGAAAATCTCACTTAGGTCCCAGAGATAGAAAAAATATATCAAACAAAGCTCATTGTAGAATCATCTATTTAAAAAGTCCCTAGAGACCTCAGTGACAAAAATAAGTTTGTCAATAGTCACTTTATGACTTGTCAATATAATCACATACACTTGTTAACGGAAGTTGTTTAGTTAACATAGATAGGCTTGTCAATGACCACTCTATGACTTGTTAATATAGTAATATACACTTGTCAACGAGAGCTAATTTAATTAACATAGATGGACTTGTCAATTATCACTCTATGTCAACGTGAGCTGCTTTAGTTAACATATATAAGCTTGTCAATGATCACTCTGTGACTTGTCAATATAATCACATATACTTGTCAATAAGGTAAATTCACATTTGGAATCTATCTCAATGAGGTCCCTAGGACTTTTTTGATAGAGGATTCTACACTATAACATTTTAAATATTCTTTCTAGTCCTTGGGATCTTGGCAATATTTTCCCACGTTCCTAGATTCATATGGACATACAGAACATCATAAAAGTTATCATGCTTACATATCCACCATTTGAGTTTCCAACAATTATTCCAATAATTACATATCCGATTTGACCTAGCTAGGCACAAATACACAAGTGTAACATCCCAAATTTTAGGATTTGAAATTGGAATATTTTATGGAAATTAATTATGAAATTTTAGCTTAAAATAATTATTGGAAATTTAAGTTTTTTTTCCTTAATTTATTTTAGGAAAAGAATAGTTCAAATAAGAAGTAAATTATGCCTAAAAATTATAGGAATAATATATGAGAATTTAACGATGGAAATTGACCAAAAGATTAAATTAATTGTTTGAAAAATTAGGAATTTATTTCCTTCTAATATGTAATAATAAAATTATGGAAAATAATAGCAAAAGATAAATTGTGGAAATAGGACCCACAACAACACAACACTTACCTCATATTTTATCTTTTTGTTAAACGTTGAAGCACTATTAAGTTACTGATCTAACTAATATATAGTTATTAAGTTAATTAATGCTGGGACGTTTCAACAAGCATACATTTCATGCTTGCTTGGGTAATGACAATTAGATTCCCTAATATCATGCTAAGAATAACTAAGATTTTCAGAAGAAGATGTCATTCATTTGATGAGAAATAAAAAGGAATATCAAAAATTCGAAGTGTCTTAACCTAAAGTAGCTACTTTCAAAGTAATAGAAAGAAAAGCAATGACTGGAGTAAGAGAGTCAAAGTCGAAAAAAGGGATTCCTCACTTCTTTCTCTCATTCAAAATCATGTGACTTTCATCTCGCATAGCTCTTAAGTGATAAAAGAAAGGGTTAAGTACCATTTTTGCCCTGGAAGTATACTGTAGGGACCAATTTTCCCCTTGAAGTTTTTTTTTTCAGGAGCAATGTTGCCCCGAAAGTTTTTTTTTTAGGAGCAATGTTGCCCCTTCGTCAACGGTCAACTAACGGTCAACAGTTAGTTGACCGTTAACAGAGGGGTAAAATTGCTCCCCAAAAAAACTTTCAGGGCAAAATTGTTATTTAACCAAAAAAAATGTTTAAAATGTTATTTATGATATCATATATTTTTAATTCTTATTTATATAATATCTAGGGGTGGAAACAGACCAAGCCAGCCCAGGCTTCACCCTTAACAGTCGTCGCTGTTCGACAACAAAGTGGCTGAGCCTGGCCTCGTGGCTGTTAGAGGCAATTTTTTCACTGAGCCGGCACATTATGCCCTATTAAGGCGGCCTATATTTTAAAAAAATTATAATTAGGCTAATAGGCCACAGCGCCTAACCGCAAAACACGTCTACTTCAAACAAGCCAAAAATAGGCTTATTTTAAACAGTAGAATTAAAGGTGAAGCCCAAAATTTGGCCGGCTGTTTCCACCTCTAGATATTATATAAATAAGAATTAAAAATATATGATATCATTTTTAACATTTTTTTTTTACTCCCAGGAGCAATTTTGCTCTGGAAGTTTTTTTTTTATCAATTTTGCCCCGGAAGTTTTTTTTCTAGGAGTAATGTTGCCCCTTCGTTAACACCCATAACGGTCAACGGTTAGTTGACCGTTGACAGAGGGGCAACATTTCTCCTAAAAAAAACTTCTGGGGCAACATTGCTCCTGAAGAAACTTCCAGGGCAAAATTGGTCCTCGGCGTATACTTCCGGGGCAAAAATGGACCTTAACCCTAAAAGAAAGAAGGTAAGTTCTTCTTTCTTTTTTTATTTCGTATTTATAAGATCATATCCATTTCGATTTTTCATTTTAAAAAGGATTACTAATCCTTAACTTTTCAATATAATGAATCTTTCATCAGTTGTGAATGATATATTTTTCTCAATCTTGATGACTTGCTCCTATGGAATTGAGGTAAAAAGATTGATAAATAGAACCATCTGATTTGATTCGTTCTCAATAGCTATGAGATGTTCATCTTAAGGTAATCCTTTTGTCGACAAATGCTCCTATTACACTCATAGTTTTTGAAGGATGAGAACCAACTATGTAGCATCTATATCAAGAATAAGTATTGTATACGTCATTAGTCCGATTCTTTGTAGGAACTACTCGTCACAACGAACTTGCAAAATGAATATGTTTATCATAAAGGGATTCGTTGTTCCTGACTCTGATTCATCTTAATTGTTATTTGAACAAGTAAAGTTATGTCTTTGATCCGAGTGGGAATAACATTTCTCTTTTGCATGTCCATGAAGTTTTGAAAAATCTAAACATCTCAGAAATAAATAAAGAGGTATGAATTTATCGAACCCCACTCTTTAATATACATCAAGAGTCCATTGATGAGAAAAGGCTGGTTTACTTATCTTAATAAAATCTATAATTGATTCAAAGAACGTCTTGAGATTCAAGCGATTGCAAGTAATATAACTAGTAAATATGTTCCGCTCATGTTAACATTTTTTATATAATAACCATTGTTATTTAATCTCATGATAATTTGTTTTTGTAACAATTGTGATTATTTTTAAAATTAAACCTAATATTTTATATTAACAGTGACGAATGTTTAGTTAACATTTAAAACTTTAATATATTATAGTGCCATTAAGGTTAAAATCCCTGAAAATATAATGTATAAAATTAAAATATTAAAGCTGCCCAATTATTAATGAAGGTTAGTTCTTGGGATATTTTCTGGGTGTGCATCATCAGGTTTCTTTTTCTTTTTACTTTGGCTCTTCATGTTCGAGGCTTTCAGCTTTGTTTGGGTTACTGTCGTTGTGTTCTTTACTGTTTATTTAGTGATGAATAATGAAAGTTTAGTTCTTTGTTGGCCAAAAATATTCAACAATAAAATTTAAGAGTTCAGATTAGCCCAAACGGAAGTACGGAACGCAGCATAGGTCTCTCCTTCACGTCCTTTCCTTCATGGTTCAAGCTTAAAAATCGGTGGCGGCGTTCGGCCTTCGGCGTCTTCTCGCTGTTTTTCTCTCGCTCTGTCTGTCTCGGGACTTATTGTGAAAATCCCTCCTGCTTCTGCATTTCAGAGGTACGAATTCTGCTGAACCTAGTTTGTTGTCACTCCTTTGGAATTTGTTATATGTCTGTTCGTTTCATTGGTAAAAAATTATAATGGGAGATTGAAGTTCTACCCGAGATCTTTTTCTTCTTCTTTTTGTGTAAGTTCCCGGTGAAGAACTCTATGACTTCATTTCAAAACTTTGTTCACGTAAGTTTGGTTGTTTTTCCTGTATAGGATTGCTAGAAATCTGCTTTTGATAGTTTGGTCTGTGTAGGTGGACATTGTTTTCAATTTCCTTACTTAGACAGGTACAATAATAGAGCTGAATGCATAACTATGTGACAGCAATTATGTTTTCTAATCAATGTTTGTTGCCTGAGCTTGGGAAGCTTGAAATATAATTATTATTTGTGTTGGTGTGAACGTTTCCGTTAAATTAACATAACTAGAGTTCCTTAATGCATTTGAATTTGAGATGAGCCATACTATAGTGTGACTTTCTACAATTTATAGTTAATTATGTATTGTGGAAGATTTTTCTTAATCTTCCTCCTTCAATAATTATCTAACATCTCCTTGTCCTCGTTGCTGTCTCCCTTGATTTTACTTTTTCCAGAGTTTAAGGAGCAGCTGACCCTACTCAGCAAATATTGCTGCTTTCATGCCAGTGGTGACTTCTGGTACGATTACTTTCGTAAGTAATTCATATCGGATTTGCAGAAATGGCAGAGTGCTTGTGAATTTTTCTTCACTTAGTGCTCTCAAGACAATGGATTTGACTGATGCTAGTGAAGCCCATGATTGTTATTACATAGAATTGCAGCATACAATGAAGAATCATGCTACCTCGGGCCACTTTGAAAAAGCCATGGAGACACTGTGTTGTATGAGAAATATAGCTGGGAAGCCTACTGTTTATGACTATAATGGTTTGATTTACTGCTATTTGAGATCCCATAATGCATCAACAGACAAGCTAGAGCAGTTGTATCAGGGAATGAGACAGTTTGGTCCTGTTCCA
Organism: Acacia melanoxylon; assembly: GCA_019022615.1. Classification (NCBI taxonomy): domain Eukaryota; kingdom Viridiplantae; phylum Streptophyta; class Magnoliopsida; order Fabales; family Fabaceae; genus Acacia; species Acacia melanoxylon. Next base: position 2,560,584 of record JAFJYJ010000066.1, on the reverse strand, counting down.
AATGCATTAACATTCAACACACTTCTTAATGGGCTATTGGCTCTCAATAATTTAAAAACTGCCTTTTTGATTGCAAAAGAGATGCATAGTAGTGGGTTTGTCCCATCATTCAGCTTATTGTCTGGAATGTTGAAAAAAATGATATACTCTGGGCATCATATTGATTCCCTCAATGTTTTTGACTTCATGGTGCAGTTGAAGTATTATCCTACTCAGCACACTGTAGATTCTTTGATTTCTATGCTTGGCAAGGCCGGGATGATCCGACAAGCATATTTTGTATTATCTACCCTTCTGGAAGAGGGTCACTTCTGTGGCACGCATAATTATAATAAGATTCTATGGTCTATGTGCAAGTCTGGCCAGAGTTATGCTGCTCTGCAATTAATTAATTTAATGAAAAAGAAAGGTATAGCCCCCAACGTCTGCTCTTATACTGCTTTAGTGTATGGATTTTGTAAAGAAGATTGGCATAAAGAAGATCTTGTACTCTTTCTAGATGACATGGAAAGTGATGGTTGTAAGCCCAATGTCAAAACATTCACTATAATCATCAAGTTTCTATGTGATAATGGGAAAATTGAACAGGCACTAGAATACCTAGTCAAGATGCAAAGTAGAGGATGTGAACCAGACTTGACCACCTATAATGTAATTCTCCGTGAACTATGTCGTCAAGATAGAGAGAATGATGTTCTGGAACTCCTTCAGGTGATAAATGAGAAAGGGTATCTTCCTAGTCCACATACATGTGCTGCTTTGTCTGGAGGCCTGTTGAAAATAGGCAAATCAGGGGTTGCTTTGGAGATATTACTTGATGTGATTTCAAAAGGTTATGCTCTGGATACTGCAGTTTTTAACATATTATTTCATTGTCTATGTCTTGAGGGAAGATTGCAAGAAATGATATCCTTGTTGAAAACAATGAAGGAAAATGGATTTTCTCCAAATAATATCTCATATAACACGATTTTAAAGGGATTTGCTGAAGAGAATCTTGAGGAAGCTTTTAAGCTTCTAGATTGTTTTGAGTGGGGTACTAATAAGCCAGATTCAGTATCCTTCAATACAATTTTGTGTGCTGCATGTAAACAAGAAAACTCATCAATTACTGAGAGAGTCTTGTCTCGCATGGAGTGTGAAGGCATTAAGCCAGACGCTATTGGTACAACTTGTTTGATTCAGTATTTCTGCAAAGTGGGGAAATTCTCTGCATGTCTGGAGCTTCTAGAATTGATGTTGCATGATGGTTTTTATCCAACAATTACTTTTAATGTGGTTCTGGACCAACTTTGCAAAAATGGGTTACTTAAGACTGCATGCGACTTTTTTAGATATCTTCAGAGCACTTGTTTTCCACCTGATATTATTTCATATAACATTCTTGTACATGCTTCAATTAGAAAACAAAATAAGTTGCTTTTAAGCCAGTTATTCAAAGATATGTATAGGCAGAAACTGAAACCAGACCATTTTACTTATGGATCCGTGATAAATGGTTTCTGTAGGGAAGGAAAAATATCAGATGCTCTGAATATAAGAAAGCTAATGCTTGAGAATGGTATCGCTCCAGGCATTGCAATATACAATGCCATACTAAAAGCAATGTTCCAAAGAGGCAAGTTTTGGGATATTATTGGATTATCAAAAATTATGGCCATGGAAGGGTGCCAACCTGATAAGATTACTTGTGAGATTCTTGAACGAGCTACATCAAAAGGTTGGTTGAAGAAATATCCTGAGCCTGCAAGAATTCTGGAGTTCGTGATACGTGGTAAATAAGAAATAAAATCACCAATGGCTGACATTGTTGTATCGACACATGCTGGCAATTTCTCTTGGTAGGCTCAATATGGAGACCGTCTGATCTTGATGACCATAATTTTGTGTGGCCTTCAGAGCTTTCAGAGTTTTAGTCAGGTAAAAAGTTCATGCCATACTAAAAGCAATGTTCCAAAGAGGCAAGTTTTGGGAATTATTGGATTATTAAAAATTTAGGCCATGGAAGGGTGCCAACCTGATAAGATTACTTGTGAGATTCTCGAATGAGCTACATCAAAAGGTTAGTTGAAGAAATATCCTGAGCCTGCAAGAATTCTGGAGTTCGTGATACGTGGTAAATAAGAAATAAAATCACCAATGGCTGACATTGATGTATCGCCACATGCTGGCAATTTCTCTTGGTAGGCTCAATTGGGAGGCCGTCTGATCTTGATGACCATAATTTTGTGTGGCCTTCAGAGCTTTCAGAGTTTTAGTCAGGTAAAAAGTTGACACAGATTTTCTCTGATAGTTTCATATTTTAACTCTTAGTTGTGTGCCCCACCTAGAAGATTTAGGTCCTAATTGTAAATAGGTATAGGGGATTGTGTATGTGCCACCCTACATGAAGAAGTTACCTTGTTTGGGTTGGGTTGTATATAGTAAGTATCCTGTCAGTTGTTTCAAGGATGGAATAATGCCTTCTTTTTTCTAGGAGGTTTTTTTTTTTTCCCTACCAAGTGCCAACTTTGGTCTGTGGTTGGGAATTTTTTCCCTCCTCCTTAATTCAATTTTTAATAATGATTTTTATTTAATTTTGCAGTTGTCATTGCATATATGGATGTCGCAATGCATGAGACCCCTGCCCTATCCATCATTCAAAAAACGACTGTCTTTTCCACTAGGAATGTTTCTGGTCATTCATGCAGCAGATGATGTTATGTATCTATTTACCCCTTGTGGTGCAAACACGTGATTCTCTTTCATGGTACTATCAATTCTCAAATTTTATAGAAAAATATTGTACATTTATTGTATAGAAATTCTTTGGCATTTTCTTATCACGCCTTATAAGGTTAAGTTGTTAATCAGCAAAATGAAGAAGGCACTGTCAGTGGTCCTCTCCAGACCTTAAGATTTAAATTAAATAAGGAGGCCACAGATTCATGATCTCATCTGGGTCACAATTCTCCCATACATAAGCCCCACCAATCCATTTGCCCCTGGTGGAGTCATTGGGTTGTAAAGTTTTTCATGAGAAGCCACCAAGTTCACTTTTAGGATGCAACCCTTTTATTTTATTTTTCTTTTAGTTGCCATGGAAAGCTATTAGTTTCATCAAGTAAATTCTTTTTTTTTCCCCTGATTTTCTGACTATTTAAATTGTGTAAGTGATGCACTGTATGTGATTGGATTGTGCTTACGCCACAAGGTTCTCTCCATTCAGAGGACCCCAGTCCCTTACATGGGACGCCGTTGGTTCTTGCTTCCGTCTCTTTGCCGAGTAACTAATTTGAAGAAACGAAGTGAAGGAGCTGGGCCTGAGTAGCACCATGGTGAGTTTTGCATAAATTTTGTTTTTAAAAAAATTCAGACTTGGCTTTACATAATAGAAGTGAGTATTGGGTTGAGTTGATTGCATAGTTCTGATTGAGAGTAATCCATCTCAACGATACATTGATTTTGCTGATATGATTATTATTGTTATTATTTCTATTTGTCAATATCCCTATCTGTATTCTTAACTTTTATAATCGAGTATCATTAGAATTAGATGCTTCTTGAAATAGATTGGGGTTGTGAAATGAAAGTTCTCAAATTATATCCAATCTTCCTTCCCATGGCAGTTTGATGCTCTTTGTACACCTCCCTCAAATTATAGACTAAGTATGATTTTTAACAATAAAGATAATTCTCAAGACTAAGATATTTCTCAACATGTGAAGTTTACAAAGCATATATTTTGTAGGTGGTGCCGCATATTTATTTTCCCAGGAAGAGGAATGAAGTGGCTTTGATTGACTTGGGGTTTCAATGTTTATATCCATAATCTTTTTGTCCAACAATGCTTCTTACACCACAAGATTGATTTTTGTCACCTGAAGGTTGAAGAGTTTTGTAAGTCACTATATTCATTCCATGCAATTGCTGATTGATACACTTCATATCATTTTTGGACGAAGACATGATTTAGAATATATTTATTGTTGGATGTAAAGATGCATTTCTGGATAAAGTTGTAATGGGGATGAGGCGTCTTGCATTCTAGCTGAAGATTGTAGCTGTCACAAATCATGATTGCCAATGACTCAGCAGAAGTTGTTAATGTGATCAACCGAGTGAACTCTGCTAAACACATGGATGCCAACTTGGTGGATTGAATCTTGTATATATACCCCATCTAAAATCCTTAAATTTTTCATGGTTGATATGTTTTGAAAACCATGTCGGACTGGCTGATTCGATTGATTGAACGAAAAACCCGTTCAGCGTTCGGTTCAGAGACGGTAGCAAAGCAATCGGCCTGAGAACCGCCAAGAATCGGCCAATCCAGCATCAAACTGCTGGTTTAACGGTCTCTTTTTTTTTTTTTTTAAAAAAAAAAAAAAAAAAAAAATCAATCCACATTTTTTATCTATAACTTACACATAAATTATACTTAAAAAATGAGGACAAGTTGCACATGATTTAATATGTAAGGAATAATGTGAGGGCCGGTTTAAAAAGTTTAAAAACTACGGTGCATTCAAGTTATAAAATCAGATGCAAATGATTTATGTATTCTAATATAAAATAACAAGTAAATCTAAATTGAGCAAAAATAGCAGGCTGGCTTTTTATATTTGCGGAGGGTTTTCATAAAAATAGAAACTTAACCTTCATATAGAAGTTTCACATTTTACTTTTGAATAACTAGTGTAGGTGGTCTAAAAGCATATAATTTGTAGATCAATCCACCAAGAATGGCAATGATTTCTGCAATGTCCCAGCGATTTTTGCCATCATTGAAGATAATTGAGATTTCTGCCCCCATAAATTTCATACAATTGATTAACACAATTCCCAGTTCAGTTCTCCTTCCCCCACAGTACCAAATGAATCGGGTCATCTTGTATCAATCTCGAGGTGAGGAAAACCAGAGGTTACCATCAACCTCGAAGGTATAGGTACAGTTAAATAAGAAATGGAAAGTGTGGAATTGAATCAGATTATAGTTCATTAGCTACTAATAATCTCTCTCATTCCTGCTTCAGTCAGACTACACTGGTTCTGGTTCTGCAACTGGAGGTATACAATCCACCTTGTACTTTAGCACCTACAATCCATGTAAATATAATGCAAATCAGAAGTGAAAGTATAATATATTTGAGGATAGATGAATATAAAGTGAGCTTTATATATACTCCCTCCAGTCCTTTTTATAAACTAGTTTTTTCATTTTTACCCTCATTAAACATATGTCACTCATTATCTCTTTGCAATAAATTTCCACTTATTATCTCTCATGTACACTTTCTAAATAATGGTATAATTAGAAAGAAAGGAACATAGGTTATACATTTATTGCTTCTAACTAACATTTTGAACCGTTTGTTTTTAGTAGTTGTTCCTTATAAAAAGGGCCAGAAGTAGTAGTCATACTGTTTATCAACTGACTTTCTGTAAAAATAAAATAAAATAATTTGAGATGAAAAAGTAAACAAAAAATTAGCCTAGAGGAAAAAGGGTCTACTAAGACAAGGACTTTGCATAGGAGATTGCAGGGTCTTATCATAGTTTCGATGACCCTGTCCCATAAAATTCCGTTAGTATGTAACGGTATGATTCCAAGATATGGTTTCCATTCAACTGAAATGGTTAACAATTATTTACCTTCTTGAAAAATGTGGAGTATGTGTTGTCCCAAATCAGCTTATAGCTTCCAGCCTTTAATGTGCAGAAATTGCCCTGAAATTTATTTTTCACAAGGACAGTTTAAGAAACTCTTCAAGTGCTTGATGAAGCATAAAATATGCAATAAGCTTGCCAAACTCACTTGGTCAGAGTCGTAACGCCGGTAAGGTAACATCAGCTGCATGAAATCCAATGAACCAGCATGAATATCAGAAATACAAGCACAAATAAAAAGAATGATATGCAAAATAGTAATTTATGCAACACTTCAAGTACCACTTCATCTCTTAAACATAAATTCTTCTTTAATCCGCCAAAAAAGCTTGCAGAGAAACTAAACAAAATAGGACAGAGATACTAATGCATTATGGCATTGCAACTTACAATTTTTTCACCAGAAGGACTAATAAACTCCAAACTAAACCCAATATCCTGACATAAAACAACATAAAGGTCAGTACCATAATTCAGTGAAAAGTATATATATTGATCTCTTTAAGGAAAGGTTTAGCAGAAATACCAAGCTTATCTTGCCTTGTACTAATGAAAAGTCCCAAGCAATGTACGAGTTTACTGAGTCCACTGTAAGTAAAACCTAACAAAAGAACATCATCATAGAACTTTAGACATAATAAATAGCAAGATGTAAACTTCTGTTCGAGTGCATCAAAATAATTGGAAAGCTCTGTTGACTTAATGTTCATTATTGCTTTTTATTGTTCTCCTGCTTAAGAACCACATGTCCTCCCACAATGTATTAGTTTTCCTTCCCATCAACAAATTCTTTGTCAAATAAAAAAAATGTCACTTATTCACAATGGTCTATGATCATTTCAGAACAATACACTCTTGCTCACCGCTAATCATAACATGTCAACATAGTTTATGCTTAAAAATGTCATGTGTATTACACAGATACAGTAAACCCTCAATCAAAAAGAAATTCCTTCATACTTCTTGCAAGCAGTATACACATACCTCGTGACTTTTTCCAGCCGGAACACTTATCTCCTTGTACTCGTCATTTTTCCTAAAATTTGACAAAGTAAATTAAGAAATGCTAAATCAAAACTTTTATTTCAAGGACAACAATAGAATATTCCAAACTTACCCTTCTAATGCCCCAGCAACTTCTGCAGAAATGAAGAAAGGCGAGTTGGCAAAGACCTCCCTGACCAGAATGACATGTTGGTTGATACATAATTAACCAAGAAAATAATGAGTAAAGGTAACATAAAACATGTTCAAAGAGGCTAATTAATTTAAAAATTGAAGCTGAAAGCTTTATTTGTTAGCTACAAGCAAAGGCATAAGTAGCAGAGCTGTCTGAAAGAAAAACAAAGAAACACAACAATTTCTATAGCTTTAATTCCAGAGTCAAAAATTAATATTTGGGCGGTTGAATCTGGAACTACAAATTACACAACTGGTAATTATTTGGGTGCTAACGGTAAGGGTTGAGAAAAGAAACCAAGACTATGTCTAGGGTTGTACAAGGTTTGTATGCACCCAATTTCAAACTTAGAAGAGGATAGTGAAAATCTGAAATGATTTCTAAGAACTGGGCGTAGATCAAGTAGATTTGGTCTTCTCTTTATCTTATTTCAAAGCTCAATTTTGGTAGTGCTCTGTTTTCCTACTGTTTCGTCGTTTCATTGCTTTTAGGTTGGGAAAAACAAATTCAAAAATTTCAGAAGACACCCAATTTACCCCTTTTGGATGTCATACTCATCCAACAAGCATATCACTCCTCAGACTTAACCAGTTACGATACGGAAACTCACTACCCCAAGTACAAATGGATACATAATAAGCAGCAAATAATTCTCATAAATTCTTCCTGCATATGATGCAGGTGTAATAATCATTATGATTATTATTAATTTCTTACAATCGCTACTATAACATCAATACAAATACCAAAGCATGACAGTACCTGAGAAATCTGATGAACCTTTCAAATTCCACTGTATAAACATCAACAGCTTGTTCCAGGACAGTAATCTGTTCTTTTTTCCTATCAGGTTACCAAGAAAGATTGAATAATAGAAGAGTTAATATAGTCCTCCAAATTACATCCACATTAAGGCCAAAAACAAACATACGGACAAAAGAACATGACACAACTCCTAGCAGCCATTATAAAAGGTTAAACACCAAACATATGTGCATCAATAATCTTCCTAGATAAGTTTTACCTCATGATAATTAAACAATATTGAGAATTCTTTGAAAAGCCTACATAGATAGGCTTATACAATACAATGTATTTTGAATAAGCTAAGCCTATAGAACATGTAACACAAGCAATGTGAGACAGAAGAATATGAAGGTAGCCAAACATTTATTCCTAATTCTAATACACCTTATTTCATAGAAAATGAATTTATTATGAGAAAAGATTTAAAAAAAAATAAAGAGAATAAGAATCAAGATGTGCGATATTATCATTCAATAAAAATGGTCTCAATTGACTTTAAAAAATCCAGGAATTGTTTTTTTTTTTTTTTGCCATTCACTTATGGAATGTTCAGAGTACAGAATCTTTAAGATGGAAAAAGTAAAAAACTGAGAATGTGATTTGAAATGAAATGACCCTCACGTCCCTACATAAAAAGGAACAGAGCCTGTTGAGTAATTCTGACAGAGTTATAATAGACATGACAAAAGAAACTAATGCCTCATTGTCCAAAGCAAGCAAGCTTTCCCTCTCAGCCATCCATTACCAAACATGCTTAAGTACACCAAAAAAAAATAGAAAACAAGACACATGTCCACAAGATTTGACCCTCCATCTCAAAGATGAACATTTTAGTGAGAATTACTTTAATCAAGAAAGTTCTATGATATATTTGGCCAATAAAAAGGGTGGTTTTACTTTTATGAGATCAACCAGTTCCCAAATGCCTCTAATTCTAAACCTAACACGCCCTAATAGTAAGAATCTAAAATGAAAATAATGGTTTTCATGAAATTGATAGAATTCATAATAAAAAGGTTAAGATTCAGCAAACTGATTAGGTCCACTTAGCCATCTTGGGCCAGGTCAACTAACATGGCTCAGTAAGCTTTTTTATATTTTTAAAAGATAAAGGGAAAACAGGACAATACAAATATTTTAAGTTTTTTAAGAGATAATTGTAATTTTACAGAAATTTATATGAGATTTCAGAAATCTGATGGAACCTGATTCCAGAATTGAAATTCAAGTATTAAAAAATTACCCACAAAGAACAAGTCTAATGGATTCAGATACAAAGAGTGATGAAAATGTGAAAAATACACAAGAAGAACACTAAATACTCCAGTTGTTCTAGAAGATAGAATCTATCATACAGAACTCATTGAAAGCTTACACTCTCAAAGCCCCACCACCCACAATTTGTCTCCTTCCCTCCCTCCCTCTCTCAAACCTTACGAAGCTTATGAAGTCTCCTAACCCATTATTTAAGGGTTCAAAAGAATTATTATATAATTTCTTATAATAAAAAAAAACTGGGGGAGAAGCTAAGTCAGCCCAATACTATTCTGAGTTGATTCCTGATTAGCTTATCAAATGTCACCAAAGAATGCTTTTAACCGGGTTGGTTACTGATTAGCATAGCAGGCCACTCTATTAATTGGACCAAGACTCAATTCCAACACACTTTCTTTTCTCAGAAAATTTAATTGAACTGGCTGTAGGCTAGGAGACGTGCAAGCGTCACAAAAATAACAGTAACTTAATGAAATTAAGCTAAAACTTTGTTTTTGTTTACAGAAATCAAGAATAAGACTTCACAAACTACCAAAGATGCAAGTTATCTCACAATTTACTAGTCCCAAGCCGCTCCCATAATAATGAGAGAAAGAGTCGAATAGTAATAATCATCTTCGTGAGGCTGTATAATGGCTGTCCATAGCGATGTCGTTGCTCTTCCATGGGTCTACCAGTGAAAAACAGTCCTTGCATTATTGTTTTTTCCATGCATTAGAAATTATATTAAAAAATGAAAACAGAGACTTCATACCCATCATCATCATTTATTTGCCGAATAAAATCAAGCAACACCTGCAATTCGAATAAAAAATAAAAATGAAAAATAAAAAAGGTGAATCCTTAAATAAATTAATGAGGGGGAATTGAAGACAAAAGTCCAACAAGTTACAAATGTAGTCCAGATGCATCTAAAGGCATACTTGTGGAACTCCAACCAGATACTTCACGAGTGTTTTATATACACCTGTCGCAGAACCAAGCTGAGCTAACTGATTTCTTCTGCAAACCATCAATAGTTAAACACGTTATTATGTTAAGATATACACAACAGGGCAAACAAAAGAACTGAACCTAACCTGTCCATTTGCTGGCTCCACAGCAATGCATATCGATCTCGTATGCTTCCTCCAGCATTTACCAGAGCATCAACCTCAGCTTGCCTATTCCTTTCAGACCGTTCACGTTGTTGTCTGAGGATAGTTCCTCGAAAATCTTGAGGCAAATACGTCATAACTGCAAATAATTTTTAGTTTCTTAAACTCAGACTTAAGAAGTTGACAGGGGAATTATCAAAGACACAAGCTTCAAGTTCTTTCACTTAAAGACTATTTGAAAATCCAATACAGTGCAGAAAATGAAAATCTTAAAGGCATTCAGCATATGCATTGTTTAAGCAGCAACTTGTCCTTGCTTAAAGTATTCCATAACAATAGTTTCCTATAGAATATTATCATCCATTCTAAGGAATGCCAAAAGTTAGTTCTTGCTGTAGATAGAAGAATCAGGGCGCTTGACTCTCTTGTTGCTTATTCTTGTGAATCTTCCTTTAATTTCTATCTCATCCCATTTGAAGTTCTTTTTTCTTAACCTGATAAAGCCCATCTGGTTAGTTTATGTCCTCAAATATCAGAAGGTTGTCGATTAATAGGGTGTAAAGAATTTGGAAGTGAAAAGAAGCTAAAGTATTGCGCCATTGTGCCCTAAATGCAGTCATAAGGCGTATATATATAAGGGACTAAAGCATAGATTTTTTAGGACGTTTCATTAGAGCTAATGTAGGGAAAGGATTATTCATGTCCTCAATGTGGTGTTCTGCTCATGGTTATTTAAAAGGTTACAATAGTTTATTTGCCAAGAGATTATTCTGCGTTATTGCATTTTTGACTAAGTTCTTTTCTACATCAGCGTAAAAATGACAAAAGCTAATATATATAAGCAAGCATAACTAACTTGTTCGCATCCAATAATAATCGAAACATGAGCACTTATAAGTTCATTGTGAATTGAAAGCAACTAGCTCAAGACAAAGGCAAGAAGGTACCTGTGTTGAAAACATGGTCTGAATTTTTAGCTTGGAAAGACTCCAATAGCTTTAAAATATTATGAACTTTATCTTTAACCCGGTCAAGTACTGCAGTACATTCTGCATCCTCAGGTGTTGATTGCTGCTTAAGCTGAATTCACAGCATGAAAGCAATCTAAGAATGGGTACCATTTTCTCAGTTCTAGAGAAACGTTTGAGGGGGGGAAATTATACCAAGTAGAATGTCAAAATGGTTGTTTTGTTGAAGGAAAACTCAAAAAATGCATTCACTTTGTTTTCACAAGATTAAAAAAAAAAAATCACCTTTAAAAAAATAAGCTGAACGGGAGGGGAAAATATATATAAGTAAGAGATTACCCCTTCTGGCCAATTGGACCTTTCTAATAAAAAGACTGTCTCTTCCATATACTCTCGATTCTTCCACATATTCTCGTCAATTTTATGTGGAGGTTGACGGTCAGTTTCATCTATCAAATTTTTTCTCCTGGAATAACTCGCAAAGTTATTCATTAAAAATAAATAAAAATAAAAACACAAGGAAACACACAAAAATTGAGAATGCTTGGTATGATAAGATATTCAATATTCATATGTGATGCATATGCTTGGTTAGACAAAGTAATCTGACATATTCAGGAGTAAATCTATTATCTATGATGATATTAGATGCCCAGTATATCTAAATATTGAGAATTTCAATGCATACCCAATAATGCAGAGATCTTAAATTCTCACACTCTCGGACACAAATTCAAACCTATGCGCCATGAGGGAAACTCCAACCGCTACTTGAGCAGCTAAAATTACAATAAAGGTAAAAAGAATGCGTAAGAGAGATGAAACCTTCAGTGGGAGGATGATAAATGAGCAAATCATTGGCCAGAGAACGAATTTGTGAAGTAAGACTAGAGACATCGTCCGAGAGAGGATCAAAAGGGTATTTGTCGTAATAAGAGGCGAGGAAACTCCGAGTTATAGGCACAAGACCCTCCGTGGAAGCCATCGGATGGTATGATGATGATCAAATCAACCCTCCTTCAAACTCGGAACCCCCTCTCTCTCTGTCTTTCTCTTTCTCGTCTTCTTTGTGCCTGAAAGCTCTTCACACAGAGTTCAAGAGCTTTATTCTTTTGGCATATTCTTTCAAACAGAGCGGCGTATAAACAATGGAATGTTAGTGGAGTCACCGTTACGTTTATTAACAATCTTTCACCTTTAAGTACTCGTCGTGTTAGATCCCGTACTTAATTTAAAACTTAATTTAATTAAATTTAGAAGTTAGTTAAGGTGATTAATATTTTTATTTTTTTCTTCAAGTAATTAGTTTACTAATAAACTAATATATAATCTAAAGATCACAATTATGATTAAGTAACATATTTAGTTAATCTTTGTTTGAAGAGATTAAGGAAGTACTAAATAAGTTCTTTTTTTTTGAAAGATCATTTTATATGTTGTTTAATCATTTCATATCTTTTATTAAATTATATATTAGTTTATTAATTAAACCAATTATTTTAAAAAAAAATTAAAGTAATTTAATTAACTTTCTTAATCTCTCCAAAAAAGTCAACTATGTCTTATAATTAGGACCGGAGGGAGTATATTATCTTTGGTCATAAATATAAGATATAAGGTCTACTTGGGTTTTTCTTGATACATTTTAAATTAAATTATATACCACTATGGTTCTGTTTATAAATCTATTTTACCTAAATCACACATATCAATGAGAAATAAGTTAGCTTAATATTTATGGGGTAAATTTTCAATTTTTTCCTCATTTATGAATATGTATCTTTCAACTCTTCCTTCTTCTCTATTTTTTCATTTTACATTATTAATATGAGCAAAATTGTCACAATTTATTTATTACCGAAAGAGGATTTATAAATAAATAAATTTTTTGGTCGAAAAAACTTATAAATAGAATGATATCAGATTATAAGTTAGACAAATAAGTTTGGAGAAAAATTATAAATATAAATACTTTAAAATAATTTAATTATATTCATTAATCTCCCCTAATAAAAAAAGTCGGGTCATATATTAAAAACTAAGGATAATATTTATTTATTTATTCTAAAATACTCTAATCATTAATCATCTGGAATTACTTCAATTTGTAGCATCTATATAGATCATCAGTAAGATCCTTCAAATTTTTAATAACGCAAGCAATGAAAAACTTCTAGTGGTTTGATTGGAATGAATTCGTTGAGTCAAGGAAAAGTGTATAGATATATCCATAATAAGTCAATATAATATTGACTAAATTTACTTCCAGTCCAATTTTAGTCTTATAACAAGAAGTCTGTTTTCGTCTCAAATAAATGAGCATCATAGGGGAAAAAATACTCAGTCTACCATAAATAATCAACTTAACAAATTTTTTACTCTCTATAAACTAATTATTTAACTTATATATTAAACATTGGAGGGAGTACATTATTATCTAAAACGAGATACTTTTCGCTCTTTTTTTTATTTCTTATTAAGTGATTAATTAAGATACATTTTTTTTATTACTACTACTACTATTATTAATCTTATTACCATTTTTATTGTTATTGTTGTTATTATTATTATTATTTTCACGAGATATATCCAAGGTCTAGCTAGAGGTGGAATCAGAAATTCAAATTAGGGGCAAAAATTATAGAATAGAACCCAGGTGTTTATGAAATTACATTTCAACCCTATAAATATTTCGATATGTTTATTTCAGTCCCTCTACAAAACATTTAGGAACTAAAATGAAAATATTAATGAAGGGAATATTCTTTTTGTTGAGAGTATATTTTAGGAATATTAAAAAGTTTTGCCAAGGGAAGTGGGAAAAAAAAATGGGTTTTTTTTAAAGATGGGGTAAAAAATCACCCCCTCCCCTCCCTCAAAATCAAACTCAAACCCGTAAAGAAAAGGTAAAAATAAAATAAAATAAGGCACATCTAGAAAGTGGGAAAGACAATAAGAGCCCAGCCGAGCTTAGGAAATTAGAGTGTAATTAACATTGATGCAAAGAAATTATAACTTGATTATTGCCTTTCATGTTGTACAGATCTTGAGGCTAGCACAGAAGCCTGAAAACTTTCTTTTTGTTGGAATTCACAATGATCGTACTATCGGGTTATTTATATTTGGGAAAATATCACTCAGGTCTAAAGAACATAAAAAATATCAAAAAAGTCCTAACCCAAAATCACATATCAAAAAAGTCTCTAGAAGCTTTTTTTATATTAGTTGTATTAACATTGATGCAAAGAAATTAAGTTATATATATAAAGACTTTTTTTATATGTGATTTTGGGTTGAGACTTTTTTAATATTTTTTATGTTCTTTTAAGACCTAAGTGATATTTTCCCTTTATATTTTATACTCTCTTTTTCCCCACTTCTTAGGTTATTGTTTTTTTTTTCTCTCTCTTTTAGGCACTTTACATATATTGAATTACTATCCTTGTAATCATGATAAGATACTTGAGTTAGGTGGAGTTAGAAATGAAACAAAAAATAGAATTGAATCAGATTATAATCCATCACTACTAATAAGATCTCTCATTCCTGCTTCAGTTAGACTGCATTGGTTTTGCAATTGGAGGTGCATGATCCACTTTATACTTTTAGCACCTACCATCCATATAAATATAATACACATAAAACATCCTAGTGGAGGAAGAAGGATTCCCATCTTCCATAGTTATAAAGTAAAAGTATAATATATTTGAGATTATTTGTAACATACTATCATTGTCAGAAGAACTTCCATTTGATATCATTTGTATGACTCTGACACCATTTGTAACATAACTCTGGTACCATTGATTGGTTGCAAAACAATTTTATGCAAACTTTCAAAATTATTTTTTTAAAATACACAAGAATTGAAATTTTTTACCTTAACAACATCTTGAGCTTTTGATAAAGATTCATCAAGTTCGTTCATGCTGAGCTCTTCTTGGAAATCGTCTTCCTCTTGTTCTTCTATGCTGCCTAAATCATGAAAGTGTTCTAAGATTTCTCCTTCTTCATTCTTAATTTCCAATTGTTCATCAATTATGGATATGCAGCTTATAATTTCAGATGAACTGTCAACACTTTCAACTTCAACGGAGTAGTTAGAAGCATATATAGAATCAAGAGTATTTCAAATATCTTTAGCACTAGAACAAAATCTAATTTTCTCAAAATCATTTTCGATCAAAGCACTATATAGAATTTTCATTGATCTAATGTTCAACAAAAACATTTTTTTTTCCAGTTCAATCCTACCTTGGTTTGAGATCAAAAACATTTGTAAAAACATTTCACATGTCAAAATCATATGCTTTAATAAAACTAGTCATTCTAGCTTTACAAAACCAAACATCAATATCTTTTAAAAGAGGCGGAATTGTATAATCAGAACCTTCTGAAAGCGAGTAATACCCAAAATCATCCATTGATAACTCTTGAGACAATTAAGTCCTTCAAACAAGAGCCTTGCTATGATATCAAGAGGGATGAATTGGGTGGAAGATAAAAACTTAGGAACTTTTACAATCTTTTTGCATATTAGTAAAAGCAATAAGTATGAAGGTAATGAGTCATAAATCAACAGTCAGTTATTCAAACATATATGCTGGGAACATAAGAGCTTGAGGAAGAGAATATGCAAACTATGATTTATCCTAGTTCGGTCCAATCCACGATGACCTATGTCTAATTCCCAGGCTCCTCCTGATATTTCAATTCACTATCTCCCTCAGGTTTAACCAGGTACTTGAAAACCACTACAATTCTACAAGTTTGATCTTGACACTTGTAAAGCCTCTACAATTCTCATACGATAAGAACTCCCCATTACACACTGTAAATATACAATCTGTTTCTCACTTAGAATTCCCCAATCTTGAGTAACTCTCACAAAGATAGAATGATTACAATGAAAAAAGACTTCCCTCTATATAAAGTAGATGATGATTAACACTGAAGTACGTGGGAGTAGGATTACAGAGCATCGGTCGGGTAAGATTCAAAGTATCACATTATAGGCATAGGCTCCCTGTTTTTCATTTTCATTTTCATTTTTTTCTCTGTTTTGAATGCTTCTCTATTTATAGACAATTGTCATTTTTCTATTGTGAGCATTCAAACTTTCCATTAGAGACAGAATGGAGTCGTTGGAAGAATTCAAGGTTCAGTCGCTTTTGCTTCATTACAATAAATCTTCATACGACATTCCTTTGGTCTACTCTGAGATTGCTTAAGGTTCGATCGCTTTCATCTTCACTGCAACAAAATCTTTGAACAAAATCTGTTTGGTCTGCTATGCGATTGCTTCTGTGTGCTCTATTTCTACTTTGCATTTAATGCTCTGGCGCAGGAAATGGCTTTCGAGCTTTTGGAGTTAATTCATGATCTAAAACTTCTGAAACTTATACACAAATGACATTAGTAACATTAAGAAGTAGTATAAGTGAATTCAGTATGAAGTAAGATGTTTATGAGAAGTATCAAAATTATCTAGACGTTGATTTTCAGAAATGATGAACATTCACTCAATCCCATTTGAAAGTTAGCTTTGTGTATTGCTCAAGTGGCATCTTCTTCACTAGAGTAAATCCTCTTTTTGGTGTTCTAGCATACTTCTCATGTTGTCTGTTCAAGTCTTTTTCTTTCAGCACTTAAGTGCTCATGTGTCCCACTTGAGTTCATCACTTGGGTTATCCTTTTATTCACTTGAGTAACCATGACATTTGTACTGTCAATCCTTTTCTTTCTTCCAACACTCGAGTTCATAGATGCTCAACTCGAGTGCCTTAGTGTACCACTTGAGTGAATTATCTGAACTAAATAATGCTTTGTTCAGTTTTCTCGATGTCACTTGAGTTCTTAAGTGCCTCAATCGAGTGATTTAATGTCCAACTCGAGTGGCAATGAATATCTTAGAGAATTTTTCAGCTTTTCTCTTTATCACTCGAGTTCTCTTTTTCATCACTCGAGTGATCTACTTCAACTCGCAAACCACTTGTGAGTCACTTGCAAAATTTTGCGAGTCTTAATCACTTGATTGCACAGAACCATCACTCGAGTGCTCTATCTCAACATCCGATGCCTCTGTGAGTATTGGCATGTTTTGGACGATGAAAGAAATAAAATAACAGATTAGTCCTTCTTATTGTAGGCATTACTCTTTTTTTTCTTCTAAAAAGAATTAAGAAATACTCATGGTAACCATTCGTGCGGATGAAATTAGTAAAATTATCCGTGAACGTATTGAGCAATATAATCGAAGTAAAGATTGTAAATTGCCGTACTTCAAGTAGGCGATGGCATTGCTCGTATTTATGGTCTTGATGAAGTAATGGCAGGTGAATTAGTAGAATTTGAAGAGGGTACAATAGGCATTGCTTTGAATTTGGAATTCTTGCGAGTAACACTAAATCATTCAAGTGCTTATTCAATCACTCGATTGATCTTGTACAGCTTTCAGAATATTGACGAGTGACTTTCAAAACGCAGGTACTTTGGTAGCACAAAGGTCAACTTCCAGTGAGCATAACGTTTTGAATATAACTCAAAATTTGGCAAATGACCTATCCATAGAAATATTTTTAAGTCTTCTTTCCAATGAAAAAATAATCAGCTCCAAATTCATTGTATTCAGAAAATTTCTATCACATTAATAACAGCTGGTCTGGATCAGCGTTTTGCATTGTCTTTATACGACTGTGAACTTCCAAAATTCATATATCTTCCATTTGTTCTTATTTGACCATGATCTTGATGTTTTTGAAACTATTTTTGAGTCTAGTTTCATATGCAACAAGTTTCAATTCAATTGGATGTGTATTTTGTTATATACATACAAATTACTGAACTTGTTCTGAACTGACTTGAGAAATTCCAATGTCAACTTCAAAATATCATATCTCTTTCATCTCAATTCATTTGAGCTTGATCTTGGTGTCTGTGTGTCGAATTGTCAGTCTAGTTTCATATGAAATAAGTTTTAGCTCAATCAGATTTTTGGTTTGAGAGATAAGGTTGAATTACGAACCTCGTACATGTTGAACGTAGAATAGAGCTGAACAAAGTGGCTAGAATAGTGTTCTCACTCAAGTGCTCTACATGTTCCACTCAAGTCAACAGTCTATAACTCGCACAACATTGTTGAAATCACTCGAGTGATGCTAAGAGTGATGTACTGTAGCGGTTACTGTAGCAAACGATCATGAAGCTTGAAATAACTCATTTTAACTCGAATTGAGTCATTCCAACTTCCATTTGATTATAGAAATTTCAAATATCAAATCTAAGAACTTGATTATTGATATTCCTATTATATTTTGAAAGTTATTCTTTATTTAATCTCCTCCTTTCTTCGTTCAAAATCTTTTGATAACTTCTTGCTTTCTTGACTGATGTCTTCAATCTATTTCTTCTTCTTCCTATTGATCAATCTCCATAATTAAACTTGATATCTTCTAATCTTTGCTTGACTAATCTACATTAAATATAGCACTTAGTCAATATAGGAGATAAATATATTATGCAAACTTTTTGCTCTTAATATTTGGTATCTCGCATTTATATTTGACATCATCAAAACTAAGCTCTAAATATCATTTGTAACATCCCAACATCTAATACTAGGCTTTAATACCACCTTTAACATCCTGGTCATCACTCTTGAAATTATTCGCTTTGGGTTCTGCATCCCGAATATAATACCAAGCTTTTATACCACATGTAACACACAACACATCATTCTTCAAATTGAGATTTTGTACTTAAAGACAAAATAAATTCATTGGCTAGCTCTTACCTTTAGAACTAAGAGAGAAGTATTATTCTATAATTTGTAGAATCTATAAATCTTAAGTAAGATACTTCAAGTTTTTTTTTCCATGGAAGGAAAATTTCTTTACTTCAAAAATATGTACAAATGAATGTAACCCAATGATTTACATCAAGAAAGAAGAGAAAGACTCCTAATAGTGTGAGCTATTGTGGATCTAATGTGTAGTAATATGTCATCAACAGTAAAAGATTCATGTGCAAAAATGCGTCGATTTCTAATTTTCCAAAGTTTCCAAAGTGTGATGCAAAATATAATTTTCCAAGTAGTATCAAGATTGCTACTTGTAAGCTGCTCAGTCACCCATAATGAAATGTCTTTCCTAAAAAAGTCTGCACACAAGTCTTGCGGAAGAATTTTCTTCCAGATGGAGCTTGCTAAGGGACAAGCTTTGAACACATGGTTGGTATTCTCCACGTTACTAGTGCAAAGAGAGCAACTAGGATCATGTGACATACCTCTTCGTTATCTCTCAGAGTTTGTCAGTAGTTTCCCTTTAAGAAGCAGCCAAATAAAAGTTTTAATTCGCTCAGCTGCAGATAGTTTCTAAACTTTTTTGCCTTCGACATCATCCCAATTAAGGGACTTTGTGGCCTTGTAAGCAAATTTCACCGAAAACTTGCCATTGGAGGATAGGCTCTAGAAGCAAGAAGGTAGTCCCTAACCATGTTGCACTATGATGGTGCAGATTTCCTGGACTACAGTATATGGTAGAAAATGTTGAAATAAATTAGTTCGCCAACTACCGTCCTCATCAATGTAATCTACAATGGGCTTTAACAAGTCATTATTAGAGATTGGTACGGAAGAAAGGTGTTTTGGTGGTCCCTATTCTCCAACCAAATAATTAGACCAAAATCTTATACCATGACCATTACCGACCTTCCATTTACTTATGTGAATATCCCTCCCACAAATAATGGGCTAGGTTCTTCCACAAAGAGGATGACCGCGGGGTAGCAGGTTTGGGCAAATCATAATTACTATGAAACCCATATTTCCCTCGCAACAACATTAATCCAAAAGGACTCAGATTGGGAAAAGAGGTTGTAAACTAGCTTGACCATGAAAGCTCCATTCTGGGCTTCAAGTCGCAAGAGGCCACAACCACCATGGTCCTTTAGCTGACAAAGTTCGCTCCAACGAACCAAGCTGACTGCATGATGGTCTTCAAAGCTCCGCCCAAAAAAATTTCCTAATGAGCTTTTCAATTGACTTACAACAGGATGAAGGAATAATAGTGCTCTGCATTGAGTAGAGTGGGATAGATGATAGCACAGACTTTGATAAGGTAATACGGCCTGCAAGGGAAAGAGTACGACTCTTCCATCCCAATAGCTTTTGATGCATGCGATCCATGATGTATTTATAAGTGCACGATGAAGCTCTCCCTTTAATTAATGGCACACCTAAATACTTCCCCAAACTCTCAGTTTGTTGATAACCTAGCAAGTTACAAATAGTTCTCTTAGAGTTTAAACTCATGTTTTTAGAGAAGTAAACCCGTATCTTGGAATCACTAATTTTATGTCCAGATGATAAGTAAAAAGCCTTGAGAACAAGCTTCATTACTTGTACTTGAGCACTTGTGTAGCGACCAAATATCATAAGGTCGTCAGTTAAAAAAAGTGAGAAAGGGAAACACCATGTAGACCCATTTTGATTGTTTTCCATTCACCAGCATCAACTAAAGCCTGAATAGATTGGGAAAGCATCTTCATGCAAAGAACAAAGATGTAGGGGGGAAGAGGATCCCCTTGACAAATTCTTGTTTTGGGTTCGAAGAGAGTAGATGGTTTACTGTTCCACATTATTTGCATCGTTGGGGTTGTGATACAAAGTGTAACAGCCCAAGCGCTCGCTTGTGAATATTGTCCGCTTTGGCACACAAAGCCTCACGGTTTTGTTTTTTGGTTGGGTCTAGCCCATCAAAACGCGTCCACAAGGGAAAGGTCTCCGCACCCTTATAAAGCATGCTTCATTCACCTTCCCAGTCGATGTGGGACTTCACAATCCACCCCCTTGGGGCCCAGCATCCTCACTGGCACAACAACCTGAGCACTGACTCTGATACCAATTATAACAGCCCAAGAGCTCACTTGTGGATATTGTCCGCTTTGGCATACAAGGCCTCGCGATTTTGTTTTTCGGCTAGGCCTAGCCCATCAAAACGCGTCCATAAGAGAAAAGTCTTCACACCCTTATAAGGCATGTTTTATTCGCCTTCCCAGTCGATGTGGGACTTTACAATCCACCCTCTTGGGGCCTAGCGTCCTCGCTAGCACAATGACTCAAAACCTGGCTTTGATACCAATTGTAACATCTCAGCGCCTCGCTCTCGATATTGTCCACTTTTGGGGCCCATCACCCCCTCACGGCTTTAAACGCGTCGAAAGGGAAAGATGTCCAGACCCTTATAAAGGATCTTTCGTTCCCCTTATAAAGCAGACAATATCGAGAGCGAGGCGCTGGGATGTTACACAAAGCATAATTACTTTGACTAATGCCTCCGGAAAGCCAACATATCTTAAGGTATCTTCTATAAAATCCCACCGAAGATGATCAAAGGCTTTTTCAAGGTCAAGCTTTACGGCCATCAAACCACTCTTGCCCTGTTTTTTCCTCATGGAATTTACAATTTCCTGGGCAATTATAATGTTCTCAATGATGATCATTCCTTTTATAAAACTTGACCGGTGTGGACCTATTAGTTTGGGCAGGATATTCGTTAGCCTATTAGCAAAAACTTTTGTAGCTACCTTGTAAGCTATAGTGTAAAAGCTAATTGGGCGAAATTCGGATATGGAGCTTAGGTTATGGACTTTGGGGATTAAGGAAATGAGAGTTTGATTAAGATACGGATCTAAGCTTCCACCAACCTATAAGTGATGGACAAAAGAGTAGAGGCTATGATCTACTTATCCCACTGGTTTTGAAAGAAGAGAGCGTATAACCCATTTATCCCATAAGCCTTCAACGATTTCATTGCAAAGAGGGCGTTCTTAACTTCCTCAGTACTGATAGAGCAATTAAGCCAGTCGTAATCAAGCTGAGACATAGAAGGGAACACACATTTGAGATCATAAGAGACAAAATGAATATCCTCTAAGGAATAAAGACAAACTTCGTAGTTCTGAGCCAGCTCTGAGAGGTGTTTTTCGTCTTTAATCCAAACTTCATCCTCTAATTTGAGTTGAGTAATCCGGCATCTTTGCTTCGTAATCAAAGCTCTTGATAGAAAGCGGTATTACGATCTCCCAAACATAACCAATCCAAAAGATACTTTCAGGTTTTTAATACATACATATGTGTGTGCAATGAACCACTTTTAGTGGTTTGATTGGAATTAATAAATTGAGTCAAGGAAAAGTGTGTAGATATGCCTATAATACACACACATATGGAATGAATAAGCTGAATCAAGGAAAAGTGTATAGATATGCCTATAGTAAGCCAAGATAATATTGACTAAATTTACTTCATGTCCAATTTAATTATTATGGGTGTGTGGGTTTGGACTTAAAAGTATGCTATAACTTGGATATATGTGGTGAAAAATGAATAATAATAATAATAATAATAATTACTTTTGATAGTACGAAAATGTATAATAAAAAAACAGGAGTAAAAAGTAAGTTAAGCAAAAAATTTATAAAAATTACTTTTGATAATATGATATGATTATTTAATTAAGGGTTATATATATATATATATATATATATATATATATATATATATATATATATATATATTTAAAAAAAAAAAACTAGGTGGCTCGCTGGCTCTAACTATTTTATACATTATATAACTTACGAAATAAGAGTATATTAATATTGACTGATTATATTAATAAAATGACTATAGATTTTGACATACAAACAAACATGTGTTGAAGTTTGGCCAAAAAAACAGATTACCCTTAAATTTTGACTCTATTGCATATAACTTCCTCACATTTAAAAGTTAAAAGTCACACCTCAACTTTCATAGTTTACTTTGACATTTAACCCCATATCGTTAAAAATGACCATTAAATCAAACGAAATAAATGCGGCATCATATTATTCAAAATTATTTTATAAATGACATGTAATTTTTATTATTCCATTAATTTATCTTAGCTTAAAAATCATAATCACACTAAAGTTTTTTTTTTTTTTTGAGAAAAAAACAATGGTTTTGGATTAAAAAAAAAAAGTACCCCCCCCAATGTTCAATGGGAGAATCCTAATAAAATCTAATTAAAATGCCTAGCTGAATTTAGATTTAGGCTTGCACTTTTAACAAATCTTTAATTAGGTAAAACTGTAAAAGGCATGATTAAGGATTTCTGAATCTTATTCAAAGACTATAATACCCCTCTAATTAAAGGGAAATATTTAGGTATACTCTCATCCCCGCTCTCTTCCTTATCTCTCTCCAACCCCTCTCTTCCTTTGGAGACCAAGGAAGACCACCATTGAATTCAAGAGCGGTCGCAACCTCCACCTCTCTATAAAAATAACAATGTTTCTTTTATTCTCTTGCTATTCTTTTTCAAATCGAGCAAAAAAGGTACTCCATCCGGTCCTCCTAATTGTAAGACTTAGTTAACTTTTTTAGAGAGATAAATGAAGCTAATTAAATTACTTTAGAGTATTTTTATTTTTATTATTTTCTTTAAACTATTTAGTTTGGCTAATAAACTAATATATAATCTAAAGATACACAACATATGAAAATGATTAAGTAACTTATTTAACTTCCTTAATCTCTCCAAAAAAAGTCAACTAGGTCTTATAATTAGAACATGAGGTAGTATTTGGCTTATAGCTTTCGGTGTGTTTTTGACTCTTTTTTCTTTATATAAGACCTAGTTGACTTTTTTTTTAGAAAGATTAAGGAAGTTAAATAAATATTTTTTTTAAGACCACCACCACCACCCCCCGCCGCCGATGCCACCACCACATAAATAATTTTTTGAATATAAAAATTACATAAATAATTGTTTTAGAAAATTTTAATTTATTTGTAAAGTATAATAATTATATTAAATTATTAAATAAAAGGACAAAATGGTAAAAATAACTCATTAATCCTCCATCTTTCTTTCTTACTATTTTTTTAACTCCCAAACAAGGAAGGAAATATCATTCATTTCCCTTCTACCCCTCCCCTCCCCTTCATTCTCCTTGCGTCCCTTTCCTTCCCCTTCATTCTAAACTCCCAAACCAAGCTCAAGGCCAGCTTAATTATTGAGCATTCAGGGGGAAAAGGGCAAATGATTCCCTTCAATTCGTCTCTTCCACAGAGTTAGAGCTTTTAATGATTGGTCATAGAAGCCATTTTTCACAGAAATTTTCTCATATGCTTACCTCATAAATCTTGAATGTTATTATCCCAACACAAAAAATTCATAACTTAGGTAATTCTTCGGTCTCCACATGCCTTAGAAAGGGCAAACCATCGAACCAATTTAGTTTGAAAGGGGGTAGAATCATTTTTCTCATTTTCTTTTTATAATCTCATCTCCTCACTTAGATAAAACATAATAGTTTAAATTTAATATTTTCTAAAGCTATTATTTTAAACATGAATAAATAAATTTAAACAGTTAAAATTAGATCTACACAATTTATAACTGCAGTATAAACAAAATTTAAAAATTAGTTTAGAGCCTGTTTGGATTCAATGTCTAACCCACTTAAAGTCCATTGAAATGGAAAAAACGTTAAGTGTGAAAAAAAAAAACTTCAATTAGGAGTGTTTAGATATATAGTGGGCCTGTTTGGGTTGGCGGTAGGAGCGGTGGCTTAAAAGCTATCTGACTTTAAAAAAAGCTCGGTAGGAAAAAAGTCAGTTATAGATAATGATTTATGTTTGGATTATCAGTTTGGCTTTTTGTAGAAGTGGCTTTTTTCTTAACTGATGAGTGTTTGGATTATTATTTTAAAAGTCAGTTAAGATGGAAAATGACTGAAAAAGGGCATGAATTATATTGAATACCACTATACATATTAGTTGTATATATTAGAATAATAAAATTTTAATTTTAATTTTAATTTGGAAAAAAGCTAAATGATTATTAAAAAAATTAATAAACAATAAAGTCCTTAATGGATAAAAATTTTTATAAAATAAAATGCATAGAAATAATACATTAATTTCTCCTATTGTTATGGCGGACAAGTTTTTCTCTGATTCTATCACGAAGATGATTCATTTGTGGTGAAGATATTGTATTGAGATTTGATGAAGGGCCTTCATCAAGTGGATCATCATCATCTTCATCGTCATCACCCAAATCTCCTTGGTCAGCTCGTTCAAATTCCACATCAGAATTCGAAAATCTTCGGATGAGATTGTGTATAGCCATTGTTGCACAAACTATGTGAATTTGAGTTTGAAAGTCATAAGGGAGCATATTTCGCAATATATTAAACCTATTCTTCCAGACTCCAAACGTCCTTTCTATAGTGCACCTCAAACTTGAATGATAATAATTGAAGTTCTCGTTAGGATTTCGAAATCCCGGTTGTCGCTGAATTGTGGAAGGTGATAACGTTCACGTCTATACGACCAATATATCTAATCGGTGTTGGATAGCCGACATCGACCAAGTAATATTTCTCGATAAATGAGGAAATTTTGTGGCACTTAGAAATTATAGGAAAAGTGAAATAAACACGAGAAAAAAAATTGTAATCATAGTGATGGTGTTGAAGATATACCTTGAGGTGGATGGGGAAAATTCAAACGTGGATCAGTGACAGCGCTATTGAACAAACGTGCGTCATGTGCCGTACCTTCCTAGCCTGCCAACACATAAGTAAAGCACATATCCCAATCACACACCGCCATGATATTTTGCGTTGGATATCTCTTTCTCCCAACATAGTTGTCGTGCTCAGATTCGCTCACCACACAACTGATGTGAGTTCCATCAATTGCTCTTATTGCATTCTTGAAAAATGGCCATGCGGCGATCCTTTGATATATTACGGTGAACACCGGAAACGCAGATCAAGCGGTTTGACGTATTCGGTTGATAGACTAAGACGGGCCCCTAAAACCTTGTGGAATAACCTACTAATAGTTTCTCCGAATGTTGAAACCGTTCTGTACGATTCTATTTGTTAAACCATGGCCAACTATATATAAGAATATTGCTACCATATCTTCTACTCTTGTGTACTTCGTGTATTGTAACCCATGGTCTACCAATTTAGAGCATAAATTATAGAAGACATGTTTTTCAACTCGAAAATTTTCATGACATACTATGTCATGGCCTTGTAAAACCTCCCGCACCCACATTGCTCTGTTTGGTTTGCTAGTTCTACGTGGCTCTTTGCAAATATATGATGTCATATGTTGAGCCACCAAGGCAACAATCATACGTTATTTCTTAGCTCTTCCTCCATAATAGAAACTTTTAAGGCCTTTTTTGGGCACGAGACAAACGTCATCCTTCCATGGAGAATAAGACCTGGGTCAAGGCAAAGACTTAACTGAATGAAAAACATACATAGATAGGTGTAATAATAGGTGCATCATATAATAGTTGCATCAAACATACAAACATAAAGTTGAACATAAAATAACAAGCGTCAAACAACAATAATAAGCGTCACATAAATAGGTGCGTCAGATTTAATAGTAATACAAATCTTTGTAGCATAATCAATTCGAGTTCGGTTCGTCGGGGTTCTGTCGGGATGGGGTGTTGTACGCATGATGCTTGCAACCACTCTACCAAGTCATCTTTGTCCCCTTGTAGTGCAGCAAACACATCGTGACATCTGTCATGCATCATCATGTTATAACATCGTCGGTGAAAGTCACGGTCAGCTGCAACTTCTGGAATTTTCCGTAACTCAGCAACAACGTAACTCATTGAAACATCGTGGTTGACATTTTTAAGTTGTTGTGTTCTATCCTTAGTTGCGGTAGCTATCATACTAAGAGAATCTGCTATTTGTTTCGTGGTAGACATTTTTTGCCTTCTTCCTGCATTTGACCCTTGACCTCTCTTTCTCTTCCTGGATCCTAAACCATTAGGTGCACTAGGTTGTGTACTTGGTGTCAGATTTAGGCCTTCTAAAGGGGCACTAACTCCGTAGTTGCACCTGGAAGCTCTTCCTCACTATCACCTGAGCCTTCTTCTAGGTCCTTTGTGGGCCGGTACACATCATCTTCGTCATCACGCGGTGGCATTTCTTTGTGTTGCGGATGGTGAGAATTGTAAAGAACCCGATGCCCTACCATCCTTGAAAACTATCTCTAATTCATTGGCGAACTTTATGCCATTGTACCTATACTTTGCATACTTCGAATTCTCCCGCATTAAATTAATAATAACTATAAGTGAAAAAAAAGAAAAATAATAATAACAATATAAAAAATACAAAATTAACGAGTCTTATACCTGAATTTTCATATCCCACCACTCATCTTTTGCATTCACTTTATGGTTAACATGTATATGATATACCGGTCTCTTTTGCAAATAGCTTGTCCCGTACCTTCCATTCTTTCTTCAAATTGTCATACCTATTTTTTAGTTGTTTTTTGTCCCGGGATTTTCCTGATTTTTTATTAAATCCGCACAAAATATTTTTCTATCCGAGATGGTGTGAATGAACCGCCTTGTCGTTCTTTCTTTAGAATTTGGTCAATACATTGTTCGATGAAAATTTTTGTGCATCTTGGTTCCCAAACTGTTCTACCTTTGTCCGTGCTCATATTGCTATGTCAATAATCGGTAAGTTAACAAAAATATATACTTACTTCATAATAAACATAGTGGAAAATGTATACCGAATTTAAATGTAATAATAAAAAATAGCAATATAATAAACAAATATAATATCTTGGATTTAATAAACAAATATAAAAAATAATTAAGGATCCAAGAAAAGAGGATACATCTTCGATTGCCTTGTACAAATATAATATACATCTTCTTCTTTTTTTGAGTGAATGGGAAATTTCACTGCCTCAAAATATTTCTATATAATTACAGAAACCTATAGTAGGCATCTAAAACAAAAAAAGCTTTTTTTACGGTATGAACATCTAAGATCATAATGTGAGCCGCAATACTATCAAGAAAGTAGGCTAAACATCATTTGCCAAATGCACCTTATTGTTGTAGGGTTTGAACTTTTTCCTCCTTTAGTTTGGATGATATCTGCACCTTATTGTTCCAGTAACTCAGCAAGCTTGACCTGTTAAATATATAGATTTTTTTAAAAAAAATTTGGAATGATGGCAAATACTGATAGCATCAAGATAATTATACCCTCTTATATTTATAATATAGACACAGCATGAAATATTCTACTTCTAGAAGCTTTTAGTTATGCAAGTTCTGTATAAATCGAACGGCACATGTGTAAAATGTTCAAGTAAGATTCACTAATAAATTGGAATAGCCACCAGAGGACCAATCAGTTTTGCCTACTCTAATTGATCGAAAGATTGCAAGAAAAGTAGTAATGTTAACAATGTTTAACCCCAATTGCACATCTTCCATTTTCAACCAAACCAAGGCATAGTATAGTACCTCGCAAGTTATTTCCACATTCAAGGAATCTAAATCCAAACTGCATATATAATTGAAGAAAAATTGCAATTTTGACTTGAACTTGACTTTAACAGATCAAAGGGAAAAGAACTAGGGTACAAAACTTCCCACTAAAACAACCACACCTTTTCATCCAAAGCAACTTCCCGAAATCATCAAAACAAATAAACGCAATTCGATAGCTTGAAATCATAATCACAAAACAACCCAACAGGCAGGCACATTTTATCAGCAGTCAAACAGAAAATTGAAAGCAAAAAGTAACCTCGTGTGAGATGATCAAGCACAAAATGAAACTGGTCTTGACTTTTAAAGGTTTCTTGAGCTCTGTAATCGAAATCCCTAATAATAGTGGAGAGCATGGTGGATAATCCTTTGGCCAAAACGTATGATTACCTAAAGTATACTTCTTGAATATTATTATAATTTTCCTAGGTGTACTTTGCAAATCTTCATTACAACAATAGAATATAAAGAAGAGGAAAAAAATATTTGCTACTAAGATGTCAAGAAACTCAAGAATCAAATAAGATATATGGAGGAACCACATATCAGAACAAGCAGAAAAAAGAACATGAACAGAGCTAAAACATTGACAAGATGGTTTCTTTGAGCTTGTGCAAAAATCAGACAATCCAGAAAAACACGAAGCTCAAACATCAACTAAGATGTCTAAATACTCAAATCAGACAATCCAGGCAGAGCTAAAACATCAAAATTATCCAACCATTCGACTAAGTACAGGGGAAGAACACGAAGATGCTTTCTTTGAGCTTGTGCAAAAATCAGACAAAAATCATTGACAATAACGAGAACGAGCAACGACGGGAAGCAACAATCCGAGAAAAATCAAATCCGGCTTCGGCTACCACTTATCCCAACTTTGACTCCTATTCAAAATCAAACCGAAAACCAAAAAGAGATGAATCAAACTCACAATTTCAACTTGGACTAAGGGTGGGGACTGACGGTGGCGACGAAGTGAGGCTGAAGAACACACGGCGGCGGCTGGTGCTCAGGCAATGGCCGATGGGTACGACGTCTTCCACTTGCGAGAGAGCCGAGAGGATGGATTTTTGCACAGATAGCTTCGACTGGTTCACTAGACTGCTATTTGAAGACGCCGACGGGAGGAATCTCTGAGCTTGAGAGGATGAGACGAGGGGACGGGAGGAATCTCTGGCCTTGAGAGGACAAGACGAGGCTCGGCGCTAAAGCCTGCTTTGGGAGAATCTCTGAGCTTCAGATCTGCAGGAGGATGAGACGCGACTCTGACCTTCTGCTTTGGGAGGAATCTCTGAGTCCTCTGCGCTAAAGGGAAGAGACGGGACGAGGGAGAAGACGGGATGGCTTCGGATCCGAAAACGCAAGGACCAAACTAACTGCGTTGGGTTTTTTCCTCAATGCAACTTCTAATGGACCGAACGCCATAATGGACCTAAACGCCCCAAAACCAAACGAGCACGGTGTTGAACGAATTGGGCTTATGCAACATATGCTCATTTTCCCAAAAGCTGAGAGACAGAGCGTTGGGGGCAGAGCTGCCTGTTCGGCATTGAATTTCCCACCTTTCCTGTCTCACACAAATTTCACTTGATTA
Source organism: Acacia melanoxylon (assembly GCA_019022615.1). Classification (NCBI taxonomy): domain Eukaryota; kingdom Viridiplantae; phylum Streptophyta; class Magnoliopsida; order Fabales; family Fabaceae; genus Acacia; species Acacia melanoxylon. The sequence continues at coordinate 2,530,615 of JAFJYJ010000066.1, read as the reverse complement.
TAAAATATAAACAATAATATCACAATATATAATAATTAATATTGATATATGTATTTAATAATAAATATATAATAACTATTTTTTTTAAAATTTAAATATAAATTTTTATCTTCGCAATATATATAATTAATATTAATATATATAGTAATTAATAATATCCATACCTTTTTTAGTCAATTTCCAGCTCAACTGATTTTTTAAATAATAATTCAAACATGTTTCCGTTAGAAAAAAAGTCACTTTTACTACCGTCAATCCAAACACAAATCACATTTACAACTTGAATTTTTTTCTATCGGGCTTCTGCAAAAGTCAGATAGAAAATAAGTCACCACTAACTTAGATGGGCTCTTATAAAATACTATAATAATAGTTTTATAAAGGCTAAATTATATATAAAAACCCCTGAACTTTATGTCAGTTGCATATAACCTCAATGACATTTCAAAGTTTTAATATAACCCTCCCAACCTTTCATTTTTTAAATATTAACCCCCGATCATTAAGTGGCCGTTATCTTTTTAACAAAAATCGCCACGTCTAATTATGAAATGACACGTGGCATCATACATGACATGCTATGTAAATTGCTAATTTCATAAACCCCTTGAACTTTATATAGTTGCAGATAACCCTCATAAACTTTGATTCATTACAAATAACCTCTTGATATTTCGAAATTTAAATTCAACTCCCTTAAAATTTTGATTTATAATATCAAACCTCATGTTGTTACTTTTATCATTTTAATAAATTTATTAAGTATTTACTATCATTTTTCAATTAAAATAGTTTTCTTGTATGGAAAAATCTAGAAGAGTAATATTTAAAAACTATAAAAATAAAAATGTAATCATTTGTATAACATTTACTTATTTTTTTAGGATAATTGAGCATTGATAGTATAAAATGTCATCATTTGTGTTAAATATATTATTGGGATGATTGTGCATTGATAGTTTAAATATTATATTTTTGTTAGAGGATTTCTTATGGCCTCATTAATTTTTATTAGTAAGGCATTTTTTTCCCTCTTAAATCAAAAGTTCAACGTTTATTTTTATATTTTTCTAAATATTATTCTTCTAGGTTTTGTTCATACAAAAAACTACTAGTATTTTAATTGATAAATGATAGTAAAAATCTTAATAAATTTATTAAAATGATAAAAAGTAATGGTATGAGGTTTAACATTATAAATCAAAATTGTAAGGGAGTTAAATTTAAATTTTGAAATGTCAGAGGGTTATCTGTAACTTATCAAAGTTTAGGGTTTCTCTGCAATTGTTCAAAGTTCAGGGGGGGTTCTCTCGCAACTGTTCAAAGTTCATGGTTATTTTATGAAATTAGTAATTTACACGGATGCCACATGTCATCTTATAATCTAACATGACATTTTCCGTTAAAAAGATAAGGTCACTTAATGGCGGGGGTTAATAGCTAAAAAATGAAAGGTTAGGAGGTTAAATTTAAAATTTGGAATGTCGGAGGTTACATACAACTAACCCAAAGTTTATGGAGGTTTTGTATAATTTAGTCTTTTATAAAATATTAAATCTAAATAATCTATTATTTTAATATAAGGGTGGGTATGAGATTTTAAGAAGAAAATGATAAAAAAGATTATGAGAGAACACAAACCCAAGGAAATGGGACATAACATACTGGGTTTGTGTTCTCTCATAATCCTATAATAAGTTTCACTTGCAAGTGTCAAACTTCTCATGAACAAGTAAAATAAACATATGAACAACCTGAATTCAACAAGTCTCATTTACAAGTGTGCAACTCTTCATAAATAAATATAATAAGCATATGAACAACACAATTTTATTTTGGGTGGCCAGAGCTTCGGCCAATGCCGTAAGCCGGTCATCGAAAGCGCTAACGGCTTAGGCGGCTACCGAATGTCCGGTTGCGAGCTCCGGAGATAATTAAACCTTCTTTTATGAAAAAAAAATGAAGTAAGGGCATTATTGTGTTTTTTATCCACAAAACTTCATTTCATTTTGGTCTAAGGGGTGTAGTTAAATTTCAAAATTATTTGACTAAAAGTAGGGGTTAGGTAAAATTTCCCTAATAACAACCAAGCCACACTTTTGGAAATTAGAGTGTAATTTCTCCTATATGTTTTACATAGTAAGAAGAAGAAAAGATAGTTCCAAACCATAGGGAATGCTTTTTAAATATTCCATGGAATATTATGTGACAATAACTTCATTAATTCATTGTCGCTTCTTTCCTTTTCTTGTGATTAATATTGTTAATTAAGTCATATTCCTCACACTGTACACTTTATAGTTTATTCGGAAAATATTCTCCTCTTTTATCAGTCATAGTCATAAATAAATCTAATGCTATTTTTCATTTCATTCTCCATTTCATATCTGCAGGAGCGAAACATATTAAAAAGTTTGATCATTTCTCTTCATTCTTTTATATCATCATCTGATATCTGATTCGGAGTTCGTGACTACCTCTCTCAACACAAATGTCTCATTTAGGAGGCGAATTATAAACTCCCTTTCTATACTTACATCGTACATAGTAAAAGTCATTTTCTAAAAGCTAATCCAAACATAATTTAGAGAAGGAGACGATATTATGAGGAGATCGATCTAGAAATTTGACTTATAGAATTCATAACAGGATTAGAAATTTAAGATGTTAGAATACATTGGAGTTTCGAGAAGCTAATTTTAATTTTAACATAAAAAACTTTGGAACGTGATTTTCAGATGGACAACCAATCTAAACCTTCCTTGATTTATTTAGGTGACAAAATCTCATGGGAAGTGTTAAAGTCTTATCAAGATATCTTTAAAAAAAAGTTAATGTCATAAAATAATTTCGTTTTGTCATGACCAAAGTTCGTTCTCTTTCCAGTTTTGTCAACAGTCATGTTTTTTTTAATAGAACGGAAAGCATTAAAAATTGAAAAGTAAAAATAAAGACAAGACGAAACAAATACTACCTCCAGTCCTAATTATAAGAGCTAGTTGACTTTTTTTTTGAGAGATTAAGGAAGCTAAATAAATTACTTAATCATTTCATATATTGTGTTTTCTTAAATCTTATATTAGTTTATTAGTCAAATTATTTAGTTTGAAGAAAAAAATAAAAATAAAAATACTCTAAGCTAATTTAATTAGCTTCCTTAATTTCTCCAAGAAAAGTCAACTAGTTCTTATAATTAGGACCGGTACATTAAAAAGAAACTATAAGTAATCTTGCTTGTATTCGGTAGAAGTTAGGTAAATTCCTTCGACAGGATTTATAATCCAAGTCCAATGTTTAAAAGCTTTTTTTTTGGTAGGTAAACAATCATGTTTTTACCTAACAAATATTTGCTCCTTTTAACAACATTGCAACGTTTTTATTGTTATAAGACAACATTGTATCAAAAAGAATTTAAAAAATCATATGCATTCATGCATGAATAGCTAGGGTAGGGTTTATGGGTGTTCAAAGTGTCTTGGTTCTGAACATTTTGATCCAGAATTTCTTGTCTGGCCTTGGGATCAGGGTCACCTAGGACTAGGACTTATTGGGACTAGGACAGAACCAGAATCATCCTTAAGATCTCAGTTCTGATTTTTTTGTTTAATTTTTATCTCATAAATTAAGTTATCCTTTTATTTGTATATCTTTTATCGATCCCATAAATTAAATTATTCTTTGATAAGATGTGTATCACATTTTTAGTTGGAGTTAAACCACATATATTGTAATACTAATACTAACTATATAAGGTATAAAGATAACAACAAATATAATACTGATAATAATAATCATAATCATGTAATTATTATGGTGATATAATAATAATAATATGTTGTTCTTTAACTCTAGATCAATTTACGTAATTATTATGGCCTTATTATTTATTAAATGATTCTTTTAAGGGGTTTACACTTCTCATATCATGAGAAGAAGAAGATTCCTACACACACTAAATAAATGGGATCCACATCTTTTTAAAAGAATAAAAAATAAAAAACTCAAGTACGGAAATAAAAGTAACTATGACATGATGATACACTTCTCCTCCAACATGAAAAGTGTATTTCTCTTATTTTAAACAATAAAATATGAAAATTTAAATAATATAATGATATTTTTTAAGTTTATTATTTTTTTTAAAATAAACCGGAACTTTCTAATCTCGTATTGGTACTACTGGGACCGAAATGCAAATTTTACGCCAGCCAAATTTTAAATAATATAATGATATTTTTTAAGTTTATTATTTTTTAAGTTTATTATTTTTTTGACCTTAATTAAGGGTAAAAGGCTTTTTAACCCAATCTTAAATGAAGATTAATCCATTCTTACCATTATTTTTCTTGCCTTCATTCTTACCCATCCTTTAAGTTTACATGAGGTATACTTTTAGTCCCTTAACTTTATAAAGTATACTTTTAATCCTATAATTCTAACAACGTTAATTTTGCTAACGGAAAATGCAAACTCAAGTAATAATGAAGTAAATTTAAGTGATGATTGTATAATTAAATGCTATTATACTTAAATTTAAAATATGGGTAAATTGAAGAATATATAAAATTTGTGTAATTAAATGTTATTAGTCATCATTTGAATTTCTGTCGATCAATTTTTTCCGTTTGCAATATTAACGGTGTTAAAATTTTAGGACAAAAAATATACTTTATGAAGTTAAGGGACCAAAAGTATATCTTATATAAAACTTAAAAGACTAAAAGTATACTTTAACATTACTTATAATTGTAAGGGTTAAGGGGAGCTGCTCAAAGACTAAGTTTTTCGAGAGCGTCTAGTAACATGAAGTTTTTTTTGGAGCGCAAGTCTGGAAGTTATGTTTTGGGAGTGACACCCAGTCTGCTGGCGTTAGTTGGCCGTCAACTTAGATAGAATCTTTGACGCCAAGACCGATACGCCGACGTGGAATAAAAAAGTTAAAAAATAGGAAAAAATAAAAAAATTCAAATAATTAGGAAAAATTTGATTTTTTTTTTTAAAAAATTAGAAAAAATTAGGAAAAAAATTAAAATAATTTGAAAAAAAAAATAAAAAATTAGAAAAAAATTCAAAAAATTAAAGGGAAAATTCCAAATAAATACTATTTGAATTTGTACATTTTTGAAGTGACACGCTGACGTGGAATAATTTTTAAAAAAAAAAATAGAAAAAAATCAAAAAATTGAAATAATTAGAAAAAAATCGAAAAAAAGTCAACTAATTAAAAAAATTTTCAAAAACTTCAACTATTTGTCCTTAATTTTTACGGGAAAATATGCCTTTACTTCCAAATATTAACCTTTTAATTTATCTAGGCTAAATTTCCTATAATTGATTCCTTATAATAATTTTAATATCCTAAACTCAAAATTTAGGATGTTTCAATTTATTTTTTATTTTATTTAAGGGTAAAGGGTAAAAGGTTAATTTGACCCGAATTTGCATATCCTCAAATAGTATTTACAAATTCGACGTACTTAAAATTTGGGCGTACAAATTCAAATAGTATTTATTTGGAATTTCCCTTTAATTTGTTCCTAATTTTTTGAATTTTTTTTTCTAATTATTTGATTTGTTTAAAAAATTATTTTAATTATTTGAATTTTTTTCAATTTTTTTCCTAATTATTTCAATTTTTGATTTTTTTTTTATTTTTTTTTTCTTCCACGTTATCGTCCACGCGTCGTCCGGTCTTACGTCATCGCTTACGTCCCAAAGTTAATGATCAACTAACGATCACAGACGGACGCCTCCCAAAACGTAATCTCGGTACGTGACTCAAAAAAAACTTCGCAGACTTGACGCCTCCTTGGGGCAAGAAACTTACGTGACTTGAACGCTACTTAACTCTAATTGTAATGACTTATTATCATATAATATAGTAATTATATAATGTGGTTTTTGTTTTTGGAAAATTAAGATGATTTATTTTCCAAGAAAAAAGGGGGAAAAAGGAAGAAAGAAGAGCCAAAGGGATTCTCAACCCTAGCCACGAGGCGGAAATGGAAGAGGATGACTATTCTTCGCACCGAATGGAATTTTGGAAATCGAATTTATCGAAACTTAATCTGTAAGCTATCGCTTTCGGTAATTTTCTGGAGCTAACTTTATTCTTTGATAGGATATAGAAATACTTTACCTTCGTGGTGCTGCTGCGAAAAAAATTGACCGACGATGAATTTTGAAACGGAAGAGAAGCGCTTGGCCGCGAAGCTCTTAGCGTCTTGCCTGATCGGAGGCGTATTGGTGGGGGTATCACTGTATGGGTTGTACTCAGGCGGAGTATTGCCGCCGCGGAATGTTTTGCCTCTCGGAGTTTGGAGGAGGAGGAGGAAAAGACCCATTCGTGTATACATGGATGGCTGTTTTGATATGATGCATTATGGCCATTGTAACGCCTTGCGTCAAGCTCGTGCCCTCGGTGACCAGCTGGTCGTTGGTGTTGTCAGCGACGCCGAAATTATAGCGAACAAAGGTCCTCCTGTGACTCCTCTGGAAGAGAGGTGTGTTGCCCATGCCGCTCAAAATTTGCTTTTTCCTGCCATTTTTGGTAGTAGTTGACTAGTTGTACCTATTGCAGAAGAATTGTGCTTTTATTAAATCCAAAGTCTTTATTGCCTAATTTGACTGCTATATGTAATTTCTGAAGGATCTGTTTGCGGGATTTTGATCACTTATTACGGGGTTAACAATTTATCTAACTTCTATTTACTGTCATGATTTTTTTTTTTTGATCCCATGTGTTGTATAACTGGATTTGTTGCTTGCCTTAAAATTGTCTGACAAAATTATATTAATTATTTCTAGAAACTTGCTTAAACTGCCATGCTTGGGGTGATCCGGCATTTTTTGGAAGGAATCTTTTGTTTGATGCCTTAGATCGTATTCTTAACCTGCGCTTATTTGGAACATCTTACTTCATTTGTTGTTGGAAATTTGTTATTTGATCAACAGTTTCCTAACTTGTAAAAACATGTACTTTGTCATAGGTTAATTATGGTTAAAGCTGTCAAATGGGTCGATGAGGTTATCACTGACGCACCTTATGCTATAACTGAAGAATTCATGAAAAAGCTTTTTGATGAATACAAGATAGATTACATTATCCATGGAGATGATCCCTGTGTTCTGCCTGATGGAACTGATGCCTACATCCTTGCAAAAAAGGCTGGTCGATATAAACAAATAAAGCGCACGGAAGGAGTCTCAAGCACAGATATTGTTGGTAAGAATTATGGTTATTTGTGTCCTTTGTTGATTTGATATCATTGAAAGACCATTATATAATTTGGAGGCTATGCAATTGGTATGTGGTTGTAATTTGAGGATCATTCTTTAATCTACGTACTGACACTGAAATTTTGCTTGGAGAGAATCAACTCCATCTTCATTAAACTGAAGCCTGCAGCACATCTCATTATTTCTTGCTGGTTTTGCACAGTTTGTTTCAATGTTGGCTAGTTGTGATGATTTCTATTTGCATATCATTATCATCAAGTTTTTGTTTCTTTATGTTTTCATTTTGAGTATTTGAATTTTTTCCAATCAAAATTTTGTTTGGTTATTGTTCACAATACTCACATTGACGCTTATTTAGTAGTAATTCAACAATTTTATGTCCAGGTCGAATGCTTCTCTGTGTAAGAGAAAGGTCTGTTAGTGATAGTCATAATCATTCTTCTTTACAAAGACAGTTCAGCCATGGTCATAGCCACAATGTAGAAGATGGTGCATCTGCGAGTGCAACTCGTATATCTCATTTTCTTCCCACATCTCGCAGAATTGTCCAGTTCTCAAATGGAAGGGTATGTCTATTTACATACTCTAACTTAGAAGTTTTTCATCAACTTCCTTAGTTCCTCAGTGTCTGGCTGTTTTCAAATAATGCTCTATTCCTCCCTGCCGTCCTTTCATTCTAAATTCTTACATAATATTATTTTATGGGGAAAAACAGCATGCTATAAATTCCTTTGTCTGATTAAACATCAAGGATGTTAGATGAAAGGAATATTTCTTTCACCCAACTTATTATACAATAGTGTAAAAATGTGCATGATATATCTCTAACCCCCAACTTAATTTACACCCGTGCTTCTTATTCCAGGGTCCAGGTCCTAATGCTCGCATAGTTTATATAGATGGTGCTTTTGATCTCTTCCATACTGGACATGTTGAGGTATTCTACTATGCAAGCAGCCTTGCACTATTTTCATACTCTAGTGCCTTCTTTACTTTCTTCACTATAGTTACTTGGTTTGTTGTTGGATTTCATAGTGATGAGAATATTACATTCGCAGTGCTAATTTATTAGCACCTTGAATTTCAACATATTAAATTTTATAATAAGGCATTGTAGTTAGTAAAAAAAAAAATGACAAGGTGGGTATGGTAACTGGTGCAAGATCAGTAACCTCATATCAGTTGAGTTTGATTGAAGATGTGGGCTACTGGCTGAAGGAAAATTTCAAGAATAGCAAGACAGTCTGTGCTTCTACTGGTAAAATTCTTACGCTTGAATATTTCATTGTTGAGATAGCATAATGGCACAATGCGAACATGTAGCCAACCTCACCTAATGAGATGTTTAAAATCAGAGGTATCACACTCTCCAAGGTCATTGAAGATATCCCTCACTGATCTCCAAGGTCATTGAATTACACAACCACGTCATGACTTGGTTGTTTTCAGCAAATCATGTGTCAAAATTAGGGTCCTTAGGGGCTAGTTGAGGGGCTGCCCCATTAATGTATTTCTCCTTTCTTCGACCTCGAATATACCTCAGCACGCTTTGTGACCACTGGAGATAGTTCCTACCATTAAACTTATGGCTAATAGCCATAACGTGATGGTTTGAAAATTCTGAAGCCATCTCTGAGGTTCTGGTTGGTACTGGGTTGCTAGTTAGAGAAGAAGAAGATGATGAGGAATTTTGAGTTTGAGAATCGGTATCGGACAAAGGCTATGGGAGATGATCCGGTTGATTTTTCGGGAATTGATCCGAACAAAGGAGGGAACTGAGAGGAATCTATGTGAACAGAGGAGAAAATTAGTCGCCAGAATCTGGAAAATTGTCACTGGAGATCTTGCCGGAAAAATCAAAACACTCGCCGGAGAAGGAGTAACCACTGGGGATGGCCGGAAATCAGAGGGAAAGGCCGTAGGTGGAAGTCGCCGTCGGAAAGGACTCCCCATGCGCTGCCACAGGGACGCTGCTCGTCAGGCGCGTGTACTCCACGCGTCGCCTTGGAGACGTCGTCTGGTGGTCGGTTTCTGGTCGTTCGCCGATCGGAGCCTGCCGGTTCTTCTGGGCTAGGTGGTGTCGTCCCACTCGCCGCCTACAGAGAACTCTAACCTCGCCGGAAACCTCCACTACCCTGTTTCTCTCTTCCTCACAGACACTCACTGTTTCTCTAGCTTACTGTGGCCTCGGACTAGCGTCCTAAGCTTTGATACCATGTTTAAAATCAGAGGTATCACACTCTGTGTATTCTTATTAGGTAATGAGGATTACAACGTACTTATAAGAGAAGCAAGGGAGAACATAGGAGATAAAATAGGAAATACAATAAAGCTTAATTAAGACTAATAAATCAGTAATTAGGGTCCTATAATCAGACCACTAATCAAGGGATCCTAATAAATGGGTGATTTATTTCCTATTCTAACATGAGATAAGGCTTGTTGTTGGACTTTTTCATTGTGGGAATGATTTGTTATGCAGATTTGTCAACTTGAGATTTGTCTTTTATCTATGCCTTTTACTTATATCCCTTGTTAGAGCGGATTTCTTTGACAATTCTCCCCCTTGATAGTATTATTACTTCTATATGCGCAGACATGAAATTTTGATCTAGCAGTGGTGCAAAGAAATTCTACCTCTTGATTATTGGCTTTCATGTTGTGCAGATCTTGAGGCTTGCACGGAAGCTTGGAGACTTTCTTCTTGTTGGAATTCACACTGATCAGACTGTCGGGTTATTTATAATATCTTTTTCCCCATTGCTTATTATTTAATATTGTGCTTCTTATGTGATTATTTTTAACTCATTTAGGTGGTTTACACCATTGTATTTCGGCCTCTCTCTCTCTCTCTCTCTCTCTCTCTCTCTCTTTTTTTCCGACTAATCTTATCTTCTAGAAATGTTTACACAACTGGTACAGTCAACCAAGGCATTAAGTCTAGCCTTTTTCACATATACACAGTTGAGATTGTAAATTCTGATACCTAAAGTCCTGATATAAATTCACGTTTGGTATAAAAAAGTACTAAGATAATGTAGTCTTTTTGGATTGTGCATGGCAATCAGTCAATTGTTTTCAAGATGGTATCTCCATGCTGTGGGATTGGCAAATTTTGCTTTTTATTTTCTTTTTTCAATTAATGAAGGTGAGCCGAGCAATGATAATGGTTGCTGTCATGAAACTAAGAGATCACAGGCTAAAATCCTGGGAGCAGCCTCTCCGCTTGCGGGATAAGGCTGGGGACATTTGACCCTCCCTAGACCCCACTTGGTGGGAGCCTAGACTACCCCCCCCCCCCCTTTTTTTCCTTTTTTCAATTAGTGCATCTTTTTCTTTGCTTGGTTTTATTTTTTTTGCCTTTGATCATTTACTCTAACGGGATGTTTCGTCCTGTGTCCCTGTTTGTATGTGCTTTTCATAGTTGTCTTTTTATCTCCTAAAATAAGGGAGGGAAAACTCTATAGATGTTAAGTATATTGTATAGTACATCCTTGGTTAAACATTAAGGATGTCAGATGAAAGGTGTGTTTCTTTCTGGTCCTTTTTGGCATGCATCATGTCACCATGTGCGCTTTCTCCTAATTCTGACAAATAATCTGTTAAGACATTCATGTGCGCCGTTGTTGGATAATGTCCAGGTTGTTGGAAGGGATCTTAGCCTCTTACTAAGAATTTTCTTGATAGTTCAAAGGTGTTACTTTCTTATCCACAATTTGTGGATGATGATCCTCTTTTATTGGATGATGAAACATCATATGCAATATAGTAATGCTGTTCTTCCTTGTTCTTCAAGACTAATTTATTCACAACCATCTTAGCAGTTTTTGATTTGGATAGACATTCTCCGGTATTCCCTGTTTCCATTCTCTGATATGCCCTGTTTCCATTCTCCGATATTCCCTGTTTCCTCAGCTAGCTGCGAGACTCTTCAGCAGCTTCTATAATTTAGGAGTTCTTTTAGTAGCTAACCAAGGAATATTTCTTTTTTGAGACCTTTAAAAGATTTCTTAAGAGGTTGCGTACTTGAAGAAGGAAGCCTTTTTTCTTTGGAAAGGCTGTATTCCGGCTACATGTGTCCAGTATTGTCGTTATTATCTCTTTCGAATCATAGTGTGTGTCCATATGCTGAAGAAGATATGGGGGGTTTCTATGTTCAGAAACACTGCATCAATGGAGACTACTTTATGGCATTAGGTCATCCATATTTTTTCCCCAGAATAGGTGGCAATCTGGTGTACAAAAACAACGCCAGTCCTTTTCCTCCTTGGTGACTTATCCTAGGACTTTTCTTCTTTAAAGCAATTTGTCCCATCTCAAAAGATCTATATAGTAATTATTAGAATTATTACAAGTAAAGCTGCTATTAATGTACATGTTTCCATTATGCTCAAGGTTGTTAGTATTAGACAGTTTTGACACATTTTGCTAATTGCTTACAGTGCAACTAGAGGAGCACATCGTCCTATTATGAATCTTCATGAGAGAAGTCTAAGCGTTTTAGCATGCCGCTATGTGGACGAGGTTATAATTGGAGCACCATGGGAAGTGACAAGGGATACGGTTGGTTCTTAAACCCAGTTGTTAAATTGTTTTGGAATGTTTCTTTGTTCATGCGGTTAATAACTTAATATTATTTAGATCAATGATCATTTAATGGAGGAAATAATTGAATTGATGTCTTTGTATCATGAATGTATTTAGAAATAGTGAACTTTAAACTGAATGACAATTAGTACATGACATTTTGAAAGAACCCTTCCATCAATGGGTCAGGTCTACGCACACAAAAAAATAAAATAGGAAGACACAAATAGCACAAACAAGGGAGCAAGATACTTTTTAAGGTTCAGAGTTGACCGTTTATATTTTTATCTATTTTGAAGTAAGGGTAGTATAGATAGCTGTTCTTTAGGGTGGCTCTTTGGGTATTGTGACAGGTACTTTTTAGGCTATTTAACCGTTAAAGGTTTAGGAGTAAGGCAGGCAGTTTTTGAGTGAACATTGAGAGGAGAAGGAACCTGGTTCTGTGCTGAACCAACGACCATCTTGGCTGAAGGGAGTGACGAGCTCTCTTCAGATTATTGTAATCTTTTGGCATTTTCAGTGATAAACCAGTATATTCAGTGATTTACGTGTCCTTGGAGTTGGTCCCTAACAATTTGGTATCAGAGCAGTGAGATCCTAAGGGAGAATGGAGCCGAAAGACTTGAGTGTGCTTAGTCTCAAAGAACTGAGGCAGATGTTGGAAGCAATTATATTTAACCAAAACAGAGATGGAGATGCTTTAAGGGGCCACGAAGGAGTGGAGGAGAAATCAGAGGCACTAGTTGAGACACAAAGGGCTGCAGAATTAGGAACAACAAATGAAGAGGAGAAGCCCAGTGAAACAAAGGAGAAATCAGAGAAAAAATTGGACACCAACGATGCTGAAACAGGTGATAGGGACGAGAAGCAGCCAAACGGACAAGAAAAAGAGGGAAACCAAGAACTTGAGGCTGAACAACAATTAAAGTTAAAACTTTTTTCAGCAGAAGAAAATTTTGAAAAAGTTTTTGGTGACAACCCAAGGAGAAAGGTGAAACCTGAAACTTTTGGAGTCTTAGAAGCAGCCAAAGAAGTTCCAAACATCCCCAGAGATGCTCGAATAGACCAAAGGAGGTCGTTACAATCGGCGTCACACACCGAGAACGCAAGAAAAAATGACGGGCAGAAACAGTGCTTCTGGAGGCTGGACAGCGACGGCAGAAATGAAAAGAAAAAGTGGAGGCTGGATAGGGTTTTGTTGATCAATGGCCGTAGAAACCGATTGCTGGAGATCGACAAAGGGAACCGAGCGTATAAGAATGATGCATATCGGGTTAAGAAAATACCCGACCGGTCCGGTCCACACCCACTTTAAATAATCCGGCCCACGATTCCAAAACTGATCCAAAGAACCAGGAGACCAAGACCGGCATTTCTTCAACGCTGGTATCCACGACGCGCAAGACTGGTTGGAGCCGACGACTTTCCAACTCGGAGATGTCTCGGCGAAGGGAACTCGGTCTATGTTTCAAGTGTGGGGAGAAATACAGTCCTTCTCACATCTGTAAGGATAAGCAACTGTAGATGTTCTTGGTCGACGTCGACAACAACGAGAAGAAACCGGACGAAACGGGGGAAGTAAGGGATGACTACTATGATGCCGAGGACGAAACCACCAGAATGGTATTATCGTTAAACTCCTTTACTGGGATTGAAAGTAACCATACAATGAAGGTTAGAGGGGAACTCGCCGGAGAAGCTGTCATTGTCTTGATTGATAGTGGAGCAACTCGCAATTTTATTGCTGAGAATCTGCTCAACCGACCAGGAATCAAAAAGACGAAGTGGCAGAGTACACTATCGCTGTTGGGGATGGCCATTCGGTTCGACGGAGGCAACGTTGTAGGGACATGATACTGAAGCTACAGAGTCTCTGTATTGTGCAAACCTTCTACCCATTTATTATGAATTCAAGTGCTCATTCGAAACACCTAGAAGAGGAAGCTGACACACTCGCCACACAATTTCCTTCTTTTCACCTTGAGGACAAGGTGAGACTTTTAGGGGAAGGTAATGAAAGAACCCTTCCATCAATGGGTCAGGTCTACGCACACAAAAATAAAATAGGAAGACACAAATAGCACAAACAAGGGAGCAAGATACTTTTTAAGGTTCAGAGTTGACCGTTTACGTTTTTATCTATTTTGAAGTAAGGGTAGTATAGATAGCTGTTCTTTAGGGTGGCTCTTTGGGTATTGTGAAAGGTACTTTTTAGGCTATTTAACCGTTAAAGGTTTAGGAGTAAGGCAGGCAGTTTTTGAGTGAACATTGAGAGGAGAAGGAACCTGGTTCTGTGCTGAACCAGCGACCATCTTGGCTGAAGGGAGTGACGAGCTCTCTTCAGATTATTGTAATCTTTTGGCATTTTCAGTGATAAACCAGTATATTCAATGATTTACGTGTCCTTGGAGTTGGTCCCTAACACATTTTTTTCCATGTTGAGTTTTGAGCCTCTGTTTAGGTTATTTTGATTGCTAGCGAAATGAAGTACGGGAGTAGGGCCTTTCATTCTTTCATAACCTATCTTTTTCTTCAGATGAAACTAACATGTGGATTAGCTTTTTTTATGCATGTTTTACAATAGACATGTTTCGATTATTGTCTGCAAAGCAGCAAAACATGTCTTCTGAATGCTGAGTAGAGTTGGTTAAGATGTCTTGCTAGGTTTAGTAGCAAAGATGTAGCTGCTGTTTAGCTTAATATACTACTCATACATTCATTATTGTGATGTGCTGATAGTTGAATTTCTGTTGAGTGCAGATCACAACATTTAACATCTCATTAGTTGTCCATGGTACCATAGCAGAAAATAATGATTTTCAGAAGGCAAGTTTGCATATTTTATTCCAAATTCTGATTTATGTACAGTTATTACTACTTGTTCCTGATGAAGGTAAAGTTTCATGGAAGAATACTCTTATTTTATTGTGAACAATCTGAATTACAGTGTGCAAGAACCAAAAAATAAATAGTTACCAGAGCAAGAAGATAGCACGCAGGCCATGCTCCAGATAAGGGAAGAAAGAAGAAAATAAAACACAATTATTTGGGTAATAAAAGCCTAACTATAAACTAAAGAAGGTAAGAAAGTGAAACAGATGAGAAAAAGAAAAAGTATCCGTGGCAAGAAATCTGGGGATTAAAAGAAGATTTGGGTCAGTAATTATTCATGCCAGATCTGGAATGTTTTCCGGATTTGGTCACCCTTAATTATATAACCAAATCAGTCTCCAATCCTTATAGATTTCAAATCCAGGTGCCAATAGAAGGCAATAACTTGCTTTTGTTATGTATAAAATTATACTATTTAAGTGGCTACTGACATTGGTTTTTATACAGGAAGATAGTAATCCATATGCTGTTCCCATCAGCATGGGCATTTTCCAAATCTTAGAAAGCCCTCGAGATATCACAACAACTACAATAATTAGAAGGATTGTAGCCAATCATGAGGCGTACCAGGTAATTATTTTTTCCGTACATTCTGTTACTCAGGTTCTGCTCATGTTATGCGTCTCTGTGCATTTGTGATACTATTGGTGCCTTTTTTGTGTGTGCTTTTTCTTGAATTGAATTTTTGCCGAGATGGGATTTGAACCTTAGACCTTAGAAGGTTATGAGCTTTACAAGCTACCAAGCTGGTTGACACCATGATATAGAGGCGACTATAAAATTACAAGAGAAAGAAGGATTTAATGCATCCTCCCATCATACATGTACTGCTAGGAGCCCATTTATACAAAATGGTCGCATAACGCCTCTTGCAATTGATTATCATAGAAGTATAGAAAAATGGAGAGACAGTTTCATTCTCACCAACTTGATTTTGGTGCTTCGTGCAACAAACATGCATAAACAGTTTCATGAAACATGTGTCCAGATTACCTGAGATCTCAATAATTAGCTCTTAATCTTATGTTTGAACTTTGAATCACTTATAGGGATGATTGTAACTTTCCATGAATTTCCAATCTCTATCTTAGGCATTTCGTGTTTTTTTTTAGACTGACAAATCAAATAATATTTTTATTCTAATTTTTGTTGGAATCTCGGTGATTTTCAGTTCACTCATTTCCTAATTGTCCCTTATTTACCTCACAGGATCTTAACATCATTGTTATTTTTTCTTATTACATAATGTCTTTAACTTGTATTATTTCCTCATGTCATGTGCTTACAAGTTTCGTCCTAGTTTTGCTTATGATGATCATTGTCATAATTGTTTTCCATTATGCGTGCAGAAACGCAACGAAAAGAAGGGAGAGAGTGAGAAAAGATACTACGAGGATAAGTCATACGTGTCTGGTGACTGATTTTATAGATCGTTCTTTATCTGTTGTGAAGGATAAATGTTTCTGGATTTTATCATCTTTCTTTCTTTTCCCTCCTAACCATATATTTAGCATTTCTTGCAGTTAGATTACACTTGTCTCTCGCAAATGATTATGTTATCTTTGCAAGTCAGAACCTTGAGATTACTGTATTACTATTTTTTGGTGTGGGTGGGGTATTTATTGTATTACCTTTGTTTTGGCTACTATGCGATTGCCTTATTGCTTGTTTTAGGCTATAATGTGATTATTGTATTACTGTGATGGGAGAACATGATTAGGAAATTTTGGTAAGATACTCATACTGTTTTTTTTCCCTGTTTCCTTTTTTCTGGGAGAATCCTAATTGGTCCTTTTGGGCTAATAAGGTGGGTGCTTGTGAAAATGCTCAAAATATGAATCCCTTTTAACGCAACATAAAAGGTTTTAGCATGTAAAGTATGGTTGGTTATGTGTTTCAATATAAGTTTCGGGACTACCTTGTTTATGTATTTTCAATGCGTCGCATAGGATATTTCAGAAAATATATTTTAATAATATATTATAAGATGTATATCACTTGTTAAAAATTTGAATGGCAACCTCATAATTTATTTGGGTTGAGTATGGTATTAAAACCCAACCCGGAAGACAAGTTGGCTGGGTTAGATTTTAGAGTTAAGATAGAAAAATACCCATGAATTTTTTCCTAAGGTGTATTTAGTATTATATGTTTTTTGGAGGTATAAAAGTACCGACAAACTTATAAAATAGGAGAAAAAATAGCACTGATTTTAAAAGAGGCTAACTTCTCTTTATTATAATTTGAAATTACTAAAATATCCCAACTAAAAGAAAAAAGAAAACACCCTCTTTCCCTCGCAACTTTTGTTTTTTTCCACCTGAATATATATTTTCCACCAAAAGACTGAAGTAAAACAGAGCAACCAAATGAATTTCATATCTAGCAAAGCAAAAAAAAAAAAAATCAACAAGAAATAAAAGAAAAAAACTGAAGTGGAAAAAGTAGGACAGAACATTAGCAAACTATCAATCTATTCCTTTCCATTCAAATCAGTCCATCGATGCTTCAGTCTTTGCGGATGGCGATGAGGACAATAATCCCAGTAACAACCATATCAGTAGATTATCAGCCTACCCACTTCTTGGTTTTGAATTAAATACAAGTTCATTTCTCTCCTTTCTAAACCAAATAACCCACACTAGTAGTGAGAAATCAATATCCCACAACCCAATGTTATGGCATAGAACAGTCTACTAACCAAAATTTAACTTGAAATCAAAGGATTATAGGAGGAAGAATCTAGCATTAGGCAAACCGTCGCTAATGGAAGAGGGGGAAAAACACTATCGATTTAGATATACAAGACATTGGAAGAGATAAGATTCATCTTAGTCACTAGTGGATAGTAGTTGTTGTCATTGTGGAGTTGCTGCCGTTGCCATTGGTGGAGAATGCCCCCGCCGCCACCGTCGGCATTTAAGAAGACAAGACGAAGATGCAAGGAGGAAGGGAGAGACTCAATTGATTAAAGATAAAGGGAGGGCATCAGAGTAATTTACAAAATGTAGATTTTTTTTTTTTTTTTTTTTTAATAAGTAGTTTGGGTCCCACGAACGGACATTAGCATTTTTAAACGGCAGTGTGATTTTTACTCGCTTTTATAAGTTCATAGGTCTTTTACATCTCTCAAAAAACATATAGATGCGAGACTACTTTGGGAAAAAGTTCATGGATATTTTTACACTTTAACCCTAAATTTTATCTTATTTTCCTTTGTGTCATTTGAAGTCTAAAAAACTATGCAGCTAGTAAGAGTTTTTAATAGTTCTGTTTTATTAAATTGTATGTATCTTCCTCTCACACACAGATATATGTTATATTTATTTGTGATCGTCTTTTTATTTAAATATTACTATTTTTAGGATTATAATGAATTTTGTTGTACATTTTGTTTAAATTATATTATTTTAATTGTGATCAATCTAACATTGAATAATCATACTCAGCAACCTCTAAACTACTATCTAACTAGTTTTTTTTTTGACTGGTGTCACTTTCAATACCTTAGTGCATTTTTATTAAACATGCAAATTGACTTTTTGAGCTCATCGTTTTGACGTTTATAGAATCATATTAAATTGCTTTTTCCCTATATTTGGATGGAGAGAAAATCAGGAGAGAAAGAATACTATGAGAAAAAACTTCCAACAATAGTTTTTTTTTTTTTTTTTTTTTTTTTTTTACTATTTTATTAAGTTTTCATTCTTAGTATTCCCCTCCCCCTGTTTTCCTTACTTTTCTCTCTATCCAAACATAAGGTTAAACTGTACTAGCCACAAATTCAATTGAATTCGTGAGTTCGCATGTAAAGTTTATTGTTTTTGTATTTCTAACTTATAAAATGTGTTGACTCAGTTTTAAACTTGTGTTAGCTTTTTTAGATTTAATCATGTTCAATGGTTTATAACTTCATAAGAATTTCTTGATGAATAAGATAACCTATGAATATTGATGGATTTATTTCAATTATTTGGATTTGAGATATATTTAAATCAAATATCTTATCATTTTATATATTTTAATTATTTAATCATTATACTTTTAATATCTATTTATTGATAAAAATAAACTCTTAAGATTGAAGAACCGAGTTATTATACCTATCACGAGTTTGTTTATGAGTTTGACGACCTTGCCTTGGGGTTAAGGGAATAAGAAAGAGAAGGTAGGTTGTATTTAATATCATGTGCTAATAAAACATCCTTAACTTTCTACATAAATCAGATATCTGTTTTTTTTTTTTTTTTAGTATTAAAATCATAAATCTGATTTTTAAGTGTGCGAGATTGTGTAAAAGGTGCTGTGCAGCTGTTGGAAAAAAAGGTACTGTGCAGCTAATTAATAAAAAGTAATGGCATTGAAAATTAAATGGAGAGCAAAACTCAATATTTAAGCTGTGTGGACTCTAAGGCCTTATTTGATTCGCGGGAATGAGAGATTTCGTTTCCCTCCTATACCCTTTCCATGTTTTCCTTTTTGCACAATTGGATTAAAATTTCAATTATAAAAATATTATTATAATTTTACCTGAAAATAAAAAATGATAGGAAAATGATAGCACATCTATGCTCCTTGGTTGTGAATCCAAAAATCGTGAGCCAGAGAGAGAGAGAGGGAGTGACTGGTTTCACCAAATCTTTGAACCCTGATTTGTTCGACTTCACTCAAATGAGAGTGACAAGAGAAGCTTTACGGGGGAAAAACTCGCACGAGTTTCATCTGAAGAAGACGAAAGAGGAAATGTACAGTAGGGAGAAAAAGATAAGAGTAACTATTTTTTCCCAAAAAAAAATAGTTGTTTTAACTTTGTGTTTGGATTAACTTTTACGATTTATAAGTAAGTATGTGAAAGGAGTTTTATTTCAACTTGTCAAAAAAAAAAAACTTCTGAAACCAACCACGCTTTTAGAAGTTACCAAGCAATCAAGCAATTCTTTTTACAAGGGTAATCAAGTCTTTTTATAATGTATGAACCATTATAAGAAAAAATTAACACAATCATTCCTTTCAAATATTACTTCATACCAAACATAATTTAAAGCCTCAATCCCAGTGTGTTTTTTTTTTTTTTGCCCAACAATCCCAGTGTTAAATGTTAATCCCAATCCCAGTCCTATTCTCAATCCATCAAATTTCAAGCACCAAACAGGGCTTAATTACCCAACAAAACACAAATCAGTGATAAAGAATATCTTCAATATAGCTACATTAGTAAGGCATGAGGCATCTAAAAGAAAAACAACCAAACAAGCAGCTTCTACAATTGTGGGAAATAAAATAAATATAAGCCATGAACAGAAATGAAAACGAATCAGCTTAATGACAATGATAAAAAATCAGCTTAATCGAAATTTTCATCTCAAGCTTACTGAAAATGAAAATACATCAGGCACCCAAAAAAATAAAATAAAATCAGACATGCACGAACAAACCCCTACCCCCAAAAAATTATCTTCCTGTCTTCCCTACATGGGAGAAGAAGAGATCAGTAGTTCAAACAATTATGATACTCGAGGGCTTATCTCATGTTGAGTTCTTACAAGATCCAATGAGCATATAAGACTCAACAAAAACAAGAAGTAAACCAAGTCATAGTCATGCGCAGGAGAATCATGGAGTGTAAGAATACATCAACTGGCAATGGGCTGATGTATTTTTGAGTTTAAAAAGATTGACCTCCAGGACAAACTGCAATATTAACTGTCAAAAATACAAACAGTAAGCTCTAACAATATCTACCTGCAGGAAAATTCTGAAAACAATATCAAATTGTAATTTATTGGCCTCAACCTATAGAATATAGTTCTCTTTGCCTCAAATAATCCTTTCACTCCATAACTGCTACTCCTCCAGCAGCTTTAATTTTTTCTATCATGTTATTTGCTTCTTCTTTTGTGACTCCTTGTTTGAGCACAACTGGTACTTTTTCAACTAGATCTTTGGCCTCTTTCAAACCCAGGTTGGTAAATGTTCTGACCTCCTTAATCACCTTGATCTTTGCAGCAGCATCAAATTTTTCCAACTTGACATCAAATGCTGTTTTCTCTGCTTTTTTCTCCTCAGCCTTTGATCCTGCCGCGCCACCTTGTGGGGCCATGTCCATGCCTTCAGTTGAAATTGGCTGCAACTTTGGAAGCCTTAGTCTTTCTGCCAAAGTAGGCATAATTTGGCGGCGTTCTTCATCAGGTAGTGCTGCAATTCGCTCTGCAAGCTGAATGACTTTCTCTGATGGAGGAGGTCTGGGGCCATATGGATCATAAGATTGAGGAATTTTGTACTTTCTTGGTTTGGCCTTTGGATCTCTGGGCACAAAATCAGGTTGGAATGCACGAGAATTCCCAAGTGCACATGTACTAGGCAGAGTTTGGCGGCGAGGAAGTAATCTGGAAATTACAGTAAACCTCATGTTTTCATTCAATCAAGATTGTGATTCATACAATCAAAATGCAGGGGAAAGTTGCTCTTCCGACATTGTATTTGGCTTCACACCCCTGTCAAATTCCAAAATCACTTTCTTCAATTAATAATTGAGAAGCCACAAGTTCATATGGCAAACCACAAGTAATTAGATACATGATAATTCATACAAGTGCAGATGCTCATATCATATCAACATTCTACCGAGTTGTTTTCATTGAGAAGAAGAGAGTATCATCATGCAGCATCAGAAAATAGCTCCAAATAATAACACACCCATAAAATACCACGTCCCTTATAATCCAATTAATCAGAATTATTAAAGTCACAAGCATAATAGCCTACACAACGTTCCCAGATGATAAAACTGTCAAGAAATCAAATGGAAGATGGAACACTGATATTCCCACTAAGGGGCGGAAGGCGGAAGTAAAGTCCTACTTCAAAGTACACATACTTAATAATACATGTCTTGTCCAACTCATTTGGAAGCATGGTGAATATTTTTGACAATGATCAATCATCTTCATTTAAACCAACCAGATGCATTTAGATGAGACCAACGAAATCTATTTAACCCACTAATTCAAACTAAAGCCTACTTCTTTCAGAGAACAATACCACTGCTGCAGAAAGTCATCAATATATATCCACATGCATTCATTCATTCAGTAACAAGAACGCAAAAATGTGATTCAAATAAAGAACCCTACTTGAATTCTTTTTACCAAAAGGTATCAGTGCATAGACAAATATAGATAAAAGTTCAAGAAATGGACTTAATGGCCATAAAAGAGTTGAAAAAGGCCAGATAAAAAATTTCACTTAACATTGTTATTACAAAGATCACTTGCGGGACAAATTGGTGACTGCGTTGGACAAGTATAAGCCGTTCTAAAGGATCCCCTGTTGTTCCATAAAAAAAACACCGTTTTTTCCGGACTCGGGTTCAAATATCCAAATGATTTGTCATCCGCTGTTTGCTTACTGGATTTATATAATTCAGGAAGCACTAGTTTTATCGAAGCCGCATGTTCATTTATCTTTTCAAAACATGCTATTCGATTATTCCTATCTCGCATAACCCCAGCTAGACTGAGCGAGCATTCAACAAAACAAAGTTCATACAGAAGCAAATAGAAGCCAAAAACAGATCATACCAAGTATTTACTTATTTGGCCGACGAGAGAGCGACGCCGACGATGTCTGATCTGAAGCGATGAGTCACTCTTTCTGAGTGAAAGATCGACGGAGAGTGAGGCTGAGTATTAGGAAGAGGGTGGTCGCTAGGTTTAGTTCTCAACCAGCCTAAACGCACCGTATCGTGCAAATTTATCAGGTATTTAGGTCTCTTACACCAAATATTGTTTTTTTTTTTAAATGATGTTTAAATTCAAAATATAAATAAGTCTCATAAATTTCTGTTATAAATAAAATTGAAATTCGATTTGATATATATTATAGTGTTTATATATTATATAAATAAACATTAATATAAATATTCTAAATTACTCCTCCCTCCAGTCACAATTATAAGATATAGTTGACTTTTTTGAATAAATTAAGGAAACTAATTAAATTATTTTAGAATATTTTTATTTTTATTTATTTCTTCAAAGTAATTAATTTGACTAATAAACTAATATATAATCTAAAGATACACAATATATAAAATGATTAAGTAACTTATTTAGCTTTCTTAATCTCTTCAAACAAAGTCAACTATGTTTTATAATTAGGACCGAAGGTAGTATATTATTAGCCATTAATTTGATATATTTTAATTGTTTTGGATAAATGAGATCTAAAAAATGTTTAATATAAATCGAATCACATATTATAAAAATGCTGTCATTTAAATTAACTTTTTCCCCTGGACTTGGTCAGTCGTGATAGATACCCTTCCTCTTACTTTTCAATTTCCATTTCCATTTTCATGAAAAATAATTTGTGTATAACCCTTAAAATTTACAAAATTATACTACATCCGATTACGAAAGTGTTCATATAATTAGTACTGAAGGGAATATTGTTTTACTTGTTCGTCTGATGAACCAAAGCACTTCATGTCATGCTAAACAAAGGAAATAAAGAGAGGAATTTTATTGCAACACTTTAATTTTATTTATAAGATTTTCATTTCGACATGAAATTTCCATCACCAGAAATATTTTCGAGAGATAGAGTCAGAAAATGGATAAAATAAAGTTATGATTAGTCTCATTTCTGCATATATATGTTTATTTAGAGGACCTAGAATAAGTTGATTGGCCAATGACTTCATGACCTGGTGGTATATGTAAACTCTTGTGTAAATGAAGTTGTTCCGGTGTAGAACAGGAATGTCCAGCTCAGTAGGCTGGTGCTTTGATCTTAGATCGAATAGCCCTGCCGGAGTATCTATGAGATAGATATCTAGAAGAGTGGAGGATCACTGTACACAAATATGAAGGCTCTTCGTCAAGGGGGATGTGGGTAGTGTTTAGTGGGAGAGTGCACAGTGATACTGAATGTAAATAGGTTTGAGTTAGAACGTGTACACCTTAGGGTTCGACCTTTGTATATATAGGGTATACCTCAATATCGTAACTGCCAGATCTATCTTATCCCTTGATTATAGATATGATAGATCATCCCATTATTGTAGGTGAATCTAGATAGATGATATATCTCTGTTGGGTCGTCCCATAGTTGGGCCTCGGATAGGTCCGTAACAGTTGCCCCCCCAGCCCGGTAGTTCAAGTTTTTGAGCTGCCGGGATGTACCTTGCTCGCCGGGCCAGGTTGTTCCTTGCCCCCAGACCGGGATGTACTGCCGGGAACCCTACTTGGCTTCTGGACCCGTGGTCATGTCTCAAAGGTCCAGGCTTGTACCGGGATGCTTAATGATCCTATGATCACGCCCCCCGGTTCTAGGAGAAACGCCGTGGTACTCTAGGGCCCGAGGTATTACACACAGCGTTGCTGTGTTTCGAGGCTAGCGTCTCTCCGCATTCGCCATCATTGCCCCCTGACACTTGTCTCTTCTGGATTGGCTCAGGAATGCAACCGCCTGGCCTTGCCTGTACCGATTTTCATGCGCATTTAATGCCCTCACTGTGCGTCGTACGTCACTTCTGCTTTTAGGAAGAATGGACTCTTTTACCCCTGACGTTTTGACACAAAATCAGTTGATGTAGTATATTCACTCATAATTCATTTCTCCTTCTCGCTCCTTTTGCTGTTTCTCTCTGGTTTTCTGAGAATCCGCTCGTTCCCACCATACTCGTGTCTGTGCAGCTTTTCAACTATCTTTACTTTGGAGCTCATCAACCTTTTGACTAAACCAGGTATGCTCGCCATTCCTTGCCACGACCCTGTTTGATCGTTACTTTTTACTGGTTTACCACTCTGTGCACTTCGTTTCTTTTACTTTCGTGTTATGGGTAGGCTTGGATGTACAGTTCTCTGGTTGAGTTCCGGTTGGGGTTTCTGGGTAGTCGCTAAGTATCAGTTTTTAGCCGCATGTCTTTGTTCATGGGGGGATTTCCGCCATGTTCCTTATTGGTCATTTTCTGCCTATTTAGGTTGCACCCCTCAGTGTTCATGGGTACAGTTAATCACCCTTCCTCATCGAGTCAAGATTTAACCCCGTAAGAGGAGGAAGCATGCGTGCTCGTTATCCTCGAACTACTCATTGGTTGTTCGGTACTCCCTCTCGAGGAGCAAAGACTAGCCTCCTTTCTTCGTGGTGGATCTGGTAGGAGGACTGTTGGAACGACTCGCCCCCCTCTTGCTCGGTCTCGAAGTATGGGTTCCAATCTTAGATCCTACCCTGAGAGTCGGAATGAGACTGAGGCCGTACCGGCCCAACCTATCAATTTTTATGAAGCCCCCCATTGTCCTAGGTCAGAACCCGTTCCGAAAGGATAGCTTGGCCCATGTTGGGAATGTCTTGCTTTGAGTTCTTACTATATCGCGAGCGGCGAGGACTCCGTGTGTTTCAAAGAAATATAATTAGTAAATTACAACACGAATCATCTAATAAATAAGCACAATCACTAATTCATAATCAAAAGAAAACTATGTTCACAAATAACTCACATTGTAGTGCAATTTGTACTACAAAAGTGCTCCTATAATTAGGACCGGAGGTAGTAAAACATAAAAGGCATATCACTAAACGACATTAGTACGATGACTATTATTGTCGTCATTTTCATCATATCATCAATTTTAACGACATTTGATTGTTCTTCACTTTGAGTAGTAGCCTTTGGCTCATGAGTAAGAATATCATGAAATTCTTCTCCCGCATCATGAACACATCCATAATCTTTATTTGTAACAAATTATAAATCAAATCATAAAATTAAAGTATAGTTATTATGTATTTGTAGTTAAATGGATAAACAATTCTATAACAAATACAAAATATATATAAATTAATAAATTTAAAAAGGAAAAAAGAAAAAGCTACAGTGAAAAGGGCTGCGGGGCCGCCCTGACCCTCAGGGCTAATTTCAAATATCTCATCCATTTTTCAAGCCCGGCCCTTGAAGGGCCAGGGCTTAAACGGGCCGGCCCGATGGGCCTGGCCCGTTTTGACGGCTCTAATGGGGATCTTCTCTGCGACTGCTCGGCTGACTTTTGTTCTCTGGAGGTGTATTTATTTGTTTCTCACTTCCGATGGCATTGGCTATCTCCATCTGTTCTACCTCTAAATATTGCTTCGATCGAGTGTTAAACTCGGTGAGGGTGTAAACCCGGTTCTTGAAGATTGAATTGGCTAGCCTAGACGAAGGATCCAGACCATCGATGAGGCAATGTACATGAACGCTTTCAGGTAGAGAACGCACTTGCAGGGCGACCTCCTTAAACCTATCCAAGTATCTTTGCAAAGTCTCCCCTCGTCGTTGCTTGATTTTACTCAGGGTGAACTGCGATTTAGGCTGCTTCTTACTAGTCGCGAAGTTGAGCTCGAACTTTCGCCCGAGGTCTTCAAACTCATGGATAGATTGGATTGGTAAAGTGTGGAGCCACTTTTGGGCAAGTCGATCGTCGCCGCAAAAAGCCGAGGAATGACCAAGCCCTTGATTTTCCGTACGAACATGAGCAGTTCGAAAGTATCGAGGTGTGACCGCGGATCCTGAGTGCCGTCGTACTTTGGTAGGTTATCCAAATCAAAATCTTTTGGATACGGGGCATTTGCGATGTCTTCCGAGAAGGGACTACAATTATGCCCGGTGATGTACTTTACTCGATATTCCCTAGGAGAACCCCGGGGTTGGGCCGTCCTCTTCTCTATATCTCGGTCTTCATCATCCGGTGTCTTTTCGATGCGTAGTTTCTTCAGGTCCGAGGTACGGTTGCGAGTCCTCGTACGTCCGGGGTCCGTGTCTGGGGAGGCTGTTCCTGTAATATGCTGAGTAGACCTTGGCTGCTTGCTTTGGGGAGGGCTGTCGGAGTCTCGGGTCACCTTTCCTCTTCGTCCTCGCTGGTCACCTCGGTTTTGCTTTTGAGCCGATGCTTCAATTTGTTTGAGGTGGTCCTGCATGATTTGTTGCATCACTCTGAGGTCTTCTTGGCGCTGGAGACTATTTCGCCTCTCCATATTCTCTATTCGTCTCAGTATCGACTCTTGAGTCTTCTGCAGGAGGAGGAGATCTGGATTCGGCGTATCCTGAGGTTTCGCCCCTTTGGGACGGGAAGATGCTGTGTCTAAAACATCATTCCCATCATTCGTGGCATTAGCGTCTGGGATATCCTCAGGCCGCGGAAGTCCTTGAGTTTGCTGCTGCTGACTCGTGTCGGCCTGCGATGGATCTCCGCGGTGAGGGTTTCGATTGCTGCTTCTAGTGTTTGCCATTGTTGGTCACGGGGATCGAAATTTAACGGTCCCCACGGTCGGCGCCAATGTTCCGGTGTAGAACAGGAATGTCCAGCCCAGTAGGCTGATGCTTTGATCTTGGATCGAATAGCCCTGCCGGAGTATCTATGAGACAGATATCCAGGAGAGCGAAGGATCACTGTACACAAATATGAAGGCTCTTCGCCAAGGGGGATGGGGGTAGTGTTTAGTGGGAGAGTGCACAGTGATACTGAATGTAAATAGGTCTGAGTTAGAACGTGTGCACCTTAGGGTTCGACCTTTGTATATATAGGGTATACCTCAATATCGTAACTGTCGGATCTATCTTATCCCTTGATTATAGATATGATAGATCATCCCATGATTGTAGGTGAATCTAGATATATGATATATCTCTGTTGGGCCGTCCCATAGTTGGGCCTCAGGTAGGTCCGTAACAGAAGTGTTTCGGGTTCAATGTCATTTGTAACTCTAAGTCGTAAAATCAAAACCAAAAAAGAAAAGAAAAGAATAAGGCCTATCCTTCTTTTTCTATCATTCTTTAATTTTGCTGTAAAACATTTATGATGATTCTCTTCATTCAGATTATGATGTTAAAATTCTTATTCAAAAAAAGGAGTTTCTGATAACAACCTGTGAGCTGATCCCTACTCATGTTCAGACTTTTGCTCCCATTCCATGTTATATATTAAACCAATACTATTATGTAACTCCTGCTTGATGAAGCATATATGCAAAACAAGAACCTAAAAATTAAGAGTAAAATTATGGCAAGCCTTATGCCTTCAAAGAAACATTTACTGAGGTATTTACATATCATCGTCCATCAATAGAATGGAAACCTCGTTATGCAAGTTTTATACATGTTCCTAATAAGACAGTTAAATGGGTTATGAAACTGAGTTTGGAGTCAAGGTTTTGAAACAGCAGTAACAAAGATCATTCAGAATTAATAAGAAGCCATGCCTTTTGTTGTATATAATGAAGGTGTACATGTGCATATATGTGTGTGTTGTGAATTTAATTAAGAACACAAAAGGGGAGTATAGTAGTGCTTAGTATGAATACGATCCAAGACAATAACAAAGGCCATCATAAGTTGATGTTGAAAACCAGGTTGAACAACGAGGTTGAACACATCATCACCAAGAACCACCGTCTTGTTCACTCTCTTCCTGGAAATCTTGGCTGCCACGTGTCCTTTGCTGTTTCTGATAACACAGTTTCTCCTCCTGAAACATCCTTGTACCTTAAAATCTGGTGCCTCATCATGAGATTTACAACCTTGTCCTGTTGATGTTCCCATGAACACTTGAGCTTCATCATGATCATCATTGTTGTCTCCTCCTCCATTAAATACCATTGACCCACTTGATCTCATGCTGAATAAAGCTTTTGGCTTTGCCCCATCACTACTCGCACTGCTTTTTGTTCTTCTTCTGCAACTTCCTTCTCCTTTGTATGCATTCCACTGCATGCTGAATATCTGTCACATAATCAACAATTCAGTATCTAGAATTAATATTCTCAGCTTATATATATAAACAGCCATGATTCATTTCTTGGATTATACCAACTTTATATATGAAATCCTGTAACACCCGTTTAACGAAAACGGGTCGGGTTATGACATCATTAAATTAATCTATGTGTAATTACATTAACACTCATTCAGTTAATACCTGTGAAAGTAATTTTCTTTTTTGAAAAAACCATTACAAATTATTCCCTAGACAATTTCTCTTTACTCGATCCAGAAAGTTTGATCTCTTTGTTAATTACTGCAGACTTAAATTATGCATTCCATTTCCAAATTATTCGAATTTATTAGGATATTATTCCCATTTAATTATCAATTTTTATTATTAGGGGGTATGAAGATATAAGTAATAAAGTAAATTGAATTTTACAATAGACATCAAATTATGAATTAAAAATCATAATCACCTAATAAACATTTGGAGGCTATAAGAACAATTATGCGTGGGGTGTAAATGTTTGTCCCTTCATAGCCAAAACCAATTTTGGACTTTTTTTTTTCATTGCGATAATCAAATTAATTCCATTTAACTTTTACCTTCAATGTCACATATTTATTACTCTATCAATATATTTTGATAATTATACTACCTAACATTATGTCTCTACATATACTACTATCATCTCAATTAACACTTTCAGGTACAATACTCTCTTCTGTAACACACAGGAAGATATAGCTTGTTTCATGAAAAAAACTATTATAAGTTCCACATCGAACGGGAAGCTCTATAATAGAATAGTGAGGCTTATAAGTTCAAGATATTCCTTCGACCTACTTGCTAGTCTTTAGGTGAGAGCACCATAGAAAGGACTACCCATGGAGAGTTTGACAAGGTAGGAGGGAAGTATCATTATAAGTCTCACATCATGAGCATAACAAGAGAAGTAGAGTTTATAAGTTCAAATGACGCGAAAGACTAGTTTTTGGGTAAGAGTATATGATAATATTGGAAAGGGCTACCATGGAGGTTCTGATTGGTAGGAGAATGAGTGAAGTGTCGTGGTGGGACCCACAGAGTCTCTTTTTAGACTTGAGCTCACAACAAAAACTTGTCCAAAAATTATCGATGTATATTAAGGTGTTAAATACCTGAGGCTTGAGGGTAAGCAAGGCGTTGCCGGCGCCGTCCATGAGGATGGCAGGGGAGTTGTTTCTGGAGTAGTTATCAACTCGGAAGGCGAGCTTTCCATGGTGATCGAAGACGGTGAAGCCATCGGTACCCTGGAAGCTCATGGTGGATCTCTTCCACACAGTGAGAACACAAGGCTGATGCTGATGAGTTTTGATCTCTTTGGACAAGGACTGATCTTCACCTTGATGACGACGACGGCTGGGATGAATTCTGGTGAACATGGCAGGAGAACAAGAAGAAGAAGAAGAGTGGGTTGAGAATAATGAAATATGAAAAGAGTAGTGTGTGAGATATGATCGATGAAGACTTATAAGCGAGCGATGACGCGGCAAGAGGGAGGTAGTAGCTAGTGGGAAACATGAGTTTCCCAAGTGGGCCCTACTTTCTGCCACTATTATCGATTTAGCGGCTTACGCGCTCTCCCCTTTTCATTATTTTTCTCTTCCTAATTACTTACTTTGTCTCTCTTTTAATTACATCTACTCACCCCATCAACTTTTATAATTATATATCATTATAGCCAATAAAAAGTCATATACTCTTCTTCTACTTCTATTTATAAAGCAGTACTTGGAGCATGTTTTATAGATCAATAAAGACCCTAAATTTTATTAACTCTATCACAAAATTTTAATTTTATCCCTATCTAATATACATTATACTCCATGAAAATAAAGTCAACACAATAATAAATGAAGGAAAAAAATATTTAATTTATATGAAAAATTTGATGCGGGGCCTTATAACTAGGATAACAAAATTTCTTCTCTTTTTCGAATATGATTGTCTCTAATACGAGGATACCTATACTTAGGGAAAAAACAAATCTTCTTCTCTCTACCTTACAAATAGAATTAGAAGAGCGAGTGCGCGCACGCGCACATATATATATGAAGTTGACCTTTTTTGCTAGCAAAAAAAAAAAAAAAGAAAAGAAGTAGACATTTTCTCTTTACACTATAGCATAAGGTTAGGAGCAGATTATTCTTTTGTTTCCTTCATATACTCCACCTCACCCTTTCCAACTAAGCTAATGAATTGTCAATTGTTAATCAAATGTAATCACAAATTATTGAGTTCTTGTTAAAATGAATTGTCAATTGTTAATCAAATGTAATCGATTGATATAAAACAAAACTAATTTTAGATTTTGATATTATCTCTAGTTCTAAATATAGGATAAATTTTTTATTGCAATTTTGTTTTGGGATTTTCCCCATCTTACAAACTTTATCTTATATTTATTTTATTTTTTATTTATATATTCTATTTATATAGCATCTTGGACATATTTGTTTTGGGATTTTCCCCATCAATTATGACAAAAAATTGACATACCTATATATGTATATATGGAGTCAATGGACACCAAGACCATTTTGATCTAAACACAGTGGTAGCTAAAAAAGAATATACTCTACCTCAAAAATATTATTGAGAGTAATGGGTAGACCAATCTCAAATATATACTTCCTCTAATCCTAAAGATAAGATGTAGTTTGTAGTGTAATTCTTGTTAAAAGAAGAGTAATTAAAATTTAGGATTCAAAAGCAATGAGAATCCTTTATGCTTTTTAATAAGGTCTCCCCTCAAAATAAAATCGCCCCAACCCTTTATCTGTGCCAATCAATCTCTACTTATTATTGTGTTCTCAATGCCAACAAAATTTTGTGTGTGTGTGTGTGTGTATTAACTGTGGGGTAGCTCAGGCTCACATAATGAGGTCATTAAGGCTACAATAATAGTATTATTAAGTTTTCCCTTTATCTTATTCGGAAAAGTTAAAAGGAAAAAAAAAGAAAAGAAGAAAACATCATAATTATTAGACAAAGAGCATTAACAATGGGCGTATGTGGGGGAGCAAATGTCCCTTTGTTTTCTAACATTAATTGTATAAATGAAATGATTATGTTTACAATGAACTTGCTATAAAATCAAATCCTAGTCTCTTAAGCCATCATCGAATCTGCTTTTTATTGCAAATTAATTATCACATGTTCCAAATTATGTTTGTATATGTTGAATCACACAAGTTGGTAATATGATTGTCAGTGTGTTTTTTCTTCCCAACACTTGCTGTTATTTGTCTGAATAATTTCATTATGAATAGTTACTTTTTGTGAATTTAAAAAGTTCATTTTAGATTTCATATATATGCACAAAGCTCAAGTAATAAGCTAAGCAATAATAATATGTACGCAGAGTTTGAAAGGGAAAGAAAGGGACATGTTTTCAAAGAGTTGAGACTCAATAATGCATCGTATAAAACCCAATCTATTGCCTATTCACATAGAAATTAATGTTCTTTCTTATACTTAATTTAAAACATATTTACTTAATTT
This sequence comes from Acacia melanoxylon, assembly GCA_019022615.1. NCBI lineage: Eukaryota > Viridiplantae > Streptophyta > Magnoliopsida > Fabales > Fabaceae > Acacia > Acacia melanoxylon. Next base: position 2,498,609 of record JAFJYJ010000066.1, on the reverse strand, counting down.
GATTAAATTAAGTTGACATGTCATATTTTTTCATTCTAAAATACCATAATTATATTTCTTAATTTCCTACATATCTTTCCTACTTGATTATTATTGAGGAAGCATCAATAGGAGTAAATTAAAAAAAAATTGATAAATATATAAGAAATATGTGTTACATTTAAAAACAAGATCAACTCTTCAATTGAATCTTACATTAAAGACTAGAAGGGATTTTTTATTTCTTTAAAAAATAAATGCATATTTCTTGACTATTTAGTCCGTATTCAATTTTATTCTTGCATGAATTATTGACCCACTACACCTTAATTTGAAGATTTGGACATCTTTGACTGGCATTACAACATGACAAGTAGAGAATAAAATTTCCGACAACTAAATGCTTGTAAAATTAATAAAACCGATCATCATATAAATCAAATAATACATGCATATATTAAGACAAACGTGTGCGTGTGTCGTGTTTTTCCCCGAAAAATGAATTTGGACCTATTCCGTACATGTAATTATAGTATTTTTGTTCGTCGGCAAAAAAAATTGCAATATTTTTGTTTTTTGTTTTAAAAATTAAGCCCACCCTAGCAATTGATAATATTTATACGTTTTATGAAACGATATCATCTTTAATTTTAGAGTATTTATTATTCGTTTTCAACCCAAAAAGGAGACTTTATCTATTTATTTAATTTTTAAGTTGTCTTCAAATTGATCGGGTGGAATTAGAATAATCTAAATACAAACAACAAAAAAACAAATATTTTCTTCTATTAATATTCGTGTGACAAAAGATTTGGCACTACGTACCTAACTTAAAAGATTCATTCTTGACAAAAAAAATATAGATTTAACCCACTTGCTTCTCTATCTCTCTCTCTCTCTCATTTTTTTCAATTCCCTTCAACTTTATCCGATGGATTTGAAATCTACATGCAGACAAGTAGCCTGAATTTTTTAATAAAATGTACTCAAAAGAAAAGTATAGAAGACACTAAAAGTTAACAAATGTGAGGACGAAATTTAACTCCATATACAATTCACATTATTAAATATTAAAAATCCTTATGTATTCTTATTTTTTCTAGACCTTTTGGCTAAGATCAAGTGTGGTAGCTTTTTTAAAAATATCTTATATAGACTCCTACCTGATACATACATCATACATCGTATTTAAGTCGGCCATAACCATATATTTATAATAAAACTATAACACATGATAATAGTAATAAAATTGCATGTGGAGGGTAAGATATAGATTATTAATTGTCGTTATATGGAAAATGAGGGTATAAATTGAAAGTGGATACATCTGTCTGTCTCGTGACATGAAATAAGAAATAGCAAGTAGCAACTCACACACACACATATATATTTGATTTAGTGGAAGTATGCCACAAGTTTTGGTACAAAACCATGACCCTTTTCTTGTTCTTTTTCTCTTTGTCTATCTCTCATTCCTTTTAACCACTACTAGATTTAGATTTAATGTGAATGTGTCTCGTCTTCCAATCAAAGATGCTTCTCTCTCTCTCTCTCTCTCTCTCTGTCTCATTATGAACCATAAATTTTCTTATTATTCTATTCTTAAGGTGATAATGATCCTTCCTCCGGTCTTAAATATGAGTATTGTTTTGAGTTTAAGGGATCTTCCCTCCTAACATGCTAAATAATCTTTTGAAATAAGATATCTCTTTAGATTTGTGCTCCTAAATTTGGTGCCTTCATTGAGAGACTGATATTTACGGATAGGGCTATGTTTAGAGAATTTTGAGTGAAAGCTAATGTATAAAAGAAGTGATTTTCTATCAAGGGAGTTTTGCAATGCAAATAATTAAAATAAGTACATTAGAGAAAGTTAATATATATACATTTTTTCAAAAGTACCTAACTTAACTATTTTATTAATCTCTACAAATTAGTTGTCTAGTTTAATTTCTACAATTAGGGGCTGTTTATTTGGTATGAGGGGAGGGGAAGTGGGTGGAGGGAAAAAAATTTAAAATTAGATTTAAGAAAATTAGAGAAGTGGGGGTTAAAAGTTCTTAATTAATTTTTCTTCCTCTTTTATGTGGATTTTAATTTGTATTAAATATATGTATTGATATTGATGTTGTTTTCATATAATTTGGCTTTCTGCTTATTGTTTTCAACCTACCAAAGCTTCTTGTCTCTTCCAACTTCCATTTTCAAATTATATCTCTGCTTCACACATAATCATCCACTCACACAACAGCATCCTCTTTATTCTAATTAATTCACAGGTCATTAAATATATATATATATATATATATATATATATATATATATATATATATCTAAATAGGATGTACGGTTTCCACACACAAAAATATTATTTATTATTAACGGATCATCATCCATTACCCACTAGTTTTGTCCTTTGAACACCGAAAAATGTTCAATTAGATTTTCTTAACCATTTTTTATAATTTTAGGTCAAGTGTAAATATATAATGTTTAATTCTTAAAACTTCAAAATACAAATTTTAAATTCATATGAATATAGAGTTATGTTGTATATTAGTTTGTTATTTTGCTACACTATAACGGTGACATGATGAAAATTATTTTGTATGTGAATAAAAGTTCTAGAGATATTGTTTGTGTTTAAGCCAATATTTATATGAAAATAAGATGTAAGAGAATTTATTATATTGTCACAAGAAAATGTGCGCTTCATTGATGAAATATCATGCTATTCAACAAATGAGAGTGCTTGACCAAAAAAAAAAAACAAATGAGAGTGTTATTCACTTATTTGTATAATTTTCATTTTAAAAACAAATTTAACATAAAATAAGTAAAATTATTCAGTACGTACTACTGATTTATTGTAAATCTAAATTAAAAAAAAAAAGTGTATGGGTGTAATATGTACAATTTATCCAATACCTAAAATAGGTAAAAACTAGATATTCTTCCATGTACGTTGCACGGAATAGTGTTTATTGTTTATGGCATATTCACAATATTAATATGCTGATTTGGGATGAATAAACAAATTATCTTTATTAAAGGGGTTCATGAATCATCCTTCTCATTTGTTTATAGATTATATCCCTTTGTTCTTGTGGTTCTTTGATATGTGTCACCTCTCTTCTGATTGCTAGCTAGTCATTCATTGGCTTGTTAATGCATCGCACGTCATTGTTTGTTTTCTTGGGGAAAAAAACTAACTTTATCAACATAATGATTCGTTGGTTGAATGGTTTTCAATCTCCCTCTTATGTAGAACATTATGCACAACCAAATCAGCATGACATGGACTTGTTGTCTATATTTAATGTATCTTTTGTCCATGTCATGTCATCTGCTACTTCATGTTTAAGAATGTAGATGATAGCATGACCCCTTACAAATAAAGGTGAAATTTTATGAAGACAACTTCCCCCCCCCCCTCAGGAAACTGTAGGTAAGTACGAGTCAATATGCCGTAGAAGGGATTCGCCTAAAATTTGACAATAGGAATTGGGGTCATTAAAATAAGAATGTTGAATGCTCTTATCTAATTAGTTCTTCACTGTTTGTTATATGTTTTCAAGGAATTGGAGAATCTAAATATGGAAAATATGTTCTATTGTGGCATCCAAACTTTCAAGAGCATGTTACTTTATATTGGTCAATGTTATCATGTACTTCAAAATTTTTGAAATGGTAGACTTCACCCTCCTTGATCTCTTGCATGAAACGTTCTCTTACTCTCCTTTGTGTATAAGAACTATCAATCTTGGTTCCTGCGTGTATTTCTTAAGTTGTCATAAGTAATGACTGGAAAATGCTACACATGTAAGGAATATTTATGCTTGACATACATGGTTATCCCTTAGAGTCATGCCAACCCCTCAAGGAGCATAAAGTGGGTTCTTCTTGAAATAAGCAAACTTTCTCATAGCACACATGCAATAATAATGACCCAAGTTTCATTTTGATAGTCAACAAACCAAAGAGTTATCACCGTAAGCTCCCTAACTTGCCAACTCAGGCGCATAGACTTCTCAATGAACGCTTGTGGATTTGTTAATGTATCTTCATGTATATTTACATAATCTAGACAACTTGAATGAAAATATGGGTTTACGAATGTTCTTAGAATGATAACCATTTAGATACAAAAAATTTAGATAATCTTAATTTACCATTGATATCATGTAAATACAATGACTCACCAAGTTATCATAAATTAAGTTACAAAATACATTTCATGAATATTCATGACTAATCCTTGGTTACAATCAAAATTTTTGTCTATTTGTTTTATCTTCCTTTGATTGTTCTCTGGTATCAAAGACAACACTTTATCACCATGTATGTTGTTATGATGAGTCACAACTCACAAGCCACCACAAACACCTAATCTTCATTTCATGGAGATCTTGCATTGAGTAGTAAAGTGATTAGCTTATCGTTTAGCTATCAAAATTCTAGATTAACTCTCATATAGACAGTGAAGAGCAACCTAGGTCAATTCCTCAACAGTATCAGTCATGCAATGATTCAATTAGCTTGAGCTACACAAGTTAAGTCGACTGCAAGCAAGTTGAGTTGATGATCTAATCTCTACAAGTAAATTTAGACAGACTCAAACTACCAGAAGTTGTTTTTCTTATCAAAATAACACTTCATCCTAGGAGAAAACAATCTCTTATCATAGCTGCTCAAAGGTCTAACCACATTCTCTCAACCTTCCTACTCAAGTCAAGCTCATAACACTCCATTCAGTTCATATTAGTTCATCTTAAAATTAATAAAATCATCATTTCAAATATATAAAAGGTTTTTTTATCATATATATACTAGTGAGGTTTATAACTTAGGAAATAATAACTTTGATACCTAAATAAAGTATTGAGGGCATATTTGTCAACATTTTATTAGCTCACCTCCCTTCCCCTCCTAAACCAAACAAGAAACTTATCTTCCCCTACTCTCCCATCCTACCGAACAAAACTCATAACCTCCTACCTCCTCTCATTTAACCTCCCCTCCTCTCCACTAACTAAACCATGCGTTTACCTAATACTCTCTTCAGTCCTAATTATAAGAGCTAGTTAACTTTTTTAGAGAGATTAAATAAGCTAATTAAATTAGCTTAGAGTATTTTTTTTCCTTCAAACTAAATAGTTTGACTAATAAACTAATATATAATATAAGAAAGCATAACATATGAAGTGATTAAGTAACTTATTTAGCTTTTTTAATCTCTCCAAAAAAAGTCAACTAGGTCTTATAATTAGAACCAGAGATAGTATATAATTAGTGCTCCAATTTATAAATTTTATTGTCAATCATAATGGTTCCAAATTTATACTAGGGGCAATATCCTACATAAAGCTCTTTCTAAACTCATTGTTAGAACCATTAATTTTGTTGGTTTCTTTCTAAGCATATTTTTATATTTTTTTTAAGATTCTTAGTTAAAACTCTTTATACTACCTCCGGTCCTAATTATAAGAACACTTTTGTAGTGCAATTTGCACACTACAAAAGTGTTCTTATAATTAGGCCTGGAGGGAGTAATAATTAATCTCATATGAATGTTTATTACTAAATCTTAAAATATATCAGATCTAGTGTACCAAATCATTTAAAAAAATTTACATCATAACGACACATCTATATCTAGTGTACCAAATCATTTAAAAAAATTTACATCATAACGACACATCTATATCTAGTGTACCAAATCATATTGGTTTGAAGGGAAGGGAGGGAAGGGTAAGGGGTATGTTACCTTGTTTGATTTGTTTAAGAGGAGAGGAGGGGAGAGGGTCCTTTGTATGGTTTAAGAGGGGAGGAGAAGGGTAGTAATAACTAATTTACTATTTTACCTTTACATGTTACTTTATATTTTTATAATTATATATTATTTAAATTAATTTTCACTTGGATTCAAGTTATATTATTAATATTGCAATATGTGTATAAAAATGATACTCTTACAAATAATTAATATAATAAAATATTTTAAAAACACTAAATTAACAAATTTGACTCATAAAAAGCTTCGCTATGCCTGTTAATTCATTATTTTTTGGGTAGAGTTGTTCAAATATTTTTATTTAAACTGTAATCATCCAGATTTTACATCCACCCATTCTTAACTCATGATTCAACTAGATTTTAAATCCCTATTTAATTAATCATTAATGTAATGAAATGAACAAATTTTATTTTGAGCATAAAAAATATGTCAAAGTCAATGATGCTCAAAAGCTATTTTTTTTTATAAAGTCGTGACAATATTTTGCCTAAGAAGAAAAAGTCTATATATCAACAAATCATCACAACATGCTCAAATGCCCATTTTGAGCATGTAACAAAATATTCAATAACCTACATGTCAACAAGTCATCACAATATATAGGTATTCTTTCAGTATCACATCACCATTCTTCAAGCATTATTCAAAGCTCTTCACATGTCAATTGTGGCACTGGCATCCTTTTGGTGAAGGCTTTTTGTTGAACCAAATTTCCTTGCATTGATGCATTAGTTCCTCTATTAATTGTCTCAGCCACGGCACATATTGCTCCTTTTAAATCTTTCATATTATTGTCTTGCTTTCTAGGTGTTCTCTTGCCTTCTTGCTACAAGCACAATTATTAGAGACAAAACAGAAAATGATGCTTGCTCAGCTCCACCATTGAAAGACAAACTAACAGTTCAGAAAAGATAAGGTGACCACGAAAAACCATTCATTAATTAGAGAGTTTAGAACAAGATGGTGCATGAATACAGGGGAATTAGGATATTAAAAGTCAATTTTGAACTAAATCCAATAATAAACCACAGAACAATATTTAAAACAAAATATTCCTACAAAACATAGAGCCAAACAATCTCCTTGATCCTGAGAAAGTATCAGATACAAAAATTTAGTCATATATGTTGGCGATATTTGAAAAAGAACAACAAACTACTTGGTTCGAGTCGCGTCCGAGGACATTGTCATTAAGAGATATTTCACAGCCCCCTCACTAAATAGGAACCGGTATCTCTCTAGGATTAAACAAACCCTTCCTTCAAGGATACAAGATAGCAGAACTGATAGAAGATAAAGTAACTCAACAAGAGATTATCGAGGCTTCTTAATGTCTTCTACAAATGTTGTCATGGTTGGGGTATTTACAGACAATGAATGGATGCATTGAAATGGTGCCTCTTAAAGCACTATACCTCTTCAAGTAAAAGTTATAGCTATCTGTTAAATTCATGAACTATGTTTACTTATAAACCAACATAAACACATTAATTTATGGGAACATGATTTCTCAAGACACATTTGGAGAGAATCTTTATTTGACACACCTTTATACAATATTTACAATAATCCCCAACATGTGTCGAAAAAAACACACCATTAGCTAAGTTACTCACACGGATATAACTATTGTATATGGTGATTCTTAGAACTATGAGCCAGACCTAGACCAATAACATTGGTATATAGAGATGTTAGTGAAGCCTACTTCTATGAACTAACAACTCTTTGGTGCATGCCAAAGACATTAAATTAGAATACATTTAACAAAACCAATGTGTGGCCTAGAAAAGTATGGAAATGAGTACTTAAAATATTATATTACGGATAGTCTTGAAAGATAGGAAAGATTAATGAGAAATCCTTACCTACTCCGGAGTATCATTTAATCCTAATTGGCTAATGACTTGTATTGGGGAAAAATTTTATCTTGTTTTTAAGAAAATATTGGATGATCATTTTGTCTTTCTTTTTTTTTCAAATTAAGATGTTTTTTCTTTTAAGAAAAAAAAAAGATAAAATCTGAAAAAAAAAATTGTAAGTCATTCACCAATTAGTATTAAAATGATCTGAGTGTTTTTATTGGATAAAGTTTAGATGATGTGGTACTCTTAGAATATATAAGTATTTCTCAAGATTAATAGGGTATGGTGATCTATTTTTTTTTTAATACGATCAAGGGCTTCCCCTCGAGGCTTAGAAGATAAATGGTTCTCATCTCTCTCAATAAGTGCACTTCATGAGATTGAAACTTTTATTCTCCTTTTTACGGGGTGAGGTCTCTTACCTTCCATGATGAATATATGATTATTTGTATGTGTTTTTTAAAACCAAATTTAAGTTGAGCTTAAGCTACCCTTATTATTGTTTGAAAACTTTAACCCCGTCAACGCTTAAAGCTTAAGCTCCCCACACAAAGTGGGGGAAGGTGATGATTGTTTTTTTTTGTTTTTTATCCTACCCGGTTCACCGGAACCGTCGGTTCCGACTAATCCGGATTTCACCCCGCGTTGATTGTTATCCCCAGTAGGAGGACACTTGTCACTTTATCCAAAATTCTTGAATTAAGAGAGTGATCCTGATGAGTGAACAACACACTCCTTCCTCATATGAATCTTTAGAAATTGTTGATTAACCCAGGAAGAAATTTATCATTGTATTGAATAATGGAAATTGTATATCTGTACAAAATACCACACTACTATTTTTATTGTCCTCTCACCTATTCATATAAAACTACCTACACGCAATTGGGCCACAAATTATGGACTGGCCCATTACATATGATGCACATAATAATCCAACCCAAACCTGTTTTCTAAATAAATAAGCTTCTGGGATCTCGAGCGGAGTCTTCCATTATTCACCAACATTCATTATGTTTTTGTCTAGGATCATGAAATTGTTCGTATGGATGATTTTGTTCTTCTTTTTCAGCTTTGTGTCTTCCGTAAGCAAGTTCTTAAGAGGTCGTAAGATAAATCACCCCTTTTTATCCTGTTAAATTTCTCTTTGTGTGTTTTTATTGTTGTGTTTAATTTCTTTTGAACAGTTATATTTTGTGTGTGGCGGCGATCACTAAAGCCTCAATATCTTCCTCCAGAAATCTGGGAGAAAATATTTCAGAAAATGACAGTGAAATCGTTGGTGAAATGCATTTGTGTTTGCGAAGTTTGGAAGTCTATCATCGCAAATCAAGCCTTCATACATTCTCATTCAAGTCATACAAGAGCCAAAGCCAACAACATGGATGTTTTGAGAAGGTTGTTGTAATAATCAACATGGTAATTTTATATCAACCTTTGATTTGGCTGAGGAGACATTTGGAGAAATAAAGCTACCTAATTTCTGGGATGAGTCATGTTCTGGTAAAAATCTTTAGGTTAGAGGAAGTTGTCTTGCTTTGGCTTATAAAAAAATTGGCACATATAATGTTTGTGTAATGAAAGAGTATGGTGTAGTGGATTCATTGGATCTGGTTTTTTCTTTGGGTTAAGTAGTAAATCCGCTTTGGAAGTATACACCTAGGAGCAATATTGCCCTGGAAGTTTTTTCAAGTTTAATGTCACTCCGAAAGTTTAAAAACATAGTAATGTTGTCTGATTGGTTGTTAAAAAATTGATCAACATTGCTAAGTTTTAAAACTTCTAGGGTGACATTGAACATGAAAAAACTTCTAAGGCAACATTGCTTCTAGGCGGATTTGCTACTTAACCCTTTTTCTTTTGGTTCAACAGACCAATATCTCTACACACAGAAAGAGTATTGGATCTCATGATCTCTCAAAAAGTTTGTGGCGATTATGATATGGACATGGGACCAGTCAGAGATCTTGAATTCAAGGAATATTGGATTCCCTTTGCTCAAAATTATGTGGAGAGTTTGTTTTTGGTCAACTACAATGCATGCTCGTTTTGATGTTTCGCCCATATAGTAATGTTGTGTGGGCACGTTTATGTTCAACTTTCAATGCTTTTTTTATTAATATATATATTTCCTTTTAAGTCTCTTTAAAGAAATATTTACGATTCATTTTCAAAATTCTCGCTTTATTTGGATAACTGATAAGAGTGTACCCAGATTTAGATCGATCGTGGGAAATGTGGCTAGATGTGAGCATGGGAGATTTAATATGGTGAATGTGGTAATAGTAAGAATAGCCTTTAATGATCTCTCTCCTCTGTGAGTGTTCTCTCTCGTGTAAGTGGTAGTTAGGTTCCTGGTGTATCCACTACTAGAAAAATAGGAAATAGCTACGGAATTTGCTACGGAACATTTTCCGTAGCAATGGTAATGGATTTTGCTACGGATTTGTAATTCCGTAGCAAAAAACTGCCAATTTGCACTTTTTGCGACGGATGACGTCATCCGTCGCCAATTTTGCGACGGATGACGTCATCCGTCGCAAAGGCGGCCCATTTTGGTCGCCAAAGTGCGACGGATGACGTCATCCGTAGCAAATTTGCGACAGACATTTCACTGTTTCAAAATTGCGACGGATGACGTCATCCGTCGTAATGGGGCGGACAAAATGGCGGACCATTTTGGTCCGCCAATGAGCGACGGACCACGTGGGCCGTCGCAATTGCGACGGATGATGTCATCCGTCGCAAATTAGCGACAGAAAGTCCGCTTTTTGTGACGGATGACGTCATCCGTGCAAATTGGCGGACTTTTCTGTCCGCTTTTGCGACGGATACGTGATCCGTCGGAAAAAGTAGCGACGGATCATGTATCCGTCGCAAAAGGCGGCGAAAAGTCCGCCAATTTGCGGCTTTTAGCGACGGATCATGGATCTGTCGCTACTTTGTGCGACGGATAACGTATCCGTCGCAAAAAGCTGCATTTTTTTATAAAAATTTCATCTCTCCCGTTCCCGATCTCGGTCGGCCCCCCCCCCCGTCTCCGCACCCTCCCTCCTCCTCGACCCTCCCCTCATCCCCTCCCCCCGACCCCGACCCCCGTCTCCGGCCCCCCCCCGCTCCCCTCCGTCGGACCCTCCCCTCCGTCGGACACTTCCCCTCCGTCGGCTCATCCCCCCCCAACCACCCTCAACTCCGCCCCCTCCCTCCTCCCCCGACCCTCCCCTTTGCGGGTTTTTTTTTTTTTTTTTTGTTTTGTTTTCATTTTTGGCCTCCATTTTTGCGGGTTTTTTTTTTTTAACCTCCATTTTTGTTTTTTTCAAACACTTCTAAGTACTTTCATTGGTGCGGGCACTTCCGGACAAACAAATCCTAGCACTTCTTATTTTGCGGGTTAGCTTGAAGTATATTTTCTTTTTATCACTATATGATATTTATGTTATGTTTGCTTAGCTGCAATAATGAAAATATGTATGTTGGTAGAAGATTATCAATTACATGAGTTGAAATCGTTTTTATGTGAAGTATTTTTATCTAGCACTTTTTAGGAATTTAGAAATTTCAATTCTTATTTTGGTGTGATAAAATTAAGATTTTGTATTAGTTGGTATTGATACATAAATCTTTAAATATGATGATGTTGAAACTAGAAAAGTGAAGTGTTTGGAAATAAAATTTAGGGATAAGACAATTAATTAATTAATGTCAACTTGGTAGGAGGAAGGTGTGACATTGAAGAATAATCGATTTGTATGTGTTCTAAAAATTAGTAGAATTTATTATTCTATTTAGGCTATTATAAAAATGACTCGTTAGTAATTTGTTTAAAAAATATTTCATTTAAATTTTTTATTTCAATCTATGTTTAACAAGTTATACAATAAATTTGATTAAATGTTAAGTAATCTCTTTGATCTAGCCCATATATGTTAGAAACTCCAAAATACTTAGTATTCTATTCTTTGTTTGCCCTCCACATGCATGTAACCATGTTCCGTATGCTATCCTCATTCTCCTAGTTTGCTTCTTTGGAATATGTTCTTTGTTCAATGCATGTGTTTGTTTTTCACTTTCTTGATTAAGTGGCAATTGGTAGGCATAAGAGGCGACTTATATATATATATATATTTGTGGTATGTTGAGAAGTTAATTAGGGTAGTAACTGAACTAGCTAGGAAGTATGGAAGGCAACCATGATAGAAGTTGGATGTACAATCGTCTAACGATAGAAGAGAACTAACGCAAGCATTCTTGGTGGGTTTGGAAGTGTTCGTCAATTTGCTTTGGCGAATTCAAATAATTCAAGAAGGGAGATCGGTGTCCGTGTGCCAAATGTAAGTGTTTAAGATTTACGGATGCGGAGACGGTCGAAATTCATTTGTGTCAAAAGGGATTCATTAGAGATTATGAATGTTGGGAATTTCATGGCGAAGTCCGACAGACACCGAGTGGTTATTACGGGGACAGTAGTCATCGAGAAAACCTTAATCAATATGAGCAGTTGGTTATGGATGCCGCGGGTCCGTCGATCGGCTAATATTTTGATCCCGTTACTCATGCTGAACCGTCATACATGGGAGAGGAGACCGGTACACATCCTCAACCATTGCACATGGGTGAGGATCCTCATCCTAAGCCGCTAGGTTCTATAAAATGCTTCAAGAAGCACAACGTCCGTTATGGGAAGGTTGCGAACACTTTGAAAATAGTGAATATTCATCGCTATCGGCTACCCTAGCAACACTAAGCTTGAAGACCGATCACCATATGAGTGAGAGGAATTACAACGAAATGATGCAGATCATGAGTAAGGTTGTTCCCAAAGACAATAATTTGCCGAAGGACTTTTCCCAAGCAAAAAAAAAGGTGAAAGAGCTTGGGCTTGGATGTGAAAAAATTCATTGCTGCCCCAGAGGATGTATGTTGTATTACAAGGATGATCTTTGGTGACAAATTGCAAATTCTGTGGACATGACGATATAAAGTTGTGGGGAAAGGAAGGAAAAAGACCCGTCATGCATTAAGCAAGATGTGGTACTTTCCTCTCGGTGCCCGTTTACGAGATTGTATGCATCCGAACAAACAGTGCTCACATGAGATGGCACCGGAGCATCGTAGGGATGAAAACTTTGTGACGCATCCATCGATGCCGAAGCTTGGCGTAAATTTGACGAGGCGAATCCTTTCTTTGCTATGGATCCCGTAATGTTCGTCTTGGTCTATGTTCGGATGGGTTCGCTCCTTTCAACAATACAGCGGGAATTATTCTGTTGGCCGGTCATTGTGACTCCGTACAACCTCCCACCCTCTATGTGCATGAGAAGAGAGTTTTTCTTCCTTAACACGTTAATCCCCGGGCCGTCGAACCCAAAAAAGAAGATAGATGTGTACCTCGTGGCCTTTGATAGACGAGTTGAAAATGTTGTGGAGTGAAGGTGTTTTTACGTATGATATATCATTAAGTCGAAATTTCACCATGCGGGCTGCCTTAATATGGACGATAAATGATTTCCCTGCATATGGGATGTTGAGTGGCGGCAAACGTCGGAAAGCTCGCATGCCCGATATGTCTCGAACACATGGGTTTTAGCTTGGAACACGATCGCAAGGTCGGTTGGTTTGACAGCACCGACGATTCCTACCCCCGATCATCCGTTTAGGAGAAATAGAAAAGAATCACGCGGAAGGTTGTCGAACGAGCAGATCCACCTCGTCGTTTAAGTGGACAAGAAATATGGGACGGGTCGAGCACATTCCGAGTGTCGAAGAGGGGCTGCTTCAAGCGAACTCGAGGGGTACGACATTGATCATCATTGGAACAAACGCGGTATCTTCCTCGGGAACTACCATATTGGAAAGATCAATTGTTAAGACACAACCTCGATGTCATGCATATTGAGAGGAATGTGTTTTGCAATATTCTTTACACCGTGATGGACACCAAGGGCAAGACGAAAGACACAGTCAAAGCAAGATTGGACGTTGAGGCGATTGGTAGAAGGCTTGCTTTGCATTTGGTGGACAAGTGGCACCGGACGAATTTCCAAACCCGAGCGCCGTACACATTCAATAAAGAGCAGAATTTAGAATTGTTGCAATGGGTTAAAGATCTGAAACTCCCGACGGTTATCGTCAAACTGGAAAAGATGTGTCGACATGCACGAGGTGAAGTTGAGCAAGATGAAGAGTCATGATTGTCATGTTTTTTCCGAGAGATTGTTGCCATGGGCCTTCAAAGCACTACCGAAGCATGTATGGTCTATTCTAACGGAGTTGTCCATGTTCTTTAGAGAAATTTATGCTTCGAGCTTAATGTTGAAAAGTTACGACACACAGAGGCGAGCATGCCCATAACGCTATGCAAGTTAGAAATGGTGTTTCCTCCTAGCTTGTTTGACTCAATGGAACATTTGCCCGTTCACTTGGCCTACGAAGCAAAGGTAGGAGGCCCAAACAAGATAGATGGATGTATCCGTTTGAGAGGTAATATATATTGATTTGCGCTGTTATTAATTGACCGACATGGTACTTTAGATTATAAATACCCTCGATATTACATTGTAGGTTTTTACGCACACTTAAGCACAAGATCAAAAATACAAGGTACGTTGAAGGATCTATCGGCTGAAGCGTATCTAGTCGAAGAGGCCGCAAAATTTGCGTCATACTATTATCCCCCTGAAATGATGTCAAGATGGAGAGGGGTACCTCGTAACGATGATGCCGGTGATACGAGTGATCAAAAATCAATATTTAACTTTCCGGCCGAGTCGTGGGAAAACGTTGGAAGTCAACTCTTGACGGAAAAGATAAGCGAGTTGCGAGTGGTACATTCTAAACACCTGTGAAGAGGCGCAAAGTACCTAGAGTAAGTTTTTTTTTGTTTACTATTACGGTAAGTATTAAAGTATTAACTTAAGTTTTTTGCTACGAAGTTACTTCTCTAATTGGGTCCGATCGGGAAATCCTTCAATGTCGGTGTCCCAAGTTGATCAATTCACTAATTCTGAGTTTCCAAAATGGTTTCGATCATTTTTCTTGGAAAATCCATCAGATCCCAATGAAGTTGCGTGGAGTTTATCTTATGGAGCTGCAATGACAGTTACCGATGCAACAAATATATAATCAATGGGTATCGATTTGCAATCAATTGTTGACGCGAACGCAGTACACTATGTTGCAATTACGGTGTATGTTGTCGAGGTGACCAAGTTGACGGGGTGGAGACCGACTACTACGGGAAGTTAGTTGAGATAATTCAGCGAGTTACCAATGGGACAAGGTGGTGACCCTTTTTAAGTGTGAGTGGTTTGATAACGGTCCGCGTGGGACAAAAGTGAACAAACATGGAAATATTGAGATCCACCGGACAAGGAGATATACGATTGGTTATGACCCATTCATCCTTGCTCAACGGCGGAACAAGTTTACTATACACCATACCCTACATCTCGCCAAGGGTGGACGGGAGTTATTAAAACCAAAGCACGAAATATTATACCAAAGTCGAAAGAGAGGAATCAAATGACGGTATGGCTGAACCTTTCCAAGCGATGTGGAACATGTCTTTGCCCATAAACATCTTCGATGATGAAGTACCAAGCAATCTCTTTGATTCTCGTGCGGAGTTAGAGTTGATTCCTATACAAATTGACGATGAGAAATCGGACGATGAGGATGAGGCGAAAATGAGCTTCTCGATCGAATCGAGTTCGACGACTATGAGAGTTAAGATGAAGACATGCAAGTAGATGTCGATGAACGGAATCGTCCAGTTGATTTGTGTTAGTTTTGTTTATGACGATATGTTATACTACATACTTTGTTTCTTTATTCTTACTCATATTAACTAATTTTTTATATATATATATATATTTTGCCATGATGTCTATAAGTGTTCGGAGATGGAGCATCTAGGAGGACGTTCGGGTAGTGGACGTGGCGGTGGTCGAGCCCGACCCAGTACTATAAGAGGGGGTAGGGCGCGCCAACCGCTCCATATGGAGGCAAGGGCTCGGCTCTTCTCCGGAGGTGCCACTATTTGATTTTTCGTCGTCACCGTCGGGATATTTGTCATCTTCACCGTCACTTTATACATCGTCGTCAATGGCGGCTACCCCCAATGCACGGCAAGGAGGACCACGGTTTACTTTACCATTTCGATTGATTTACATTTGTTTAGTTTCTTGAAACCATCTATGTATAAACATCTTCAATATTTCACATTTCTTCCTTAGCACAACTGCGTCGCCTCGAGAGCCACGTCGGGGAAGAAGGTAGTTCTTTAGAGGTACCAATGCGGGGCTCAAGAGATCTGAGACGGGGTTTCTTTGGATCCATCCCGACGGAACGAGCAAGTCATGCCAAGTTACACGTAATGTTACAATTTTCTTTTCTAATTGGTTTGTATGCTAATATTTGCATGATAATCTCGTTTTGATTTGTGCACGATACTCCGGTGGCGACTTTCATGTCGGACCAAATATTCCGTAATTACACTCAAGCTTGGACCGCGTGGACGAGAGATTCCTAAGACGCAATGATGAGACAATTGGTTCAAGGAGTTCTTGGTAAGTTATTTTTTTTAATGCGTGTTAATTAAGTACTTTTAAAATTTTGAGCACTAATTGTTCGTTATTGATTTTCAGAATAAGCATATGACGTTGCCTGAGCATCTTGAAAATCTGAAAAAGCTTATAACCACAGGGCCAGCGTGATGGTGCGTCGAAAGCTCTATGCATTGAGAAGGTCGAGAGGCAAGACAGATTGGCTTCCACAGGACACTAGGGATGAATTATTTGGTAATTGGGAAAACAATGACAATTTTAAGGCCATAAGTGCGAAAAATAAGGAAAATAGGGCCAAAATGGAAGGACCGTCATATCTTTGCGGCTCCATATCAATTAGTGAGCATCAACGCAAAGTTGTAAGTACACGTTATTTTCTATTTACGTATTCTATATTTTGTAATTTGAAGTAATTAATTAAGGTCATCATTTGCGTTTGCGAGATAGATTACGGGAAGCTTAATTTGGATCGGTTGAGTGGGTTACCTTTAAATGGACCCATTCGCGACGATCTGAAGGGAGTGAGAGGCAATGGATTAATCCAAGGGCGCAACAAATAGCGGTTAGACATTTATTGCCTTTATTACTTGTTTTATGCACCACCATATTTATTTCATTTTACATGTCTTATTTGTATGTATTTGTTTGCTTGTAGGAAAACTTTGAGAAGGCATCGCGGGAGAGAGCCGTGCGGCGTGAGATCGACCCCTCATCCTCTATATCCGACAATGAGAGTCTGTTCTTTGAGGCTACTGGCGGATTTGACAAGAAGGGGAGGGTATTTGGATACGGTGAGTCTGCCAGCCGACTGAAGCAGACAAAGCGCCTCTCATCTGGCACTGGAGGGGTTTCTTCAGGTAAACATAATACATTTGATATTGATAATTTTCATTCTCTTGTCCATTCAAATGAAGTACAAATAATAAATGTACTAATCAATTTTGTAGATGAGCTGAAGAAGATGAAGGCGTTGGTGGAGGAGCAAGCAACACAGATGACCCAGGAACGGGAGATTATGAGCCAGCGGCTGACTCAGGAAACAGAGATGATGAGGTAGCAGATGATTCAGGAACAAGATCAGATCAAGCAGGCATTGCAGTAGGAACAAGATCGATCAAGCGGGCGTTGCGGCGAACGGGCGATGATGCGACGGGAGATGACTCGGCGAGAATAAGATGATGAGAGCGTGCAGCTTCAAATCATGTCCCTTATGAAAGACGAGAGTTCCGGGTCGAATCCTGGTGATGATGACCATCTTTGGTGATGATGACCATCACGATCTTCTGTTTAGCCTACTTTTTTGTATTTGCTTGTTGCTACTACTTTTTTGAATTTGTTTGTTGCTACGGATTATATATATATTGTGTTTTCACTATGTAAACTCTTTTTTATCGTTAATATATTCATGATACATTATTTTATTATTTGTATTCAATTTTCTATTAAAAAAATTAAAATTTGCTACCGAAAAAAATCTCCGCAAATTCTGAAATTTGCTACGGAAAAACAAATCCGTAGCAAATTCGAATTTGCTACGGAAAAAAATTCCGTAGCAAATTTTAGAATTTGTGAAATTTGCTATTTGAAAAAATATCCGTAGCAAATTTGAAAATTTGCTACGGATTTTTTGTCCGTGGCAATTTTCTACGGAATCAAATTCCGTAGCAAATTGCTACGGACAAACAATCCGTAGCAAATTGCTACGGATGTAAATATCCGTCGCAATTGCGACGCGATATTTTGCTACGGAAAAAATCCGTAGCAAAATCCGTAGCAAATACGTTTTGCTACGGAAAATGGGTTTTTGCTACGGATTTTTTCCGTAGCAAAAACTGAAATTTTTAGTAGTGTCTTTCCGATCGACGTTATTAGAACGACGACCATACTCATTAACACTTTTTCCTTTTTTTCTTCTTTACGAGTGTTCATTTCTTTGTCTATGTGAGTGTGCTCTGTTTCTGAGTGTTTCAAGTTAGTCACTTTATTCATCTTGGGTGGGTGTGAGTGTGTTCTTCCGGTGGTATGGAGTCAGGACAGAGTAGTAAGGCTGGCGGTATGAAAGAAGTAGTCTTGAATTTGGAAAAGAATGTGGAGAAACAAAGGAGGTACTCTTATTGGGAAAATTTTGACTGGCAAAAACCTAAACGTCCCTACGGTTCTGAAGATGATCAAAAAGGGGTGGCAACTTGGAGAGGACGATTTGGAGGCCCATATGCTTGATCGTAGCCAACTAATTTTTTTGTTCCGATTCTGGGATTTCAATGACTATGTTCGTGTTCTTGAAGGTCGCCCATGGTCAATCCAGGGGCATCTACTGAATCTACAACTGTGGGAGGATTGTATGATCTTAAAGGACGTTAATTTTGATGAAGCGCTTTTCTGGGTGCAATTTCATGGCCTCCATCTGGAAGCTTTTGACGACAACAACGCTACAATTCTCGACAACGCGGTTGAGAAATTTGTTATGTTTGAGAAGCCGAATGTGAATGGGAGATTTGGTAGAGGTTTTATTCGTGTAAGGTCCCTAGTGAACCTGACAGATCCTTTGGTCCTGGCCTTCTGGGTTCCACGCAGGGGGAAGGAACCTGCTTGGGTATCAGTTAAATATGAAAGATTACAAACTTTTTGCTATTCCTGTGGTAGACTTGGTCATGAAGGGCGGACATGCAAATACTCTATTGTGGTAAAGGAAGATGATGACAGGAGGCTTGCATTTGGTAGTTGGATTGGAACTCATGTTGTGTGTACCTTAGAAGAGGTAGTAGAGGTGATTAGAAATGATTGGTGTGAAGCCATTTTTGAGACAAGCCGGGCACAAGACGGTTGCTGTTATTGGAGCTAGTCACTAGAGAAAGTGGAGTCTATCAGAGGCAGATCGGATCCTAGGAATATGGAACGTCAGAATCATGGGCGTTCTGGTAGGGAGATTGTGTGTCATAAGGGGATAGGGACGAAACAGACGTATTCGACGGATGGTTTGGTAGCTACTGCATAGACTGGTCAAGAGAGTCAGAAGGTTTTTAATGTGCAGCAGGAAACCCCCTCACGTGATTCCCTGATTCCCCGCCCATCACATGAAAAAGTTGAGACCTATTACCGTGTTGATTTTCTAGGTGAGTTGGAGCCCATTCATGAACCCAGCATTCCTCATATTGGGCTTTTGCCCATTTCAGCTGTAGCAGTCTCCCTTAACAGTTGCCACATCAAGAGGCTGTTTGAAGTGGACTTAAATCCTGATCTCATTAAACGCCCAAGAAAATTATGTTTTGATGTCCCCTCCTCTCATCAGGTCCCCTCGCTGGTCTCTCAGCCCTCCCCCCTAAAGGTTCGCCCTATTGACAAAAAACCCCAGAGAAGGCAAAGGAAAAATTATCGAGCTGTGAAGTCTCTCATGCGCAGAACTGGTGATGACCAAATCTCGCCCTCTCTGATTGATACTTCGGGTGCAAACGAAATAGACTTTCTAGCAAGTTGGATTACTGGAGACGGCGATACTGTCATTTCTCAGTCGACTTCTTCTTCTCAGAACGCCGGTGGTTGGATGGGACCAACCATCGGTTCGCCATGAATATCTTAGCCTGGAACTGTTAAGGCCTTGGGGTTGCCTTGACAACCAAGAACCTGAAGGAAGAGTGCTTCCAGAAAAAACCCCAAATGGTATTTTTGATGGAAACTAAGCAAAAAGCTAGATATGTGAAGAAGCTGAGAAGATGATGTGGTTTTTTTTTTACGAGTGGCTTGTGGAACCTGTAGGAAGAAGTGGTGGCCTGGCGGTCTGGTGGACTGAGAAGATTAAGGTAGATATCTTATTTTCATCTCCTAATTTATTCATTGTCGAATTGATTCTGGTAATTTGGCTTCCCCTGATATGTTTCTTTTATTTACGGTCCTCCTGACGAAGATGATAGATTATTGTGCTGGAAGGAAATTGGTAGGATTAGTATAAATATCCATGAGTCCTGGTCAGTCCTTAAATATTTTAATGATATATTATCTCTATTTGAGAAGAGTGGGGGTAGATCGAGAGCATGGAGGAGAATCTTGAATTTTAAGTGCTTCATAGCGAGTGTGAATTAGATGATCTGGGTTTTACTGGGTTTCATTTTACCTAGTGTAACAATAGAGAGAATGATGCAACTATCAGAGAGCATCTTGACAGGGCATTGGGTAACATCCATCTCAGGGAGCTATTCCCTAATCCGCAAGTCTTTAATGTTAACCTGGTGGGATTTGATCACCATATTTTATTTATCCAATGCCAACCTGTGAATCTGCGCAGTACTAGATCTTTCCGTTTTGAAGCATCTTGGGCTCAACACCCTAATTTTCGGCATGTAGTTAAGGAAAGTTGGAGAGGTGATTCTGGGAATAACCAAGAAGCAGTCAGTGAATTTGTTTCTAAATTGATGAAATGCAAAGATGACCTTGTGAGTTGGAGCAAGAAGGAGTTTCCCAATAATGCCAAACTGATTGCAAACCTTAAGACACAATTGGCTGCTTGCTCTGAGGGGGACTTAAATCTGGTATCTATCGGGGCCATTAGTGTTGTGAAGATGGGCTGTTGAGCGATTGTTTGATCTTGAAGAAAAATATAGGTGTCAACACTCACGAGTCAACTGGTTAACAGTGGGGATAAGAACTCTAGATTCTTTCATTTGTCTACTAGTAAAAGAAGACAGCGCAACAGCATTCTTAGTATCAAGGATGATGGGGTAAGGGTGCACATTAGGTGCTCATTCTTAGATGCCCAATTATGTGCTCATACCTCTATTAGAGGTATAAGCATATTATATATATATATATATAGTATTTATTTAGATTTAAATTATATGCTGCTTTTTGAATTTTTTTTCACCCAGTATCTCAAATTAATTAGTTTTCATGATACTGGTGTTACAAATAAATGCAGGATTGGAAACTAATTAATTTAAGATACTAGGTGCCAAAAAAAAAAAAATCGAAAAGCGGTATATAATTTAAATCTAAATAATATGATATATATATATATATATATATAAAAAAAAAATATATGCTCATACCTCTATATGAGCACATAATTGGGCACCTAATGTGCACCCATGGGGGTAATTGGTTGTTGGAGGAAAATGCAATTGTGGCAAATATTTCCAATTTTTTCCAACAACTCTTTTCCACGTCAGGTGAGGAGGACATGGAGCAGGTGTTAGCATTTACTGATAGGAAGATCACTCTTAAGATGAATCAGAGTTTTATGTTACCTATTACATGTGAGGAAATCAAGAAAGCAGCTTTTAGTCTTGGCGGTTCAAAAGTGTCAGGACCGGATGGCTTCTCTAGTATGTTTTATCAGCATGCCTGGCTTGAGGTTGGTAATTCTGTTTGTACTATGGTACATGACTTCTTTGCTGGTAGATCTATGATTGATGTGATTAATGATACTACTATCACTTTAATTCCTAAAGTTGATAGACCAGAACATGTGTCCCAATTTCGCCCTATTAGCCTGTGCAATTTTTCCTATAAAATCATTTCTAAGCTTTTGGAAAATAGGATGAGGACCTTACTTGATGCTTGTATCTCTGCCAACCAAGGCGCCTTTGTCTCAGGGCAGTGTATTCAAGATAATATTATGATTGCCCATGAAGTCTATCACTATCTGCGTAGGAAAAAATGGGAAGGAAATATGAATTTGCACTTAAGATGAACATGAATAAGGCATATGACAAAGTGGAATGGTCTTTCCATGAGAATGTGCTCCTACGTTTTGGCTTTTGTGCAGAGTGGGTCTCCCTTATTATGAAGTGTGTAAGGTCGGTTATAATGAACATTTGTTTATCTTGTGAGAAGGTTAATTTTTTTCTCCAAGTAGGGGTTTATGGTAAAGGGATCCTCTTTCTCCTTATCTCTTCATACTAGTGGCTGAAGTTCCCTCACTTATGATTAGCAAGAGCAAAGAATCCAATATGCTTAAGGGGGATTAAATTGAGTCAGAGCTGTCATGTACTGACCCATAGTTTTTTTTTGCAGATGACGCCTTGCTATATATGAATGCTAATCAAGGAAATTGTTCTCATTTGGCAAATATCTTGAATCAGTATTGCTTTGTAGCTAGCCAAGTCATCAACCTTGATAAATCAAGCATCTTTTTTTCTTCCAACACACCAAAAAAAGTTAAAGAAGCAGTGAGTAACCTACTAAAAATTCCGACATCCGAAGATCCTGGGAGATACCTTGGAATTCCTAGCATTTGGAGGAAGACCAAACAGCAGGCGTTGGCCTATATACGAGAACGTGTCACAAGAAAGCTTCAAGGTTAGGGACATGCCTTGCTTTCTTTTTCAGGACATGAGGTTATGATCAAAGCAGTTGTCCAAGCTATACCGATATATCCGATGAATTGCTTCAAATTCCTACTGAAAACCTGTAAAGAGATCCAGAGCCTCATTGCTAATTTTTGGTGGGATGGAAACACTTTTGGTAGTCGTACCCATTCGAAGGCCTGGAATTCACTTACTGTGAGCAAGCATGAGGGGGTATGAGATTCCGTGACTTGACTATCATGAATGAAGCCTTGCTGGCTAAGACAGCTTAGAGGCTTTTGATGAGACCTAATGACTTGTGGGTCAAGGTGTTGAAAAGCGTTTACTTCCCTGAGAAGGAATTTCTTGATGCTAAAAAAGGATATAAAGCCTCGTGGTGTTGGTCTAGCTTAATAGATGGCAGGGACTTCCTTAGGAAAGATCTTTGTTGGGATTTAGGGTCAGGTCATGCAATAAGAATCTGGGATGATAGTTGGGTTCCAGGAGTTACCTTTCCTGAGAAACCTCAAAACTGTGCCGACCTCTTTGTTACCCATGGCAGAGTAAGTGATCTTATTGTTGATGGCTCTTGGAATCTCACTCCCTTAAGCCTATACTTATCGAATGAGATCAAGGAAGCCATCTATGCAATTCCTATCCCTGACAATGGATTGGAAGATAAGTTAGTTTGGACTGTAACATCCTAATTTTATTTTTTTTGGATTTAATTGTAATTATAAAATAATTATATAGGATTATTGTAAGTAATTTGAATATATATATATATATTAAAATAGAGTTGGGCCTCTTGTGGTAATTTGGTCCATTTAAAAAAAAAGAAATGAATGATGATTCTGGCGGAAGAAAGAATAAGAAAAAAAAAAAAAAGTCACCACCAACAATTAATGAGAGGGGGTGAGTCATCCCACTTTTTGCAATATGTGTGTGTGTGTGGGCTGTGTAGCCTGTGTGTGTGTATGCGTATGGCGGTGGAAAACTGAGGGTGAGTGTGCGGGAGAGCGAGAGAGAAGAGAAAAGGAGAATATTTGAAGTGTTTGAGGTATGTTGTTTATTTAATAAGATTATTTTAGTAGTTAAATAAACTTCCTTCATAAAAGTTGTTCTATACATTTTTCTCTTTCCAATGAATATAATATTATGTTGGTTAGCGAAAATTTTGAGGTTATGATTTTGGAACAGTTTTGAGTTTTTATAATAGATGACTATATATATGTATAGAACGATTAATAACTAATCGGTTCAGAATTTTTTATTCATTATTGTAGGAATTTAAATTGATTTTTCTACTCAAGAAATTCAAGATTTATATCCTACCGAATATTTTTACCGATTAAAAGTTGTATAAATTTTGTTTTGAGTTAATAGAGGAATTACAAAGATTTTAATTGATTAATTTTGGAATTTGAAGGATTAAACTGTTATTTTTAGTTTTTATTATAATAATATATATATTTATTTGAATTTGTGTAATTTAAGATATATGAAATTATAATTGTGATGATGTAGAGTTTATTTGTGACCGGTGATTTTTAAGTGTTTTACTCCTCGAAATAAGGTTTAGCTTGGAGTTGAGGTAACCAGGGGTTAATTTATTTTATATGCTTGTTTTGGATTGTAAGGTGTTTTCTAAACCTTACCTTCATACTCCCTCTGATCCTTATTATAAGACACCAACTAACTTTTCTCACAAACCAATAAAAGCAGTTAAAGTCAATAAAATTGTCCTAGAATCTAGGTAATTTCCAATATTACCCATACTAATTGCACTAAACTCTAAAATCATAATAATAATTATTCTCTTCCACTACCCTATTAATTATGGGCAGACATGGAAAAAATAATAATTAATGCACATTGGGAACAACCAAATGCCTTATAAAAAGGACCAAATAAACTTGTTGGTTGATGCCTTATAATAAGGACCAGAGGGAGTATGAATTACTGGCATGTGTTTTGAAAATTATGTGTATATATGATAATGAAATTGTTTCAGTGAAGCAGTATATTTTCCAATATGTGTGTGTGTGTGTGTGTGTGTGTGTGTGTGTGTGTGTGTGTGTGTGTGTGTGAGTGAGTATTGTTATTGAGATTGTGTTTGTTGTGACAGTTATGATGTTTGTTGTGAAATGTTGTATATGGAATAACGAATTTTGTAAGATATTATTGTTATGATGTTTGTTATGGAATGTTGTATATGGAACAAAAATAAATTGTACAATGTTTTTGGGTAATTGTGGCGACATATTGTTTATCTGATATGAAATATTTTGGGTTGTGTGGAAGAGATTTAGGGTGAAATTGTGCCCATCGGCTCTCTCATTCCTGGCCCGGAATTTGAGTTGAGTGTTTTAGGCGGACACCTCCCTGTTACGGTATATTGATGGTAGCACGGGAGGGGACATTATTCTTGAAGTGACTAGCTAACCTTGGCCAGGTATACTAGCACTGATAGACTGTACCACGTCCAGACGATATAAGGAGGAGCAGGATGGATAAGTGGGGATGGTTCTACTTATTGTTGACTAATATGGATTAATGAATTAATTGTTGTTGATTTTATAAATATGTTAGTAAACCTGCTTCTCTGACTTGCAATATTTTCCTGCATATTTGGTAAATTAATTTTGGTTACTGAGACTTTATGTTTCACCCCGTCATCAATATTTTTTAGGCGACACTTCTAATTTTACTAAAAGCCAAGGGAAGCAGCCAGATGCATAATAGTTGTGAACTTCGTAAGCTTCTTTTGGTATTGATGTTGTATGGATTTATATATTGCCATTCTAGGCCCACATGTTTTGAGAATACTATTTCAATATTTACTGTTGAATCGAAGGTTTTGTTTTATACACATTTCAATATTTACTGTTGAATCGAAGGTTTTGTTTTATACACTCTAACATTTTGGTGGATCCACAATCAAAAACTTGTGTGGAAAATGTTTTGGTATAGACCCTTTGTTGTGAAATTGGTGTTGAAAGATTTCAAGGTTTCGGTAAAATTCAATCCCGAAGCTTCCAAAATTTCTACCGAACCTCTATCCTACACAATTTTGCATTTTGAATACAATGGAATAATCAAAATGACCAAAATCCCACTCCTAGACCATGCCCTGTTCAAACCGAAATTAAACCTCAAGTGTGACAATTTACCAATTCACAATTTGTCAGCCAAACTAGGTTCATATGCTCTCAAATCATCATATAATCACATATTCATGAACAAATGATTACGAGGCTCCAAGAACCTTAGTTGTCTGAAAATATAGGATTTTTCAAGGTATTCAAAAACTCATCCAAACTTCAAACTAATCAATTTAAAATGAAGTTTTTGCTTACCTTATCACGATTCTACAGTCGGTTTGGAATTCGCGAAACTCGACCCGACCGGTGACTTGAAACTCCTCCTATGAGAAAACTGAAATCGTAGGATTGAAGCTCTCGAGGTGTAGAACAATCTTTGTGAAGGGAGTTTTTTGGATTGGAGGTGGTTTGGTAGGTGATTTCACTTGATCTAGTTTTCTCTTTCCTCTTACTTCGTCTCTCACGTTTTCACTTCTTTCTTTATGTGCTCAAACTGATCTGGCCGAATGGAATTGATATGAGACACAAGATTTAATGGATATTGAAGGGAGTTAGGTCGGTTGGAGCTTGGGAAGTATTATTGGACATAATTTTTAATTTAATTGCCATAATGCCATATAGTTGTAATCCAATCCCGTCTTTCCATTCTCTTTGACCGAATATATAGTATGAGAAGGGAATTAATGAATCTTGTTTAGGTGATTTTGGCTGGAGCAAAAGGATGGAGAATTTAATTTGAAATTTGAAGGATTAAACTGTTATTTTTAGTTTTTATTATAATATATATATATATATATATATTTATTTATTTGAATTTGTGTAATTTAAGATATATGAAATTATAATTGTGATGATGTAGAGTTTATTTGTGACCAATGATTGTTCGCGTTTTACTCCTCGAAATAAGGTTTAGCTTAGAGTTGAGGAAACCAAGGTTAATTTATTGTATATGTTTGTTTTGGACTGTAAGGTGTTTTCTAAACCTTACCTTCATAAGAATTACTGGCATGTGTTTTGAAAATTATGTGTATATCTGAATATGAAATTGTTTCAGTGAAGCAGTGTATTTTCCAATATGTGTGTGTGTGTGTGTGTGTGTGAGTGAATGTTGTTATTGAGATTGTGTTTGTTGTGACAGTTATGATGTTTGTTGTGAAATGTTGTACATGGAATAACGAATTTTGTAAGATATTATTGTTATGATGTTTGTTATGGAATGTTGTTATGGAACAAAAATAAATTGTACAATGTTTTTGGGTAATTGTGGCGACATATTGTTTATCTGATATGAAATATGTTGGGTTGTGTGGAAGAGATTTAGGGTGAAACTGTGCCCATCGGCTCTCTCATTCCTGGCCCGGAATTTGAGTTGAGTATTTTGGGCGAACACTGTTGGGATCCGTACACGCAGCGGAATTTTTTTTAAAAAAATACGAATCTCATCCGAGGATCACTCAACTGCGTTTAAATCAAGGTTCGTTAAAAAAACCGTACCTATCGAAAACCGCGTACGTCTTGTTCTAATTTGAACTCGTGGGCTACCTACTCGATCAATAGAAGTCGACTCTAGGAATCGCCTCCCTCTACCGGTATCCACATAAATAGCACTCGAACACGAGCGGTAGCATGCTAGCGCCTTCAAACCTTGCGTCTCTCCTTTTCTCTCTAGGGTTTCTCGCGGCTTTTCTAATTCATCCGTCTACTTAATACGACTAGATCAATATCCATTATAGGGTTTCTAAAACCCTAATAAGCCGTATTAAAATATTCAAAATTAATCCAATCAATTTTGAAATTTGAATTTCAATTAAAATAATATATTAATTAAATCTATCAAATAGATCTAATCTAATATATTTATTTAATCCGAATTATAAGCCTACATATTTAATTTATCTTTATAAATTAAATATGAGATATGATGTCTTTTTATTTAATTAAATATGAGATACTATATCTTTATTCAAAAATTAAATATGAGATACAATATCTCAATTTATTATAGTTATTTAATTTATCAAATAAATTAAATACTATATATAATAATATTATTATCTATAAATAATATCATTATTAATTTTGAATTTAATATAATATATATATATATATATATATATATATATATATATATATATATATATATATATATTTATCTTAGATTAAATACGAGTATTCATTAAATCTTAGATATATCTAAGATTCAATGAATCTGACACTTTTGCTCGTGTTAGGCTATTCTTGTGTGCGACCTACCGCAGCCCACATGAGATTGGCGATGGGCGATCTTATCTTAGCCCACAAGTCGCAAGCGGCCTCTAGAAGACATTGCGACTACCCAATACATATAGGGATCGATGATACGATACAACTTATCGTACAACCATATCACGTCCCTTTTGTCACGCGATAATTTGGTCAAGGATGAGGCATGGATAATGTTAACTTCCTGTTCTTGACCACTACTTTCTCGATTCTTGAGTAGTCTAACAATTGAAATGGAAACTCTTTTTCATCGTAGTATGGCCATACATTTCTCAAACTCACTCATCAAGGGGCCCAGTATTATCTCTCTACAAATGTGAGTGACAAATTTTATCTTGACCATTCACATTCCTCTGCATGAAAACCACTGATCCCGATCCAAGCCTTTATCATCACCTAGTCAACTTTTGACTAGGTCAAAAATCAGCGACTCATCATATAGGAATCCATGATGATCTCAGGTCAAAGGGCGTTGTGACGCGGTTATACATGAGAAAAGCTTATGACTTAATCCATGCGACTTTCTCATAGTGGGTCGGTCCAAAGACCTTGTACTCCTACAAGTGCCCATGACTTTGATTCGTATCTCTATACCTCATCAAAGTCATACTGGTCTTATTTCATCTTCGTTCCCGTGTAGATGACTGATCAGGGACATTTAGGATAATCTATAAGATATATCCAGGGATACAGTTATCACTATGAACATGCAAATGAAATGATAACTAAATGGAGATGACTTGCCCCTAGGGCATAATTTCCAACAGACACCTCCCTGTTACGGTATATTGGTGGTAGCACGGGAGGGGACATTATTCTTGAAGTGACTAGCTAACCTTGGCCAGCTATACTAGCACTGATAGACTGTACCACGTCTAGACGATATAAGGAGGAGCAGGATGGATGAGTGGGGATGGTTCTACTTATTGTTAACTAATATGGATTAATGAATTAATTGTTGTTGATTTTATAAATATGTTAGTAAATCTGCTTCTCTGACTTGCAATCCTTTCCTGCATATTTGGTAAATTAATTTTGGTTACTGGGACTTTAAGTCTCACCCCGTCATCAATATTTTTCAGGCGACACTTCTAATTTTACTAAAAGCCAAGGGAAGTAGCCAGGGGCATAATAGTTGTGAACTTCGTAAGCCTCTTTTGGTATTGATGTTGTATGGATTTATATATGGCCATTCTAGGGCCCACATGTTTTGAGAATACTATTTCAATATTTACTGTTGAATCGAAGGTTTTGTTTTATACACATTTCAATATTTACTGTTGAATCGAAGGTTTTGTTTTATGCACTCTAACCTTTTGGTGGATCCACAATCAAAAACTTGTGTGGAAAATGTTTTGGTGTAGACCCTTTGTTGTGAAATTGGTGTTGAAAGACTCGTGGACTGTATATTCTTCTGTTCAATAATTGTGTCCAGAGTTTTAATTTTTTGTAGTGAGTTTGTGGGCAGAGTTTGTGCCCTGGACTCTGATGTATTTATTTTTGAAAGGAAAACGGACTTTCCTTAATCACTTGTTAATCCGGTTTCGTGAAATCATTATGGTTAATTAATGATTTGTGAGGAAGGGTCTTTTCAGGACCACTGCCAAGAATGGTAAGTATATGGTTAAATTGGGCTAACATAGTGGAAAAGCCAATTGTGCTGTTAATTATAATAAGGCAGGGAGTTCTATTGTTTTACCTCAATTCTGTTGGAAATCAGTTTGGCACATTAAGACTATTCCCCGAGTGCAACAATTCATCTGGAGGATACTCAATAATGCTCTAGCTATCAATTTGGCCCTTTGTGGCAGAAGAAGATCCCTAGTCAACCTATGCCCTATCTGCGAGAAGACGAAAGAGAGTACTGAACACTTATTTTTTCACTGTCCTTGGACTCGTTGTGTGTGGTTTGGTAGCAATTTGGGTGCCAGATTTGATTGTACTACTGTAGTTAATTTTAATGTATAATGGATGCCAATGCTAGGTACGCAATCTCTTCATGCCCAGGATGTCTCTTTAGTCTGTTGGCTCTCATGGTTTTTATGGAAACAGCAGAATGAGAAGGTTTTCAACCATATAGAACCTAATCCTTTCGCTGTTTTGGAATCTGCGAGGCAAAGCAACGACGATTTTTGGTTTTACCGTGATGCCTCCTACCTCGCCTCTAGTATATCTAATGAACCTCCTGTCCCCTGTGCTAGTTGGCACCCACCTGATCCTAGCTTTTTGAAGATTAATATTGATGGGGCGTATGTTTCTGGCAAGGAAGAAAATGCAATTGGGATGGTTTGCCGAGACTCTCTTGGCAACTTCAAGTGGAGCTTTGTGGACAAAGTGAAATCCATTTCTTCCTTTATGACTGAAGCACTAGCTCTTAAACGGGCTTTGATGTTAGCTGTGGATTTAGGCCATGATAAAGTTATTTTTGAAACTGATTGTCTTTCTCTGCTTTCTAGTATTGATGCAAAATCTCTTGATTTTTTTGATTGGAGGAGTAGGAGTATTATTCATGATATCATTTGCTTTCTTGCTGACAGGGTTGGGTTCTCTTTATCTTTTATCCCTAGACAGTGTAATAGAGTTGCTGATTTATTAGCGGAAATGGTTATAAGGGGGTGTGCTCAATGGGGTGGGTCTTTCAACTAACACCTTTGTTGTCTCTTCTAACCTTAGATGTTCAGGAGGCTAATATTGGTGTGGGTGATGTTGTGTCCTTCCAGTCTTGCAATGATGGATGATTTAGTTTTTTTTTTTCTTCTTATTCCCCCACTGTTAGGGGTTGCCTTTACTTTATTTCAGTTTGTTTGTAATTGGCTCTTCATTAGCCTGCTCTGTATCTGTTACTATGACTCTCGGTTTGAGATAATATAGAATCTTCTTTGAGCAAGAGAAAAAAAAAAAAAAAAAAAAAAAAAAAAAAAAAAAAAAAAAAAAAAAAAAAAAAAAAAAAAAAAAAAAAAAAAAAAAAGGAATAGCCTTTAATAGCTAACAGTTAAGAGTAAGAAATAGCCTTTTACTCCCTCCCGTCCTAAGATATATTTACTAGATTTTGGAGAGATTAAGGATAAACATTAAATTAGTTAATTATATTCATTTTCCTAAAATGCCCTTATTTAAAATTTAAAATGGCATCGTTGTTGAATTAATAGTTCCCTGCACATGTCGGACCTCTCCAACCTCACACAACTTGCTAAGATATAATGTATGTGTTTGGAAAATTATGTTGAGATGTATGTAGCATTAATGAGTTCAAGTATTACTTAATTTATAGAAAATATATATATATATATATATGCATTATTAAATTATCATTGTGTTTAATTATTATTGAGAAAGTATCAATAAAGGTGTTTTAGGAAGAAATTGACACAATTAAAACTTTGCCCAGACCGAAGGGAGTAATAGCTAACGACAGGAAAAAGATCGAGATAAATCATAAATAAGAATACTACCCTTGTATGATGCTCAGCCCTAAAGATTAATTGCCTGAATTTTGTAGCCCGCTGCCCGGCCCTACCAAAGTGAAATACCTCCATAAAATTATAGTATTTTCTATTTGGAAATCACTTTTTTACATACTAAATACTGCACTGATATTGTAGTTGTAAATCAATTACAATCAACTTAAACAGAAAATCCTAACTAAGAAAACAAGTAACCCCGAATAAAAATAAATAACATAACTCTGGCAGAGAAACTGTGCTTGAGTCTAGTTGGTTATTAATATTAACTAATCAAGTTTTGTGGATGACAAAATAAAAATCTCATTAAGAAAGTCCTCCAGTATTAAGATTTGATAAAATAATATCTTATATCAGATGGTTGTATCAAACAACAACAACAACAAAAGGAATACTGTGCTATCCACACGGGGCAAAAAATTAAAATGATAAATATTCAAACAGCAAGGTGCACTTTAATTCAGAAAATACATGTTATTTTATATAACGACAGTTGACATTTTACATTTTTTCCCTTCCTTACAAAATATACATAAAATGCAATCAAACATTAAAATGGAGGCGCAAGCAAACTTCCTAGGCTTCAAGAAAAAAGAAAATCACAACAACATCCTTAAAGGGACACTCTTCCTCAAGTTCCCTGGAAAAACAAACTACACAGGAAAAGTATTACATTATGAATGGGCTGCTGGTGAGTCATAAAATATTATGAGAGGTTACACACGAGTTAGAGCCTCTTTATGAGCCCCTGATGTGTAGAATCAGTGGTGTTAGTTTTGATGGTGTTGATGATTATAATAACTACACACAGTAGACTACTCTTCCACACGTAATTAATTCCCACTTAGACCCAAAGACCAAACATTTAATACAAAAAAAACAAATCCACAGAAGGGCTTTTTTCGTCAACCATAACACCATGTACAAACTAGCAAATACACCGATGACTCCCCCATTCTAAGAAGCAAATTATACTACTTCATGAGATCAGGTGAAAATTGGGATTTGAGAAGCACACCAGATAGAAGTACATTAGGGTGAGATTATCATCTGACCCGGCAGGCTGCGGCGGCGCCGGGTGAGCAGTTTGGATTCGGAGATCGACAAGTAGCACCTGGACCAACGTTGTTTGAAAACCTCTGGCGCATCTGGTAGTCGGAGATTCCACTCATAGCGAAGGGACCACCACCTCCTTTACTTGATCCCAATGATGAGACTTCACCAGCACCATCACTACAACTTTGTAAAGGTTCCAATGTCTCGACTACATCACTCATTAGCGGCCTGGCTTTGGGATTTTGACTCAAACAGTAGTAAGCCAAGCTACATGCTTTCTGTGCTGCTCTCACTGAGTATTGGCTTTCCAATCTAGGATCAAGTATCTGCAGGAGCTTTCTCTTGTCATTAAGCTTTGGTCTAGCCCAATCCACAAGGCTCTGTTCCTTACCCGGTCTTGTTTTGTCAACAGATTTCCTTCCGGTTAAGAGTTCCAAAAGAACAACTCCAAAGCTATACACATCACTCCTTGCAGTCAGGTGGCCTGATAATTTCATATAGGGCGTGTTTAGACATGCCTTTGTAGACACTCTAACATACACAAGCATGCATAAGAGCCCATGCACAATGGAAGTTAAAATGCATGTAACATGAACCATGAGCACAGGGAAGTTTCTGGGCATGTTAACAGCATAAGGATGGTAAAGCACCAACATGTAAGAGGAAAGCGTTTTCATATAGAAATTTCTAGGCATGTTTACAGCCAAAATTGCAGGGTAGGGTCGAATGCATAAAATTAACTAATAATAAAAAGAAAAAAGTACTTAACACGGGAAAAGGAAATCACTCTTCATTTCTAATTAAGTATCAAATCAAGCAATCACTTAACTTCTAAATTATCAAGATGGATTTTCACTGTGACCTAATAATATTCGATAATGACCATTTGACACCCAACCTCCTTTCAGTCGTTTCATTGTATAAACCAAATTACTTTTCGGGTTTGCCTTACTTGTTCTTCCTTAATAATCTCACCTTGCCATTCATATCCCCCACTGGTGAATGCAAGAAAGATATGTCTGAGTTGTTCCCCAATACTAAATGTCATGGGATCAGGCATAACGCACAATGCTTACATCAGGCCTACCCAGGAGATGGGAGAACAGAACCGAATTAAGTCTTCCACCCCAGCCCTTTAAAATTAACCTAGCTAACTATAGAAATTATATCCAATTACAATTTACAGCCACCCCCTCCCAAAAAAAACACACACACACACACACAAACAAATGGCATTGTATTACAGGGAAACGATTTTTTAGGGAAAGTCAATATTTCAAGCACAATTGTCTTTTCTATCTTGCAACTACTTGTTTTGCTTCTGTTTATGGACCAAAAATCATTTCCAAGAGTGGGAGGCCATACCAGTCATTACATATTCAGGGGCAGCATATCCATAAGTACCCATAACCCTGGTGGAAACATGGGTTTCATCACCTTGTGGTCCAGCTTTTGCTAGTCCAAAATCAGAAAGCTTGGCTGTATAATCCTGTGAAAGTCATTTATAACATCAAGTGAAGAGAATAATTATTCCTTTCTTGCAGTCATTAAAAAATATCCAGATGAAGGTTAAAATAATAGAAACTTACAGAGTCCAATAATATATTTGAAGTTTTGAAGTCTCGATAGATTACTGGCCTTTCAGCATTATGAAGAAAAGCAAGCCCCTTGGCAGCTCCAAGTGCAATCATCATTCTTGTAGCCCATGATAAAGGAACAGTTGCCTCTGGAAACCTCAGGGAAGATCATATCAACTTGAGTTAACAAAATACACCAAGAATCTAAGAACCTCCACTTCACTAGTTTCTGTATGACTAGCAACATTTCCATGGCTAACATAAAAATGGTTCATGACATATATTCAATATGTTGGCCTATGGTTTTACCCCCATATATATTTGAAGTGAAACAAGGCAAAGATAGCAAAAAAGAAAACGTTTCAACATAATTATGTAAAACTTCACTATTAATTAAAAGAAGATAGGATAAAACAACTAAATTCCTCAATTCACATAAAACTTTTATCCAATCTAAAAAGCCCTAGAGCAGAGGCCAACATTATCCAATCAACAAAGGGAATCATATAAGAGCCACAGAACATACTATGTCTTACAGAATTAGCATACAAAAACATTGTGTAGACACTAATTTCAGAGTTACAGACAACAGTAATGCTTTCAATAAAGCACCCACAAAACTCTAACACCCTTTCTCTATCAGTAAAAGAGTTCTAGGTCTCAAGCTGTCAATTTTTCATCATTCAAGATTTGACCCACATTAACAACTTAATCCGCCTAATCAGTAATCAGTACATTGAATAAGATGTCAATTTAATTAATTTGAGGGGTATAAACATTCAATTTTTCTTCAGTGAGTGTGAAACACTAGAAATAAAACAAAGCAACACAAAAAATGTTAAGAGGTAAAATACCATCTGAAAGGAATCGAAAAGATTCTGATGGGTTTTTCATTTGCGGATTGAGTTTTCTCAACATAAAAAGTGAAAGTTTACTGTATGAATTAATCTAATTCATGGAATCTGAGCAAGTATATTAATCACCATAAGATATGAGCTTGGATCATAATATAGATTTGAGGATATCATCTTGTTTAATCGCTGAGGAAGTCATGACAAAGATACACTGGATAGCAAAAGATATGGGCTTGGAGCTCAACCCAACATTTCCCCTCCTTATTTGTTTCACTTTCTAGGGGGAGCATTGTCCTATGTTATTGCGAAACAGACCAGTGAAAAAACAAAGTATAAAAGGAGATGCAAATGGTGAAAGAAGGATAAAATATGTTGCATACTTCGGAATAGATGATTCTCTAAACTTCCTCGAAACATGAACTCGTATACAAGTAGCCTGTGATCGTCCTCACAGCAGTATCCGATCAACTTAACCAAATTAGGATGCCTGAGCTGCCCCAGGAAATTGACTTCTGTCTGTGGTTGTACAACGAAGAATTGAATCACATTAAATTAATGAAGAAAAAACGCAAGTAAAACCATTAACAAGGAATCGAATCATACAAGCCACTCGCGATGTCCCTGAAGACCCTCCTTGTTTAGAACCTTGACAGCAACAGGAAGGGATTTGAGTCCAACTCTCACATTCTCGTCAATGTAACCTTTATAGACAGTGCCGAACCCCCCTTCTCCAAGGATATAATCGGAGCGGAAACTCTTGGTAATAGTCTCGAGCTCATACAATGTAAATGCAATGACATGAGTATAAAGTAGTGTATTCTTCCTAGCATCCTCGAAATTATGGCGCGGGGTAGAAATGTCACTCAGATCTGACACAGACCGATTATGCTTCTTCTCACCAGCACCACTTTTAGCAGTCAAAGACGACAAATGCAGCTGTTGAACTGCAAAATTCACACATTACTCAAAATGTAAGTCAATTCACCTTAATTCCACGAGTTCAACTTTACAATGCATGAAGCATTCAATTCAGAAGCCAAAAACACAGCACAAAGCCGAAAATGAGGATGCTGAGTTCGATTAGATTAGGTCAAAACAGTTGATATAATTAGAAACTTAAGCAATTCAGAATCAAAGAAGTTAACAGATGATCATACAGTGAAAGCTAGAGCCCTAGATCTGGAAGTGGAATAAGACAAAAGAAGAAAAAAGAAGAAGAACCTTGAGCATTGGAGACAACAGCCGATTCCTCTCTGGTCCCACAATTGCCCATTGAAGAAGTGAAGAAGAAGAAGAAGATGAAGGAAGAAGAAGAAGGGAAGGAGTTGGTGAGGGAGTAGCAATGGGAGTGAGTGGTTTTGGTGGTGAAGAAGCACGGGATGTTGCTATCCCCGAGGCCCAGAATTTCATTCTTCGCCTGCTGTGTACCTTTCCTTTCTTCTTTCTTTTATATATACTTTTTACGGTTCCAATAATACCGTATTTATTATTTCTAATTTCTATTAATAATAATATGCCACTCATTATCATACATTCATACTCCAACAAAATAATTAATCAACTACTTTTTTTATCTAATAAATAATCCAATACTTATTACTTTATTAGTACTATCAATTATATCAACCAACTAAACAATAATTAATTGAAGTGATTTTATTATTGGGCAAAAAATTGAAATGCTTATTTTTAATTTGTTAAATTTTAACAAAGTAATTATTATTATTAGTATTTTTAGCATTTGATAATCAATTTATTTAAACTAAAAAACTAAAGTGAGCCTCGTGTATTAAGGGGACAATCTACCTAAGAAATGGGATTCATAATAAAAAAATAAAAAAAAATTTAAAACATGGTCAACAAATATATCATAATATCTTACTGATCTGGGCTTTAGATTCATGTAAATATAGAAAACCTTTTGAGAGAATTATCCCCAATCAGACCTTACAATACATAATCTTGAGTTTCGATCCAATCAGATGGTCATATCAATGGAATAATTGGAATATTAACAAGAAAAATATTTACATAAATTTTTTTAAGAAATTGTTTCTAAACATTAAAAAAAATTACATGAGACTTAAAATTCAGGAATCTTATCTTTTCTATGGTCAAAATAAAATATTGATTTGCCCAATCAATCTTTTTTTATTGGGCACTACTAACAATTGATTGATCCAGTTTGTAAGAATGGAGATTCACAATGTATCAAATAACATTTATAACGAACCATTTCATGGTAAAAGAATTTTGTATTTTAATCAACATTATATATTAAAAAAAATGTATTCTTTCTTATATATTTCCGGTCCTAAATATAAGACTAATTAACTTTTTTAAGATAAATTAAAAAAACTAAAAAAAAATTTAATTTATGTATAATTAGATTATATATTAAAAGAATGCGTTTTACGGTTTTACCAATCACCTGCAAAAAGCTGTTAACTTTTTTTTTCCTCGTTCAAAGCAGACAAAAGCTGTTACCTTGGAACAGTGTTCAAAAACTTCCGCATCACGTGCGTCATGACTTATAGCGCTGAGCACAACGTCTGTGAGGATCTTTTCTGCAATCTTAACTGACTCAATTCAAGAGAAACAGCATGGGAAAATAAATAAATAAAAGGGAAGACACCACATGCACATCTGTCCCTATTTCCTAGTTTTATTTAGAAATATCTCACAATATGACAAACAAAAAGACAAATTTCTCTAATAAGATTGCCGATTACATGTGTGTAGGAAATAAATAAATGTTTGTCACTTTCAAGTCTTTGGTTTAACTTTTAAAAAAAAAAAAATTTTACACTATAAAATAAAAGGGTTAAGTAGCAATTTCACTCCGAAAGTAAATGCTTATGAACAATATTGCCCTCAAAGTTTTTTTGATCTTAATGTCAACTCAAAAGTTTTTAAACGTAGCAATGCTGCCTTTAGCTAATGACGAGACCAACAGACGTCTGTCACATAGGAAAAGATGACACGTTTAACGTCATGTGGAAGAGCCATGTTGGAGTTCATATGTGGGTTCAATGCGTTCTGATTCTATTAGGTCAGAGTGCTAAGGCATGAGTGTTTAAATCCCAAAGATTGTCAACGATTTCTAGGGCGTAACACGTAGGGCTGGGTTAGAGAAGAGGAATGGGGGAGTCGACAACTTCTACAACAACGACAAGGAGGAAGAGGGCGACAATGCATCCGCGTCTTCACAGAGAGGTTGTAAAAGTAGCTTCGTCAACGATGTGTCATTGTAGGGTGGTTGCACGGCTTTATATGTCCTGGACTGACCAAAACCCAGGCAGGAGATTCTTTGGATGCAAAAATTATCAACATGTAAGTGTAAATCCATTTTTATATTTTAGGTTTAAGAAATATTTGGTTACATTGTTGTGATGCCATTGAGGGGGCTTTATATTGTCCAGTTTTATGAGTTGGGAAGTGTTTATTTACATTATTTGAATGTACAAGGTAGGGGTTGTGGTTTTTTTAAATGACATGACGATGAAATGGGAAAGAAGGCAAAAGAGGTGATAAACGAGCTCCTGAGACATTTGGATAAGCTTAATGAGAGGAATCTGGGGCTAAGGAGAACAGATGAGGGAGGAGTTGCAAGATATATTGAAGATGAGATTGCAACCATTTATGCTAACATGAGGAAGAATGAAACGAGACTGAAGCTAGTTTTCTTTGCATTGTTCATGACGTGGTTTTTTTTAGTTTTATTCTGCGTTAATTGAAGGAGGTTTGGGGATGGAATCCAATGTTTAATGTAAGCGATATGGTGGGGAAAATCTTTTGGTTTTAAAACTATGATGACACAGTAATTGCTATGGAATTGGGG
This sequence comes from Acacia melanoxylon, assembly GCA_019022615.1. Taxonomy (NCBI): domain Eukaryota; kingdom Viridiplantae; phylum Streptophyta; class Magnoliopsida; order Fabales; family Fabaceae; genus Acacia; species Acacia melanoxylon. Next base: position 2,459,971 of record JAFJYJ010000066.1, on the reverse strand, counting down.
ATGGAATCCAATGTTTAATGTTTTATTTGAGTATAGCTTTCTCTGGATTGTTAATGTAAGTACTATAGGGGGGAAATTTGGCATTTGTAAATGTTTAAATGGTTAATGCCACTATAAGTAATGAACGAAATATGTGGAAGGAATTTATGTCATTCATCCCCAAGTTTAAAAACATTGACAAACATGAAAGAGAGGATATGGTAAAGAAAAGGAAGAACACCTAATATGTTAAAGCAAATGAACAAGAGCTAATGTAATATTAAGCAAACCAAAGCATTTCAATTTCACACCTAAGTGTACTTGGCATCACCCAAAAAAGGGCCAACATGAAGTGGCAACATTTACATTCTAATTTGTCCAAGTAAGAGTCACTTGGCAAAACACAAACCTAACCATGCCAATATCAAATGGCGCACATGATGATGTCTTTGGAACAAAATAGTTAAGCCTAAAGTGACAACTAATGGACCATAATTTATCCAACAGTCATTTGTTACAATATAAAACAAAACATGCCAACATCAAGTGGCGGGGAACAAAAGAAACCACAAAATGGAATTATCCCCTTCCCTTCCTATGCCCTTCCTCTTCTTGCAGCAGTCTTCTTCCTAGTTGTAGAAGTATTAATCATCGATTCCTTGTGCTGAAGAAGTTGTGAGGTTGTTATAGCGTGTTGTCGCTCCACAAGAGGCCTGGCGGATTGAATGGAAGATCAGAAGGAATGGAGACTGTTGATCCATCACCTTGATACTTGACTGTCTGAGTTCCTAAGCTTTGTGAAGATGAAGTCATGCTCCTTATTTTCCTTATTGTGGCCTCATTTGGGATTGGGAATCTTGTTTCAGGGTCTCCATGTTGCTCCATGTACTCTTCAGTCGTGCCCTCATGTAGAACAATTTAATGGTTCATAACAGGCTACACAATTAGGAACAAAAATATGTTAAGGAGGGCATTAAATAACTAGAAACTTAAAGCATGGAGTAATTGCCTACATTGTACACAACACGTCCAGAGTCCTCATCAATTCGAACTCTCATGCCACTTTCAACTTGACTCTTATAGAAAGCCCGTCCACCATATGGTCTTGAGCTTGTTTGAGATTGTTGAGTACTAATATTAGATTCACCACTCTAACTAGTGGTTTGATTTTTCTGGAACAAAACAATGGCCTCAGCATGGCCATATTGCCAATAAGCAATAAGCAAGAGAGAATAGAGAGGGAAGAGAGATGAGAAAGAGAGAGAGAGAGAGAGAGAGAGAGAGAGAGAGATGTGAATAGCATATGAATTCACATACAGTCAAGGCATATCTGAATTACAACATGACTTGATACAAAACTATCAGTTTGTGAGTGCATGATGCTAGCTACATATAATGGTATACATGCACAACAATCACAGAAAGAGAAAAACATATGATCTCTGTTCAAAAGGTATATATATCATCAAAATGTGGTTTTGATGGAAGCAACCTTTGGGTTGATTTTGCCAAAAAGTGGTTTTAACCCTACCTAATATGATTCCAAACACACCTTACATCATATCAAAGTATCTACCCAATAATGCATGTCTTGGTTATAACAACACAAGGCACATTAAGTTATAACAAAACAATGGCCTCAGCATATCAACAATGGCCCCATTGCCAATAACCGATAAATAAAACATTGGAAATAAGCGATAAGCAATAAAATTTCAAACCATAGGAATTTCTAGACACACCAGTGCCAATAAGAAATACACATCAGTAATTTTCATATATACCAGCATATCAATAAGTTACATACACACCAGTGAAATCAATATATAAGGTTATGCAACACTTACATGCTTGCATGTGGCTTTGTTGTGGCCTTCTTAGTGAAAAATGGAGCATTTTCCAATTGACCCTCTTTTTGACATCTTCTCAGTAGGAGGTGAAGGAAGATCAATGTTTATGTCCATATTGGGGGTTCTCTGGTGTTGTTGACTAGTTGCTCTTTTCTTTATTTTCTCGATTCATTTGTCCTCTTCCTCTACTTGGTAGGTCTACCAGGAAGGGTGCATAATGGAAGTTTCCATGAGCTACAGCTGATCAACTTGCCAAAAGCCCTTGCCTCTAACAGGTTGGAACTTGGTTCTATAACTAGATAAGTATACCGAGAATAAGGATGCTTTGTTTAGTATGGGGCACTCAAATCTCCGGCCTGAATGGGTTTAGTGCTATGTTTTTCTAACACCAGTGGGAAACAGTTAAGGATTCTGTTGTTCACTTTATTAAGCAGGTGTTTCATAATCCTGAGCTGATTCGTGATATTAAAGGGACTTTTATTGTCTTAATCTTGAAAAAGAATCACCCCAAGACTTTTAGAGACCTTAGGCCAATTAGTCTATGCAATGTCATATATAAATTGATTACAAAGGTAGTGGCAAATAGAATGAAATGTTTTATGCCTCATGTTATCTCTCCTAACTAGTGTAGCTTTGTTCCAAGACGACATAGTTCAAATAATAGCCAAGAGGTGATTCATTCTATGTGAACCATGGGAGGGAGGGAGGGTTTTATAGCCATCAAAATTGATTTAGAGAAGGCGTATGACCGAGTGGATTGGAAGTTCCTTATTAAGTTTTTGCATGAACTTAAACTTCTTATGAACCTTATCCAAGTGGTGGAGCAATGTATTAGCACTACGAATCTGCACTTGTTATGGAATGGTAGTAAGGCGGAGTCTTTCCATTCCTCACGCGGAGTCAGACATAGGGACCCTCTCTCGCCATACTTATTCATGATTTGTATTGAAAAACTTGTTTATATGATTCAAGAAAGAATGGAAAGAGGGGTATGGAAGCCTATTAGACTAACAAAGAAGGGCCCACTAATTTCTCACATGTTCTTTGTGGGTGATATAATCTTGTTTACTGAAGCTTCCCTTCAACAAGCAAAGATGGTTCGTGAGTAATTCTTCCAAGACCCAAGTATTTTTTTTCAAAGAATATTAACCATAACAGGTGCATGGAGCTTAGTGCGACTCTCGAATTTACTCAAATAGAGGACCTTGGGAAGTATCTTGGGATGCAACTTCAACATAAGCAAGTTAGGAAGGAATCTTTTCAGGAGGTGGTCAACAAGGTTGAGGAAAGGTTGACTTGATGGAAAGCTACTTCATTCTCTCTAGCTAGACGGCCAACACTTATTTCCATGATCTCTTCAGCTATCCTTATGTATACTATGCAAACCTTTCACCTTCCGAGTAATGTTTGTGAAACTCTAGATAAGCATAATAGATCTTTCTTGTGGGGTAACACTACGAAGAGTCGACGAACGCATTTAGTAGCTTGGGACGAGGTGTGTAAGGAGAAAAGGCAGGGCAAGTAGGGTTTGCGGCATGCTAGATTTCAAAACCAAGCATTCCTCATGAAAATGGGATGGAGGCTTGTGACACACAAGGACGCTTTTTGGGTCAAACTGGTACGGGACAAGTATAAATGTGGGGAGGATCTTCTCCTCGCATAGCTCCAAAACGTCTTGGATCAATTGTGTGGACTGGAAACAAGAAAACTTGGGATACCGTTCATGATGGAATCAAAATTGATCATGACGCTAACTTGGTGAAATGGAAATGCTCCGGAGAGACATGGAGAATTTTCTATGAAATCTGCATACAAAGGTGTTATCAAGGAATGCGACGGTACAGGGAAGGGATTGGGATAGAGTGTGGAAAGTTTGCACACCACAATGATGCAAGACTCTTATTTGGTTGGTAGCTCGACATTGTTTGCACACGAAAGCTAATCGAAAGAGATAGGGCTTGACAATATATGCGTGCTACTCTATGTGTGAGGCATAATTAGAAGATACTATACATGTTTTTAGGGACTTTACATTCTCAAAAGTCATATGGCGGAAAGTGGTGAGCCCAACGAGGTGGCACATGTTTTGCAATATGAACTTTTTGGACTGGGTGTGGTGGAATATAAGAGGCTATAATGACGCAAGTAAGGAGTGGGCTTCCAGATTTACAATCTTGTGTTGGTGGTTGTGGCGATGGAGGAACTTATGGGGAGAGGAAATGTATCTCAAATGATAGTATTATCACCAACACAAGCGCAATGGTGGAGTGCATGCAACTCACTAATGACCGTCTAGCAGGGACGACAATTCAGGGGGCTACCAAGGCCCCTAGTCGAGAGTCTTGGCGACTACCGGAAGAGGGTTGGATGAAGGTGAATGTTGACGGTTCTTTTTCAGCAACTATTACTAAAGGTGCTTGTAGGGGCCTTATTTGGAACTCTTCTAGAAGATTTATTAAAGGTTTTATACATTCCATTAAGGACGGGGATGAACTATCAGTGGAAATTTGGGCTTGTCTTTTAGGTCTCAAAATAGCATGGAATATGGGCTCTAGGGAAATGTGGGTAGAAATTAATTCCATCGAGTGTCTCAAATTGATTCTCCATGAGCATGGCCCATCTCACAAGAACTCCGGTCTCTTGCATGAAGTTAAAGTGTTGTTGGGTATGGATTGGGAAACAAAGATTACCTACGTGCCTCATTCGCGTAATTGCGCAGCAGACTATTTGGCGAAGAGAGGCATTGGGTTGGGTCTGGGGCATCATGAATTATATAAGCCTTCCAAGGATGGTGCTGCTTTGTCAGGATTGTAATGGGTGCAATGTTCCTATATATAAGTATTAGATAAGGTGTCTCTAACTACTCCCTTTGGTCCTAATTATAAGATATATTTACCTAATTTTGGAGAGATTAAGGATAGTAGTTAAATTGATTAATTGTATTTATTTTCCCAAAATGCCCTTGTTTAAAATTTAAAATGACATCTAGTTACTTTGATTCTCTTTCTTTGTCGGACCTCTCCTACCTTACACACAACTTCTTGGAGCTTTCACACAATCGGTGTCGTCGATCTCCCTCAACAACTTTCGGTCTACTCTTGGAGGTTGGAAGTGTAATTTAATAGTGATGTCATTATTAAATATGGCAAAAATTGTTCAAAATTATTTTATTAAAAAAACAAAAAAAAAAAAACAACAGAGTTAAGGTGTATGTGACATTAATGAGTTGCAAGCATTACTCACTTTATATAATATATAAGTGCATTATTAAATTATTATTGTGTTTAATTATTATAGAAAAAATATCAATAGGGGTATTTTGGAAGAAATTGACAAAAATTAAAACTTTATCCTATAATTAGGGCGAAGATCAACTCCCAAATGTTGTCATGTAATTAATATCGAAGGGAATACTTAATATCCGAAATGGATAGGGGATAGTTGGTTAGGAAAAAAAGAGAGGAGATAAAGTGAAATGAAATCTAATCATTTAGGACCAAAATGAACCCCAACAAATTCCTTTATTTAGAAACAGAGGTAGTTTTATTTTCTATTTTCGTCGCTATTAATTCTTGGTTAATGTCATCCAATCATTCACTCTTCATAAATAATGATATTTGTATAAAATAAATTACATTTATTATAAATTTATTACATATAATTAATTTTAACCAAATTTCTGAATTTGGTTACTTTTATATCATGAACCTTAGGGACTCGCCAGATCTAGAAAATATTTCAAGGCTTAAAGAATGTTCATAAAAGTGATTATAGATTACTCACAACCAAAACGTTTTAATCACAACATTTACAAAGTTACTGATTGTCTGGCTTTTATGTTATGAGAACTCGGTTTCAAACAAGCCATTGTTTTTTTGGATAATAATAAACACTTATTTTAAATTTAATAGTTTTTGTTTTGTTTTGTTATTGAGAACTCGGTTTCAAACAAACCATTATTTTTTTTGGGTCCATAATAAACACTTATTTTAAATTTAATAGTTTTGTTTTTGTTTTGTTTTGGACAGGCTCAGAAGAGGACACAGCCCAGACTTACTTCATGTGGGTGACAACCCGTACGTACCCCAAGCCCATAAACGAAGAGTACTACTCTCTTGTCTGTTCACTTCGTTTTTTTCCTCACAAAATATAAATACAAAATATATTGTTTTTGTCTAACAATACAATATAAATTTATAACAAATTAGATTGATATGAATATAACTATAATTGCCTCTCTTGGAATTAGTTTGGTAGAAGGGGATTTTTTTTTATTTTAAGTTGGATTTAAAAAAATTAGAGAAGTGACGTGAAAAATTTTCATTATATTTTTTACTCTTTTATCTTTCATTTTTTTTTATTAAAATTTTATAGCCTCACTTTTTAAATTTTTTAAATCCAACTACAAAATGATGGCAAAAAAAAAATTCAACTACAATTTTTTTTGGGAAAATGACAAATTGATCCGAAGGGCCATAAAAAATAGCAAAAAAAGTCAAAAGCAAATTGATATGATATTATTTGTATTGATAACGGGAAGTCTTTGTATTAACAACAAAATTTAAAGACTTGGTCATTCACAATAGAAAAAGCTATATTCACAAAATAAAATAAAATTAAACACCTGGATTTTGTTTATTTCGAGTCACTGGATCTGATCATTTACAACAAAAAAGTAGATTCACAACAAGTGTTATATTCACAACAAAATTTAAAACCTACCATTCACTACAGGGAAGTCTTTATATTCCCAACAAATTTTAAAAACCTGGATTTTGGTTCAATACAAATAATATAAAAAAAAAAGTCTCTAAGGACTTTTTTAATATGTAAATTTTTGTTGGGACTTTTTTATAATTTTTTATGGTCCTTGAACCGACTATCATTTTCCCAATTTTTCCGTCTCCTCCAAATCTCTTATACCAAACAACCCCTTAAACACCAAACGTGCATAATATCCACAAGGCTTTATGGTCTAGAGAATAGATAATACCAAGTTCCTCTTTATTACGTGTGAAGTTATGAGTTTAAACTCTCGCACGTAAATTATATTAAAAATAAAAATATGTGCATGAGATCTACATTTTAATTATTCATAGATTACAAATAATGTAATTTATTTTTTTTAAGAAAATGTAGAAGGACCCACCTAATTACATAAATTCAAAGGCCACATGGGGATGCTTCATTGCTTCTAGTAAGATCTAGAATCTTATTTGACTAGGATTCCAAATTTCCAATCAAACCTAAAAGCCTTTATATTTCTTGAGGTTCAAGCTAGATCCATAGTCCATTTTAATTGGCACTTTCCTCTAATTTTTGATTTTTTTAAACAAGCTAGATCCATAGTCCATTTTAATTGGCACTTTCCTCTAATTTTTGATTTTTTTTAAAGTGCCAATTAAAATGGACTATGGAATAACTAAAGTTGATATGTCAAACAGTAGATTCCTTTTAAGAACAGATTTTTATCACTAAAAAAAAAAAAGAATCCAGACATTTCCCTTATAATTTACAAACTTTAAATTAAAATAAACTTCGAAGAGATTGAAACTTTTGGGCCCGTAGGAATAAGATACTCCCTCCCATCACAATTATAAGACAACATTTGAGAATTGATTTTGGTCCTAATTATAAGACAATATTTTAATTTTTATCAATTTCTTCCTAAAATACCCTTATTTTGTTCTCTTAAGTGTATTTGGTTTTTGATGAGTGTATGTATGTTGATATATGGATTCTTACGGTAAATAAAACTTTTAAATTGTTGGATTTTAATTTATTTATTAATCTGCTGACATTAATTTGTCAATATATATATATAGACACACATTTACACACACATACACAATACACAAATATATATAGACACACACACACATATATATGTATGTGTGTGCGCGCGCATGCGCGTGTGTTTATACATATATGTATATTTTGTGTATCTATATGTGTGTACATATATGTATATCTTTGTGTATGTTTGTCAATATATGTGTGTGTGTGTGTTTTTATACATAAATGTATATTGGTGTATATGTGTGTACATATATGTATATATTTGTGTGTGTTTGTCAATATGTGTGTGTGTATGTGTGTGTATACAGATATATATAAATATGTTTGTGTGTGTCTTTATACATATATGTATATTTGTGTATCTATGTGTGTGTGCATATATGTATATTTTTTTGTGTATTTGTCAATATATATATGTGTGTGTGTATACAGATATATATAAATATGTTTGTGTGTGTCTTTATACATATATGTATATTTGTGTATCTATGTGTGTGTACATATATGTATATCTTTGTGTGTATTTGTCAATATATATATGTGTGTGTGTGTGTGTAACAGATATATATAAATATGTGTGTGTGTGTGTTTATACATATATTTATATTTGTGTATCTATGTTATGTGTGTGTACATATGTGTATATCTTTGTGTGTGTGTCAATATATATGTGGTGTGTATACAGTTATATATATGTGTGTGTCTATATATATGTATGTGTGTAGATATATGTACACACATATGTGTGTGTGTATAATATACATATTTATGCATATATATGTATATATAGCAATTATTTCAATTAGAAAACATGTAGAGAAAAAAATTAGGTCAAAGAAGTATGTAGTAAAGGTTGTTGATTCACTTTTACTTATCTCATTTTAAATTTATATAAGGACATTTTAGGAAAATGAGTAAAATTAACTAATTTAACTCCTCTCCTTAATCTCCCCAAAATCGGTTAAATATGTCCTATAATTAGGATCGGAGGGAGTACTAGTTAAAGACAAGGACATGAAGAAAACGCATGAAAAACGAATATTCGGAATATTCCTTCATATTAAACGGTTCCCTCAACTAATTTTTTGACCATCCTTTGTTTTTTTTCTTTTTAAAAAAAAAACATTGTTCAATTTTTTATCACGGTCCTCGGTTTAATCCAAAGGTTGGAAGATGCTCTGGTATTTGGCATCCCATTTCTTTTTCAATTCTTATTCCTTATTCTTTATTTATTTATGTTCAGTTGTCAATTCCATTTTCTCGTTTTCCACCAACGAAAATTTCATGTGCTCGTCATAGAACATAACTGTGGGAGATATTAAACTGATATTAATTAATTAAGATCCAACGTTAGTTGATTAAGACCATGTATTTGAAATGGTTAGTGACCATAATCTATGTATGATCTTACAATATATATATATATATATATTATCGGCTAAAATTTTTAATAATAAAGGGTTAAAGGGTAAATTTATCCATGAAGAAATATTTAGGGATATACATATGACACAATAAAGTATCTTAGTTATACAAATACACAAAAATATTTAAAAACAGTGTAAAAATGCCACGACTATCAACGGTTATATAAGGTCTCATAAGTTGCATTTTAATCTTAGGATATATTTGGTTTTATAGTAGAGGTTGTTACCAACAAAATATGGTTTTGATAACTTGACAATAGTGTATAAGATTTTATTTTGGTCCCTTAATTTTATAAAAATGTCAATTGTTGAGTTCTAAAGACATTAACAAAAGTGTTAAAAATGAAATTTTAAATATTGACAAAATATGATCAATTACTTAAATATTAAGCTTAATTTTCAAAATAATAATGACTGCCACAAAAATTATCATTTGAAACTATCTGTATTAGGGCTAAATAATTAAAAAGATGCTTTATAAAATTAATGGATGAAACTAAAATATTATACAAAGATAAAAATCAAAAGTATATTTTTTATCTTTTTAAAATGAAGCAAAATATATGAGTCTTTTAATATATGATTGACATACTCCTTCCGTCCTTAATATAAAATATATTTTAAGAGTTGATCTTGATGTTAAATATAAAATCTGATTTTCATATTTGTTAATTTTTCCCTAATTTACATCTATTAATGCCTTCTTAATAATAACCAAATATGAGAAGAAATGCGAGAATTAAGGAAGATGACTACGGTGTTTGGAAAAAATATATCATATCAACTAACTTAACTAACATTTTTAATTTAATCAAATAAGTTAAATATATTTTATTATAAGAAACAAAAAGAGGAAAGAGGGGCTATTTTTTTTGGCCGATGAGGTAGCATATTAGTATTTAGCAGAGTATTAAAGAAAATTAGTGGAGTGTCATGGAATAAAGATGTTTATTGGGGAGACAATATTAATGATGTTTGATTTTATCAAATAAAACGCTCCTAAAGTAGGCGTGCAAGGTGATGCAATTTCTTCACAATTGAGTCTTCACTATCAGTTGGCATGGGTTGAGCAGTATAATGCTCACCGACATGTTCGCGGGATGGTCAACTGTCATTGAATTTAGTCTGTCTTCTATTTTATGCTTTTGTTCTCGGCTTTGTATTGCCTAGTTTTCCCAGTTGTTATTTTCCTGAACGTTGTTTTAATTCCGGATTGTTATCTTTCTCCTTTAATAGATATATGATCTTTCTTGACCAAAAAAAAAAGTTGGCATGGGACATGTGTCAAGTGTACCTACCCCCAATGTAATCGGACGGCTCATGATCTGTAATGTTTGGAAGAACCGCTTCTTATTCTTGTTTTTTATTTTTATTTATTTTTGAATAAATCTTTTATACTTCTCTCGAACACTTGCATAGACACTTCTAGCATTTGTCATGCACCTTCTTGTTTCCTTTTTGACCTCGATTTGTAAACGGGTCGTGAAAAATTGGACATTAATTAGGTTTTTTAGATGGCAGGTGTCATCAGTTTTATAATAATTTATTACTAATATATTTATGACCACCGTCTTTTATTGGAATTGGAATTGGAATATTCCAAAAAATAAACCTATAATCGAAGTAATAATATAAAATAATACTACTATTGCTTATCAATATTCAATAATACTCCAATCTATCTATATTTGCAAAATTTTCCTCCAAACCTTTAGATGAAAGGTGTCATAAATTTCACAATAATTTATTAATATATTTATGCCCATCGTCTCTTATTGGAATTGGAACTGGAATATTCCAAAAACTAACCCTATAATCCAAGTAATAATATAAAATAATACTCCCTTTTCTCCCTTATAAACATAGAATAAAATTTATAGTTTAAATTATATCAAAATTTTATCTTATATTTAAAATCGGATTATAGTAATATTATTATTGCTTATAAAACATGTTTTTAACAAATATAACGGTCCATAAAGAGATAAAAAAAATTTGGCACTAAATTTTGACTATATAATTTGAAAAATGTATCATAAAATTTGAAATCCAAGCTAAATACTTTTTTTTTAATATATAAAAAAAAAAAAAAAATCAGTTTATGATTATTATTTTTAATTTTTTTGATTTATTTTTTTTTTTGAGATAATATATGTAAATATGGGAAAAAAAAAAAATACATACTTTTGATGTTGTAATAATATTTGAGTTTTTAATTTTTATGCAAGATCTCTTTTTGCCCCCTTTTTTGTATTTATATATAGTGATGGTCCAGAGGAGGCACGCCAACCGTATCACGATTCAAGGGTTGCAGCTTTCAGTTCCACTTTCCCGTGGCTGCCGTGGGTTAGCTCTACCTTCCAGTCTCGTCTATTGCACGCAGATCTTGACGATCCTCGATTAACGTATTCACTTTTCACATGATGTATCTTGCGATGATTTTTTCCTTTGTTGATGTTGAATATTGAAGAATTTGTTTGAATCTGAATCTTTCAGCGAAGCCTAAGGAAATGGGAAGCCCAGCAGTCTCATGGAAATTGCCCGATCACCCCAAGCTCCCCAAGGGCAAGCAGGTGGCCGTCGTCGTTCTCGACGGATGGGGTGAAGCCAACCCCAATGAGTATAACTGTATCCATACCGCTGAAACACCTACCATGGATTCCCTCAAAAACGTATGTATACTCCGATCTGTTTTTATCCAGATCTATATTCTTTTCAATACTCTGTAGCTATGTTTTTATAAAACCTTTTTATGTTATTTAGTCTAACAGTTAATCTATTCACCGGTGTTCTATTTGTTTATTAATGATGATATATAGGGCGCTCCTGAAAAATGGAGATTAGTCAAAGCACATGGAACTGCAGTAGGTCTTCCATCTGAGGATGATATGGGTAACAGTGAAGTCGGTCACAATGCTCTAGGAGCGGGACGCATATTCGCTCAGGGGTAAAATTAACCCTTCCTCTCGATTTAGCATAAACAGAACTGCTTTATAATTTCTGAGATTCGTAGCTTCATGGCCACTCTATCTTCACACTGTTGGATGGTTAAGAAATCAATCTTATTTGACATGAAGTTGTTTGGTATTATGAGACTTCTCTTGTCAATATATTCGATTTGCAGTTTGATTGATCTGCGCTGTTTCTTTTATTGCGAGGGCTATGTATGTATGTATGATGTGTGTGTGTGTGTGATAGCACAGAGGGGGAAAAAGAGAGGAAAACAGTAGTAATTCATTCACAGAAAATCAGTAAATGGTAGGGTACAGTGCATATATCTCTGCCTAGCCACGATGGCACTAATTCTCTCTCATCTAACTAACTCAGCTGTTATTTACTATTAAGCCCTCACTATGGAATATCTATATATCAATATTCCCCCCTAAAAAGAATCCTTGTCCACAAGGATTTCATGAGTAGGAACTGCAACAGTGGAGAAAGCTGGAAATTGAGCTTGAATGACTGAAAGGTCCTCCCAAGTGGCATCTTCAGCCTAAGAGAACTTCCACTGAACTAAGATCTGGGTAACAGGCAGATTGTGACGACGAACAATCTTGCGACGTAAAATTGCTTCCGGTTCAAGAGCAAATTGCCCGTGGGCATCTGTGGGTGGAAGGGACTGCAGAACTGGACTAGAAGGTCCAATATGTTGCTTGAGAAGAGAGACATGAAACACCGGATGCACTCTAGTGGTGGGAGGAAGGTCCAGCTCATAAGCAACAGCGACAACCTTTTTTGAGGATCCGAAACTGACCAAAATAACGGGCAGCAAGTTTGTGAAGAGAAGTGTTATTCAGCAAATTCCGGTGGAAGGGGTGTAACTTGAGATAAACCATGTCGTTCAGAGCGGTGTTTATTAGCTTGCTGCACCATACGGTGTTGTGCTCACAGCAAATGGCTCTTGAGAAATTGTAGGGCAGTCTCATGAGACAGACAAGTGTGATACACTAAGTCATTAGAAGAATCTCCAGCAACATAAGGAAGATGTATCAGGGGTGTCACCTTATAAACGGCCTCGAATGGAGTCATGCCAATGGCTAAATGATAAGTGGTGTTATACCACAACTTAGCTAAAGGGAGCCACTTGACCCATTGTTTAGGGAAGTCCCCTGTCATGCAACACAGATAACACTCTAAGCAGCAATTAAGAACTTTTGTTTGCCCATCTGTTTGTGGGTGATAGGCTGATGAATATTGCAGATTGACCCCATACAAACGAAATAATTCCTTCCAAAACTTCCCACAAAAAATAGGATCTCTATCGGAGACAATAGACTTAGGGAACCCATGCAATTTGACAATATTGTCCATAAAAACAGTGGCGACATCCACAGCTGTAAAAGGATGTTTAAGAGCCATAAAATGAGCAGCCTTACATAATCGGTCAACCATAGCCAAGATAGTGGTTTTAGCAATAGATTTGGGAAGACCGCTAATGAAATCCATGGATAACTCAGACCACACATGATCTGGAATAAGAAGAGGCTATAGAAGACCCGGGGAAGCTACCAACTCCGGTTTAAAGCGTTGACAAACAATGCATTCACGCACAAAATTGCGGACATCTTTTTCCATACCTTTCCAATAGAAAAAAGAAGAGAGGCGCTTAAGGGTAGAGTGAATACCGGAATGCCCCCCAATACCATCAGCATGAAAGAAGGTAAGTAAATCCCGACGAAGAGTGCGTCAGCTGCTACCATCAGCTTGCCATTGCATTTTAGTAAGTGGTGCTGCCAAGTGAATTTCGAATGAGAGTGTGGATCTAACTCTAGGGCCTTAATCAAACTCTGTAAAGCATCATTAGTCAACCAAGAATCTCGAACTCTATCGTAAAGAGGCGAGACAGGAGCCGTGAGGGCTGAACAAGAACCATAAGCTCGGGAGAAAGAGCATCGGCTACCACGTTATCACTCCCTTTCCGGTATACAATCTCATAGTGTAAACCCCATAATTTATGCAACCATTTAAACTGCTCTTGACTAAGATCCTGCTGTTCTAATAAGTGCTTTAGCGGTAAATGGTCAGTACGGATAATAAACTTGCGGCCCCACAGATAAGAACGCCACTGTTTGACTGCAAAAAGAATAGCAAGAACTTCTCGTTCATAGGTGGACAAATGGCGCTTAGAGGAAGCAAGGCTCTTACTAGCATAGGCCAAGGGATGGCCATTTTGGGACAAAACTGCCCCCAAACCATACCCAGATGCATCTGTCTCGACAACAAAAGTCTCAGTAAAATTGGGCAAAGCAAGCACCAGAGGTGACATCATGACCACTTTAAGAAGTTCAAAAGCAGTAGCCTCAGGAGTCCATATAAACTTGTCATACTTCCGCAATAAATCAGTCAAGGGTTGACTAAGAGAACCAAAATTTCGGATGAAACGGCTGTAATAACCGGTAAGGCCAAGGAATCCACGTAATCCCGAAGGGAGGAGGGTCGTGGCCATGAAGAAATGGCTGCCAGCTTCCGAGGATCCGCTTGAACTCCCTGAGCATAGATAAGGTTGACCCAAGTAGTCAATTTTTGTTACAGCCAAGGTGCATTTCGAAGCTTTAGCAAAAAAGGTGTTGCTGCCTTAAAACTGACAATTTAGTCTCCAAGTGTTGCAAGTGAGAATTCCAGTCCTTTCTATAGACCAAGATGTCATCAAAGAAGACCAATATGAACTTGCGCAGGAAAGGCTTAAAAACAGAGTTCATGAGCCCTTGGAAAGTGGCTGGGGCATTAGTGAGGCCGAAAGGCATAACTAAGAACTCATATAACCCTTCATGAGTGCAAAAGGCAGTCTTAGGAACATCTTCTGCCTTCATGCGAATCTGATGATACCCAGCACGTAAATCAAGTTTGGAGAAGAAAGTTGCTCTAGTGAGTTCATCCAACAATTCATCAATAACTGGAATTGGAAACTTGTTCTTAATAGTGGCCTCATTTAACTTGCGGTAGTCCACACAAAACCGCTAAGTACCTTCCTTCTTTTGTACCAAAACTACAGGAGTAGCAAAGTCAC
This sequence comes from Acacia melanoxylon, assembly GCA_019022615.1. Lineage (NCBI taxonomy): Eukaryota > Viridiplantae > Streptophyta > Magnoliopsida > Fabales > Fabaceae > Acacia > Acacia melanoxylon. The sequence continues at coordinate 2,444,909 of JAFJYJ010000066.1, read as the reverse complement.
TAGAACTCTCACGTATAACTCCATTAAGAAGCATTTGTTGGATCTGTGATTCAATTTCAGTCTTCTGGACCGGACCATATCTATAAGGTCTACAGCGATATAGGTTAATCATTTTGAAGAGGAATAGAATGATCAAAATTTCTAGGAGGCAGACCAGTTGGTTCAGCGAAAACATCATTAAAATTATGTAAAAGGGTCTGCAATGCTAGCTGTTGTTCTTCAGAGTGATTGGAATCAAACTTCAAATTCACAAGCATTTGAGATGGAGTATGAATTAAATATAGTTCATTAGCTACAATAAAATCACGAAGAGCAAATACCTCCTCTGATTGAATGGTCACCTCAGCACCGATTCCCTTCAATTCCACTGGTTGGCCCTTAATTTGAAATTCGAAAGTCTTGGACTCCATGTTCATTGCAAATTTACCCAAAGTCTTCAGCCATTGAATTCCCAAGATTGCATCATATCCATTGACTTTCATGAGCAAGAAATCTGATGAGAAATATGAGCCACCCATTTCCCATGTTAAGTGACGCGCAAATTTGATGGGAATCAGCAACTGTAAGTCAAATTGGACTCTATTCTTGAGTGGGTAGCCGTAGTCGTTTAGCGATTGACGCATCGAGGATGTTGTGGGTGCTGCCCGTATCTATGAGAATGACGATTCTCTGATTCTTGATATGGCCCAACAGCTTTAAGGTGGAAGTATGCACAGAGCCCTCCACGGCGTTAATACTACCGTCAGCCTCACCTTGGATTTCCCCTACAGCATCTTCAAATTTCTCTTCATCCTCGTCAACCACTAGAGTGAAGAGGTGTGATTCCTTGCATCGATGGCCAGCACTGAATTTTTTGGAACACTAAGAGCATAGTCCCTTCCGGCGACGCTCATCCATTTCTCGTTTAGATAGCTGTCGAGTAGGCTTGTGCAAAGACAAATTTGCCGATGAAGTTGTAGAGGATGAAGGAGTAATCAGGCCCTGTTTGTTCGATGCTGCTAATGGATTCGATGAGTTGGGTTGTGGGCCTGGTTTAGAGCCCATAGTATATTCAACCCGTGACCCAAGTCCAATGGAGCAACCCACAAAGTAGAACCCGATGGTTCTTTCGATAGCGAGACGGAAGATGATCATGAGGAGCTTGAACAGTAGCCTCCTGCAACCGTGCTGAGTTCATCGCAGAAGCCAAGGTCGACAGCGTCAGATTGAGAACCAATTGCTGGATATCAGCTCGTAAGCCACCGATAAAGTGATTTACGGCAACTTCTTCAGCAACATCCACCTCCGACAATAACTCATCAAATTTCTTCTCGTAATCTGCAACAGGGTCATCGGCTTGTTGCAATTTCTTGAGTGCAATAAGTGGTTTCTCATCTTGAATCTCCGCAAACTTGGTCTCCATCTCTCGAAAATACCCTTCCCATTTGACCTCTGAAAAAGAACGGTGACGCATGAAAGTTTGATGCTAGCGAAGAGCATGACCCTCCAGGTGAATACTGAGCAATCTGATGCGGTGTTCTTGTGGAGTGCCATCCACCTCAAAGAACTGACGGCAACAATATGCTTAGCCGCGAAAGTCTGAACCATCGAATCGCGGAAATTTTACTCGACTCTGCTTAGTCGGAATGAAGTTAGGAGGAGACGTTTGTTGCAACTCATGGAACGACCCAAATGGTGGAATGCGATTGTGCAGAGCAGTCGTTGAGCTAGAGCTGCCGTCAGGACCTCCGTTGCCACCAGAGCCATTGTTGCCTGCAACGGTTTCTTTCCCGGTAACTAGAGTTAGAGACGCAAGTCGGGCATCCATGGTTTTCATTCCCTCTTCGAGTCTAATAGCTAACTTCTTAAGGTCATTAATGTCTTGGAAACTCTGATCAAAGTGAGTGTGCATCGTAGCCTGGAAATTCTCCAAACGGTGTTCGAGTTCACCTACACATTCCTGGGATCGTGTGTTCGGCGGTGGCGCCATGGCCAAACAGGAGCTCTGATACCTTTGATAGCACAGAAAGGGAAAAAGAGAGGAAAACAATAGTAATTCATTCACATAAAATCAGTAAATGGCAGGGTACAGTGCATATATCCCCCTCTGCCTAGCCACGATGGCACTAATTCTCTCTCATCTAACTAACTCAGCTGTTATTTACTATTAAGCCTTCACTATGGAATATCTATATATCAGTGTGTGTTTGTGTGTTTTAAATTTGCTTGCATACATTTAAGATCCAATAAATTTATTTACAAAAAAAGTGGTCTTCATCTTATCACAATTCTCATTTTCCAAAGCTTTATTGCTCTAATATATTGGAGGACAACTGCATATTGTAATTTTAATATCCTCAGACGTATTAGAACTTACTATTGCGTGCTAAGCTCCTGGAGTTATTAAAATAATGTGGACTTGCCCCCTTGTTTCTTTATTTGTTCTTTTAATTTTCTTGTTTATCTCTAATTATTGGCTTATCAATTGAGATTGGGGATATCTTGGGTCTGTAATTGCAGTGCAAAGCTTGTTGACATCGCTCTTGCCAGTGGAAAAATTTTTGAGGGAGAAGGTTTCAAGTACATAAAGGAATGTTTTGAAACTGGCACACTACATCTGATTGGGTTACTCAGTGATGGTGGAGTTCATTCCCGACTTGATCAATTACAGGTATCTTTTTGGGTACAGCTTCTCTGTTCCTTCATGTCTAATTTTTTTCTCTCCTTATATCAACTGTTTTTCTGCAGTTGTTGCTCAAAGGAGCTGGTGAACGAGGTGCTAAAAGAATCCGTGTCCATATCCTTACTGATGGCCGTGATGTTTTGGATGGCTCAAGTGTGGGATTTGTGGAAACTCTAGAAAAAGATCTTGAAGCATTGCGCCAGAAAGGTATTGATGCTAGGATTGCATCTGGAGGAGGTCGCATGTATGTTACAATGGACCGTTATGAGGTAAGGAATATAACTAGTATGCATCACTCCTATATTGCAGTTTAGTTGTAGTTGACCTCCATTGTTAGGACGAATGTTTATCCATACTGTCAAGATGGCCCTTTTTGTGGGGAAGAATGAGTGTCTATTTTTGTTCAAAATGTTCCAAAACAGCTCTGGAGCTTATAAAGAATCTAAATGACATGAATGAAGATCAGGATTGGTGTTCATTTTAAACTAAAAATTAAAGTTTGAATTTATTTGCTGTTTTAACTGGTGGGTTATTATGAACATCTTTATATTGCATTTGAAATTTGAAAAATTTGTTTAAAGCTCAATTATCTTTATATTTCTTGTATATTATTCTTATATTGCTCTCGGGACATACTGCAGAATGACTGGAATGTTGTGAAACGAGGGTGGGATGCCCAAGTTCTTGGTGAAGCACCCCATAAGTTTACAAATGCCATTGATGCTGTCAAGAAACTGAGGGAGGAACCAAAGGCCAATGATCAGTATTTGCCCCCTTTTGTTATTGTCGATGAGAATGGGAAGCCCGTTGGCCCTATAGTTGATGGTGATGCTGTTGTTACAATCAACTTCCGGGCAGATCGTATGGTTATGATGGCTAAGGCTCTTGAATATGAAGACTTTGACAAATTTGATAGAGTTCGTTTCCCTAAGATTCACTATGCTGGAATGCTTGAATATGATGGTGAATTGAAACTTCCTAGTCATTACCTTGTTTCTCCACCAGAGATAGACAGGACTTCTGGTGAATATTTAGTGCATAATGGCATCCGGACTTTTGCTTGCAGGTAAGCTCCCACTCGTTTCATCTATAACAGAACTTCCATTATCTTTTGAAATTTCATTTTAATTATTTGTGTTTCGAGATGTTCATTTTATTCTTGATTGACATATTACATACAACTTTGCAATGCTTAAATGTCAATTTATCAACTTTAGTTGGCTTAACCTGATGGAAAAATGATTCAGATTTTTGGCCTTTAGCACTAGAGATAAGGAGTCAATAACTTTGGATAGGGGAAATTGGACATGGGAAGTAAAAAATGTTTCTTGTTAATAAAAATGATCTCTGGTACGCAGGATTGAGTGATTATTTACTTCTGACCCTCTATCAGCTTGAACTTATTTTCTGTTAAACGGTGGGCCTTATATTAACATAATTTTCTTTCTTTTATTTTTTAATAGTGAGACTGTCAAATTTGGACACGTCACATTCTTCTGGAATGGAAACCGTTCTGGATATTTTAACAAAGAATTGGAGGAATATGTGGAAATTCCTAGTGACTCTGGGATCACATTCAATGTCAAACCAAAAATGAAGGCGTTGGAGATTGCTGAAAAGGCAAGGGATGCTATTCTCAGCAGAAAATTTGATCAGGTATTTAGAGTGATGCAGGTAATTTTTGAGATCAATGGTTTGGTTGGAATAGCTTTTACTTACCTGTCTGTTTTATATGTTGCATAGGTACGTGTTAATTTACCAAATAGTGACATGGTGGGGCATACAGGTGACATTGAAGCAACTGTCGTGGCTTGCAAGGCAGCTGACATTGCTGTGAAGGTATGAACTTTTTGTTTCAAAATTATCTGGAACGTTTTTGTAACAAAGAACATCATTTGTTTTATGATCTATATGGAATTTTGAGAATTCACTGTGGTGCAAGGTTTATCAATCAACATCAAACTAATAGGGGCTGTATTCGTTCCAAACCCCCCCCCCCCCCAAGGGGGCCTGTATTGTTCTTGAATCACAAACAATATGACTCATTTCAGCTCCATGTAGCTCCCCCCCCCCCCCCCAAAAAAAAAAAAAAAAAAATCTTCTCATTTTCATGGACTTCATGCAGCGTTATTTCTTCAAGAAAGTTTTGAAGTTATGTCTTCTGTGCATTGTAGAGGGAAAACTCTAGTTATTGAGAAGAAAAGGACAAGAAAGTGGACATCATATATGGAACTCATGCTTTTCAGTTTGTATATTATGAAACATATTTAACAATAATTTGACCTCATTTGTTTCGAGCTGGTAAAAAACCTTCATTTTCATTTCATTAAAATGTGCAGCAGGATTTTTTTTTTTTGGGTGGGTTTTTTTTTTTTTTTTTTTTTTTTTGGGGGGGGATTGTAATGTTAGCAATGGCAACCCATGATTTTTTTTTGATTTATTTTATTATATGTGATTAATTCTTATTGATTGCAAAATGGTGGACTTTTATCATTGTTATATGTTTATTTTGAGTTATCATTAGTGATTTTATATATAATTATTAATTACTTTTCCCCCAGATGGAGGGGAAAAGAAAATTTATCTGTGGTTGGACATCTACCTGCATCTGAGGAAGGAATCCACTTCTTGCATGTTTTTTTGTGTGTTGATTGCTGCTGTGAGAAATAAGGAAATTAGAAAGTGGAGATATGATGTGTTCTCATTCTGCCAACATATATGGTGATTGCAGATGATCCTTGATGCCATTGTTCAAGTGGGTGGAATTTATGTGGTCACTGCTGACCATGGAAATGCTGAGGACATGGTGAAGAGGGACAAGTCTGGAAAACCTCTACTCAAGGATGGAAAGATCCAAATTCTCACATCCCATACTCTTCAGCCAGTAAGTTGTCATAAATTCTGGTGGTTCCTGCCAGTTCTGTTAATATTAATAGCTCTGGCAGAATGTGAAAACATTGACATCTTTGCTATAAGCTGTAGGCCTGTTAACAAAGTGGTCTTTATCAATACAATATTTCATGCACATGTAGCAGGATTCCTCCTGTCCAACCGATAGAGTCCAAATTCTTTCAATTTTAAGTTGTGAAATGGTTCATTTTGATCAAATTAATCAATATGCCTATTTAACATAGTGGTCTTTATCAATACAATAGTTCATGCACATGTAGCAGGCTTCCTCCTGTCCCACCGACAGAGTCTAAAATGCATAAACTGCATTTATTGTGATGGATGTTTGTTCTAAATTTGGGTGCTTTTGCTGCGCCTCAGGTGCCTATTGCAATTGGAGGTCCTGGTCTGGCTCCTGGAGCAAGGTTCAGGCAAGATCTCCCCAAAGGTGGCCTTGCCAATGTTGCTGCCACTGTGATGAATCTCCATGGATTTGAGGCTCCAAGCGACTATGAGCCAACTCTTATAGAAGTGGTTGACAACTAGGATAAAAATACCTGATTTTTACGGAACAGAGAGAAGCTAGTTTTAGCCTTCAATTGAAATAATTGACAATCCTTGTCCCACTACTTTAATGTGGGTTTTTTCTCTCCTCACTTTAAGCTATTGTCTGTATTATCCTGGGCTGGTGACCAAGGATCACTTGGTAATGCGATTTTGGATGCGGCTCTTTTTGTGAAGACCCTGATTGTTTCTAATATACGAAGTCGGATTACATTTTATGGCTGTCTAGCGTGCAAGACAACCTCTCTATGTTCTTGCATTATCATACTATTGATGATATTATAGTCACATCAATTTCGAGCAGCTCTGACTGTAAATCAAGACTTAGAAGGGACATACATGGTTTGCATATGATATGAACCGAAACTCCTAGTTCTTTCCTATGATGAAATTTCAGCTCATGGATAAACATTGGAAGAATAGTCTGTCTTGTACATTGGCACGCATTAACGATATGACTGTCTCATAATTCATAGGATCATGACTCCAGCTGTGTCAATTTTTGATCGAAATACTTTCATTTTTTAATAAAGAAAAAAAACCTTTGAAGTTTCAAGAACTCATCGAGCCAACAATTGATTCTCTTATACTAAAATCGAAATAGAAAAAAAGGATTTTTTGATTTCTTGATCTGGTTTGTGGTATGTTTTAATTTAAAGGTAAAAAACATTATTATTAGAACAAAATAGTGCAACATCAGTTTTTTTTTTGCTCAAGCAACATCAGTTTGAGTAATCATTTTTTTTATATAATCAGTTTGAGTAATCATGTTATTAGGATCCAGTTTCATCTGGACCGTCATATGAGATTTGGATGTTTCAAATTTAAATTTTCTTACTTTTTATTTTTAAAATAAAAAAAATCATTTTTAAAAAAATATTAGTTGAGACATTATTTTTATTTTAAATTCTCTACCCATTAAAATAATTTTTTAAAAAAAAAAAAAGTGATAAAAAAAAAAAAAAAAAATCTAAACCGTTTAAATCTTATATAGATAGTCCAACATGGATAAGCTCCACCTACCTACGGAAACTGGATCCCATGTTATCATTGCCAATCGGATTATTGTGTCATGTATCATGTCCTATCACACTTAAGCCTCTCATGCATCCCATGTGATTTGAATAATAAGTTGGTCTCTTCAATTTTGCATATAAATTTTTTTGGCTAATAACTAAATTTTGGACTGAATATTGCATGGAATTTGAGATTGGAAGCTGAACTATTTGTAACACCCAATGAAATGCGCGAATTCTATTAACTAACATAGATATTGCAATTGATGATAAGCGTGACAATATTTACTCGACAGTTAATTGAATTTGGAGATGAACTAGGCTTCATCTTCTCCTAAATAGGCACCATAATTGGTTGATCCTTTCTAATTTTAGACTAGGATTTTCAGAACTTTTGAGCCATGAAAAACAGAGTCAAACAATTCACTCTGCAAAATTAACATCTCCCATATTTCTCTCCTATTCTTTTGGGATACTTTTATCATCCAGAGTTTCAAACCTATCTGTTCTCTATTATCTCATCTCAACCCACTAAACCAATCTCTTTCCTTCTTCCTTCCTCATTTTGTAATCTTCTTCTTCACCTCCTTCCTGCATTTGTCTAACCACCATCACAGAATACATTTCAACACACAACACAGATTACAACAAAGACAACAGTAACAAGAATAAAAATAAGATAATATTTTCTTGGCTTGATAATCTCAGAGAGGTAATGGAAGGATTTGATGGGTTGATACAGAGGCTTTTGGAAGCAAGGAAAAACAGAGGCAAGAGGGTTCAATTAATTGAATCAGAAATTCGTAACCTTTGTATCACTGCTAAAGAAATCTTCCTCAGCCAACCTAACCTTCTTGAGTTGGAAGCTCCCATCAATGTTTGTGGTACTTCTTTTATTTTCCCCCAAATTCCAGAAAATCGCATCAAGAAAAAGATTCAATTTTGATTATCTCATATGTATATTTTAAATGTTGATCAGGGGACATACATGGGCAATACCCAGATCTGTTGCGATTGTTCGAGTACGGTGGTTTTCCGCCGCAATCGAATTACCTCTTCCTCGGAGATTACGTGGACAGAGGAAAACAGAGTATTGAAACCATATGTTTGCTTCTCGCCTACAAGATAAAATACCCGGAGAATTTTTTCCTTCTCCGAGGGAATCATGAATGCGCCTCCATAAACAGGATCTACGGATTCTACGACGAGTGCAAGAGGCGATTCAGCGTGCGACTGTGGAAGGTATTCACGGATTGTTTCAATTGCCTGCCGGTGGCGGCGGTGATCGACGACAAGATCCTGTGTATGCACGGCGGTTTGTCGCCGGAGATGGAGAGTATAAACCAGATAAAGGAGCTAGAGAGGCCTGTGGATGTGCCGGATCAGGGATTGTTGTGCGATTTGCTTTGGGCAGATCCGGATAAAGAGATCACAGGTTGGGGTGAGAATGATAGAGGAGTTTCGTTCACATTTGGAGCAGATAAAGTTGCAGAGTTCTTGAAGAAGAATGATCTGGATCTCATATGTAGGGCTCACCAGGTAACCATACTCCTTCTTTCTCTTCTCTCAATTCTGTGATCTTCTCCTCATGGTCCATCCTTGTTGATGGTAAAAATAAGGAAAAATCCTTTAGATCCAATAAAAAATTGTCAAAAAAATGTCAGAGAAAATTCTGATTTTAAAAAAGTTTCATTAACAACTTTAGTAGGTGATTAACAACTTCATCAGTGAGTTTTAACAACTTTTTAAAACTTTTTTAATATCAGAATTTTTAGGAGACTTTTTTAACATTTTTTTGGTTTCTTGAAACCTTAAAGGGATTTTCTTTAAAAACAATTACTTCTCTCCATGTTTTGTAAGTAGATAAAAATAATTTACAGATTTTAAGAAAATTAGTTATCAGTGTACCAATGAAAGCGGAAAGGCTATTTGGCTTTATGGACGGAACTAGATATGTAAAGGTAGAAAATATGAGCACTTTTTGGGAGCTTTCTGTCAGGGCTTGGTCGTGACAGTCCCACATCAAGACGAGGGGTTTTTGGTATATATAATATGTGATGTGTTTCTACTATTAGTATATGCTTTTGTGACAATGGTTAGGTCTCACAAAGCTAAATGTGCTCAAACAGTTCCTGGTGTTGAGGGTCAGTAATATTCAACTCAAGATGACCATTAAAAAAACACATTTTTTTTAAGAAATATCTGATTTAGAATTTTGTAAATTCAAAGTTCTTCTTCTATCTTTTTCTTTATAAAAATTTAAAAAAAAAATAGTTAAGTTAGTTATATTAATTTCCACAAAGCATTCTTTTTTATTGTCACCTACACCATTGATGAAGCTGCAATGATTAGGATTGTTTGAAAAGGACATTATAATTTTTTGAGAGAAAAGTGAATGGAATAGCTAGCTCATACCTACTTTATTATGTGTATTTTAATAGCATGTCTTTTTTTTTTCTTCCTCTTGGGTTAAGTAGCAAATCCACCTTAAAAGTTAATTTTGCCTTGAAAGTTTTTTCAGCTTTAATGTCACTCCAGAAGTTTTAAAACATAGTATTATTGCATTTTTCTGTTAAAAAAGTAACTGTTAACGTCAATTGTTAACGGTATCGAGCCAAATTTCTACGTTTTAAAACTTTCAGGGTGATATTAAACTTATAAAAACTTTCAGGACAACATTGCTCCTAGGCGTATACTTCTGGGGCGGATTTGCTGTTTACCCCATTTTTTTTGCCATCGATTTTAATAACTTATGTCACCTAATTTTTTTTTATGTCTTATCTTAAGGGTTAAGTAACAATTTTGTCTCGGAAGTACACCTCCAGGAGCAATATTGTCCTAGAAGTTTTTTGGGTTCAATTTTGCCTCGAAAGTCTAAAAACGTAGTAATGTTGCTCTCCACTAACGGTAGACACTGACAGAGTTACAACACTCGAGTATGATACCCTCACACTCGAGTATGCACGGTCTTCTTCTTCTTCTTCTTCATCATCACATTCGAGTGTGTGCTAACTCCGTCAGTGTTTATTGTTTGTGAAGGGTAACATTGCTACGTTTTTAGACTTCTGGGACAAAATTGAGCCCAAAAAAACTTTCAGAGCAACATTGCTCTTGGGGGTGTACTTACGGGACAAAATTGCTACTTAACCCTATCTTAAAACATCTAACTTTACTAACTGAGATTTTTGTTTATATTAACAATTCATTTCTATCCAACTGATTAATTCAGCCGCCCGTGGGGTTATCCGTCTAGTTTAAACCTAAAATGAATAATAAATGTTTCCCTTGAAATTTGTATATCTCTATTTTATTTAGAAAACCAATAGTTTCTTTTTATACGTTGCATTGTTCCTGAATAATTCACTGTTTATACATATGCTCAAGTTTATATTTTTCAGAATTTGTACATATATATTTTAAAACAAAGACTAAATTATACAAATTTCTCTGAAGTTCTGTAAATTTATATATACTTCTCTTTTATTTTAAAAATATATATACAATCAAATTGGCGTGATTTCAATAAAATTCAAGACTTAACCAAAAAAAAAAAAAACAAATTTCAGGGATCTGCATTATTGTCTCATCATGTTTAGGGGAAAACCAGGTATTAATCTTAAAAATAGGAAGAAAATGTGTAGTTTTAGAAAAACATAAAAAAAAGGTCAGTATAATTTAATTAATCTTATCTTGAAAGAATATCTAAGTGAATTATAATTCAATCAATGATTTATGGAATTATATAATAATAATAAATTATGTAAATTGATGACAGGTGGTGGAAGATGGGTTTGAATTTTTTGCAGAGAGACAACTAGTGACAATATTCTCAGCACCAAACTACTGTGGAGAATTCAACAACGCAGGAGCTCTCATGTGTGTAGACCAGACATTATTGTGTTCCTTTCAGATTCTCAAACCTTGGAGAGGAAGCAGAAACCCTCAACTTGAATAATAATAATAATTATTATTATTGAATAATTACTAGTCTTATCATTAATTTTGGAATTTAATTAATCTCTCCCCCATCTCTTGATAAATAAATAAGATAGGTGGGTTCACCCCCAACTAATTTGTTCATTCTTATAACTTCTGGGGTTTTTTTTAATTGATTAGGGCTTTTTTAATCTGTATTTGAATGTATGTATTAGAAAACTATGATTTGATAGTGAGCAATTGTACAAGTTTGTTCATTCTACATTCTAGTTTGTTTCCAAATGAGTATTTAATCCTTTCAAATAACTATAAGGGTTAAATTGTAATTTTACCAACAAAGTTTTTTTTCCGAGGAGCGTCTAGTACAAATAAGTTTTGGAAGGGGCAAGCATATTAATAAACAATTTTTAAAATGGCGCATATTCACTAAAGCGTTAAATTTCACTAAACGTCTGTTAGGCTTTACTTCAAATTGGCCTTAGTTAATTTAATGGACGTTTGATGAAATTTAACAGCCTTGATAAATTTCCAACATTTTAAATTATTTATTAGTATTTTTGCCCATTACAAAATTTATTCGTGCTAGACACCCATAAAAAAAAAAAAAAAAAACTTTGTTGGTAATATTATACCTTAATCCTAACTACAAACATAAAATAGGCATTGAATGAGTATGCGTTACTAAATACAAGATTTAAGTTGAGGAGTTTGTTTTAATTATAAATATAGAATTTTGGTCCACCTTATTTCACAAATCTATAAATCTTTTTTCAAATAATCCTTTATATTGATTGCACATACTAAAAGCGGTTTTGATCAATAAGCCTAGTTTTCAATGTAAATGATTAAATGAGTATTTTACAGAAATTAACTCGCATTTATTACAAATAATTAATATATCTTTAATTTCTGTAAATTAGTTATCTAATTTCTACATTTAGGATCATAGGAAGTTTTTACTAAAGGTTAATGAAAAAGTACTCTAACAAATGAAATCACTTACATATGATTTTCATTTATTAAGAAAAAAAGCTTATATAATCGAATACCAAAGATGAGTACTTTTAAAAGTCTTGGAAAAGAATAATGTGTTCATGTTGCATATATCAAAACTATATATATATGCACGAGGGAGAAACAATTAGTGTTAGAACTTCTACATGTGAGACAAAGGACTTTTTAAGTAAATGTTATTTACCGATGACGTAATTCTCATTGTTTAGTCAAAAGAAGAGATTATAACTCTAAACTTGAATTATAGAAAATGATCTTAACTAGAGTCAAAAGGTTTTTGCTTGAGGAAGATAGGATTAAGACATAACATATGCATACTGCAAATTTTGATACTCTGCTTCGGTTCTTAATATAAGACATATTTTATGAGTTAATCTTAATCCTAAGTATAAGACATAACTTTCATATTTGTCAATGTTTTTTTAATTTACCCCTATTAATGTCAAGAAGCTCTGACCAACGTATGTCTCCCGAGAAATGACCACTTAATTCAGACAAGTTCTTGTAACTGCCTTTCAAACGGGACCTTGAGTGGCAAGCCATAGACCTGAACAATAATTAAGGAGGGGAGAGAATTAAGAAAGATGACTATAGTATTTTAGAAAATACATATCATATTAACTAATTCAATCAACTTCCTTAATTTGATCAAATTAAGTAAATATGACTTATATATATTAAGGACCCGGATGACAATGGTGAAATTAGGGGGGCTAGGGTGGGCCCCCGCCCCCCTAAAATAAAAATAAAAACAAAATAAAAAAACGATGAGAAATGGGGGCTAGGCTGTTCCTACCATCCAATGCCAGGCAAAAACTATTACTGGCTTGAATATCAACTGGGATGGTAGGTACCTGATAATCTTCAAGATTCACTTCTCTTAGCAGCTTCACGCAAGCAGTCCTCTCATCAGGGTTGTAAATTGTGGTCATCGTTAATCTGCTTAAAATAGTTGAAGGTCGCATATTTCTAAAGAAATTGAAAGAGATGAACATGAAAGGAGATATTACTACCATTCTTTCAAAGCATCATGCGAAAATTCCAAACCGCAAATTCATCAAATTGCTTTCTAGTAGGGTATCAGCATAACTTATCTGAATTGCCTCCATTACTCCCTACAGATAACACCCACAAAGTCCTAATCAATTGAGAAGGATATTCATGACCAACAGAAAAATATGAACAAAATAGCATTCAACTTATCCCCACATTGAAGCTGCTGTAAAACATTAGTGTTCTCAAATATCCTTGGCTTGAGAAGATTATTCAGCTTTATGCAACAAATGTATTGTGGATCCTTAGAATTCAGTGTTTCAAGTAAAGATTGTAGTTGTTTCTGCATAAAATGCATCAAGAATGAAAATAATAAAACAAAAATCAGATTATTTTTCTTCTTCTTGATAGTATTATACATTTCAGTTCCCAAAAAATTTAACATCAACTGAAAAGTGCATTCAATATTTGTTGTTGACTCTAGGATATATAGTTCATATTGATTGACTTTATTGTCATAAATTGTTTGTCTAAGAATTGGACATGTCCATAAAATTTTTCTTCAACTCCTATACACTAAACACACTTTGCTTTATAATCTCGCCCCCTTGTCTACAAATCCTGGCTCCACCCCTGCGGAAGGAGCATGAGGGAAGTTAGAGGTGATTTGGATGTTAAAATAAAAGATTGAATCATACCACAAGTGACAAAATTTAAATATTTAGGATCAATTATACATGATGATAGTAAAATTGATGGGAATGTTACATATAAAAACACAGGGTGGATAGTTCAAATGGAGAATGTTACATGAATTATATAATTAGAAGTACCTTATAAGTTTATGAAAATAAAAAAGTTTATGGAATTGTTACAAGACTAATAATGCTACATGTGGCACAAAAGTCAACAGAAAAATATGGAATCAAGCCCAAAAATCTTTCTTTTTTCCCTATACGACTATCCTTGGTTCTATATATTTATGCTCACGTTACCTTTTCTAATACTCAACATCGATCAATTAGCTTGAGGTGGGTCCAATTTAGCTTTTGAGAAGCCAATTGGTATTGACAAAATCATATCTTTCTATTGGGTAAGGCTTTTTTATAAGAAGTTTAATCAAATCAGATCAAGTTTAAGCTTAAATAATTTTTATAACTGTAATCTAAATATTACAATGAAGACGTGAAAAATCCCCTCATTTCCAATTTGGCCAACGTTTGTTACTTTGGCATAGAGTGAAAGCAGACAGAATAACTGCAACTATTAAATAATCACTGATTATTCAACATGCATGCATGCTTTCTATTACCTTTGTATCCACGAAAGATCAACAAATGTCATATGTGAAAGATATTTTTGGGTCATTGTTTAATGGCAAATCAATATATATACACAAAAACACAAAAACACGCGTCTTATCATCTTTACATTATTGATTATTAGGATATTAAGGAAAGTTTTTCCCGATCCTCTTGTGATCTTGTCTGAGTTTTGGATAGATTTTTAGAGAACGACGTGATAGGGCCAACGAGCAAATAGTCCAATAACACTACTCTTTGACAGAGATTTATGAGCCGGTTTGAGTTAGTGTTTAAGAAGTACATTTATGTAAGTCGAGACAAAACTCTTCTCACAAATTTATCTTGTATACCGTAAATTATGTTGGAAAAACAACTTCTACCACTGATACAAACGGACCTGGCTTTCCTCTGTTGTGTGTCTGTTGTCATCCTTTTCACCAAAACTGCGCCATTTTGACTCAAAACAATGAGCTAGTGCATTTTTCTTTTCTTTTTTCTTTTTACTATTTCATGGTATTGACGGGTACTAAAAAGATACTTTAGAATACTAACTGGGAAAAAATACTTCATGATCTTGCAAAATTATTTCAGGATTTTGAACAAATATTTTAAGTCTTGTTTGTACTAAAAATGATAATTTAGGTATTGACGGGTACTAAAAAAATATTTCATGATCTTTAAAAATTATTTTAGAATCTTGAAAAAATATTTCAGGGTACTGGATGGTAGTAAAAGGATACTAACTGATACTGAAAAAATACTTCATGATCTTGAAAAATTATTTCAGGATTTTGAAAAAGTATTTTAGGGTACTGACTGGTACTAAAAAGGATAATTTAGGTATTAACGGGTACTAAAAAAATATTTCACAATCTTTAAAAATTATTTTAGAATCTTGAAAAATATTTCAGGGTACTGAATGGTAGTAAAAGGATACTAACCGATCGATAAAAATATTTCATGATCTTGAAAAAATATTTCAAGGTAGTGACTAGAACAAAAAATATACTTCAATATATTTTTTCAAAATCTTAAAATAATTTTTCAAGATCATGAAGTATTTTTTCAGTACCAATCAGTATCCTGAAGTATGTTTTTAGTACCCATCAATACCTTAAAATATTTTTTATAAAAAGGCACCAGCTCATTGTTTTGCACCAAAACGGCGCAATTTTAATGAAAAGGATGGCATCAGACGCTAAGGCGCAGCTGAGGAAAGTCAGGTCCAATTCAATCCGGGAGTCAAACATTAGAGTCATATATTTTTAAAAATATTATATTCGGTCATAAATATAAGAATTAGTTTGTAGTATATAAAATTATGTTAGCCCATAAGAGATCAGTACAAAACATACTCGCATGTGTTTGGCAATAATAATCATACATGAGAGAAAATGTTAAAAATAAGTTCTGAAGGAGAGTTTGGGAAAGGAAGACATGTGTTTCGCAAAAATGGGCCTATTTGGGTTAACGGTAGAAAAGTCCGTTTATGCAAGTCGAGACAAAACTCATCTCACAAATTTACTTTGTATGTCATAAATCACATTGGTAAAGTAGTTTGTATCATTAATCCAAACCGGCGCTTATAGTTAGAAATCAAATTTTATGTTTCTTCCTTAATATATATATATATATATATATATATATATATATATATATATATATAGGGGGTAAAGGTACAAAAATACACATGTGCTTTGCCCCCAGGAGCGCTCAACACCATGTGCTTTTTTTAGGTGAAAAAAATGCACATGTTGTTGTAAAATATGTGCAAAAGTCAC
The DNA here is from genome assembly GCA_019022615.1 of Acacia melanoxylon. NCBI lineage: Eukaryota > Viridiplantae > Streptophyta > Magnoliopsida > Fabales > Fabaceae > Acacia > Acacia melanoxylon. The sequence goes on along the minus strand of JAFJYJ010000066.1, from coordinate 2,428,750 downwards.
ACTAGCTGTTAAATACAAAACGTTGACAATTAAATGGATGCTTTTTGACCAATTATGATGACATGGATGCTGACTTGGCAGATTGAATAAGCATATGAAAAATTCAACAACAAAAAAAGCTGAAAACCAAAAAGGAAAAAAAAAAGCACTCTCAATCTTCTTCCTTCTCAAGTCTCTGCCGAAACCTCACTCTCAGTTCTACTATCGCTAAATCCATCAAGCCCATGTTTCCTTCCACGAACTCTAAAATCCGAAACTCATGGCACCATTAGCACATGAAAAAAAATTAGGGTTTCAATGAGTCAAATATCATATCTTTGGAAATTGCTGATCTCTCAAATCTTCCATTCTCGATCCAACTCTGTCTCCAACCCATCCCTCCACCTTACATATGCCAATTCCGATGTTCTTGAGCATCGATCTTCATCAAACACACAGTTTTTCTTATAACACGCAAATTAAAGCACCATTTTCAAATTAAGGGATCGATCTGTATTGTGACCGCCATCTAAAAACATAGAAGCTCACGGTATCAATCAAAAGAAACCCTAAAAAAAAAATAGAAAAGAAAAGACATCTGCAAGTGAAAATAAAGTTTCATATAGCTCAAAAGCTCCATCCATATTTATCTTTTGGGTTTTATCCTTTGGTTCTGCTTTATCTGATCTCTTCCATACGTCGCCCTCCTCATAATACTTACATAAATAATGATACAACATCTTCTCGAAGACAAAACGGAGAAGAGAGCCAGGCGAGAGTGAGGTTTCAGCTGAGAGGGAAGAAGACTCTCGAAGAAGCATATGGAAGCAATGAAGACGGAAGTGTGAGAAAAGAAGTGTATAGAGAAAAATTCAGAAATTGCCAAGTCAGCATCCATGTCATCATAATTAGTCAAAAAGCATCCATTTAACAGTCAACGTTTTCTACTTAACAGCTAGTGTGACTTTTGCACATATTTTACAACCACATGTGCATTTTTGCACATAAAAAAAGCACATGGTGTTGAGCGCTCATGGGGGCAAAACACATGTGTATTTTTGCACCTTTACTATATATATATAGGGATAGGATATGGTCACTACCAATTTTATGTCACTATCAAATCACTACCATTTTTCCACCGTTAGATCAGAATCTCAATAGGAGAGAGAAATGATAAAGGTAGATGAGATTCTGATCTAACGGTGGAAAAATGGTAGTGACATAAAATTGGTAGTAACAATATCCTATCCCATATATATATATATATAATGAATAATTATTATTATTTAAGATTTTTCTTCATTAATAGAATTACTCCTTGGGGAAATTCCATATAAATACCATCTGAATTTGTAAACCGCTCAGAAGCCCATTGAATTTGTAAAAATACTGAGAAGTGACATAGACCTATGAGGGATATGCAAATTCAGGTAAAAAGACCACACTACCCTAATCTCTCCCTCTTCTTTTTCAATCGACATTCAAGCGCTCAGAACATTCACTCGTTCAAACGTCTTCTTCGCGCGATCTTCATCTTCGTCGCCGTCAATCACTAACTTTGGATGGAAAGATTTCTAGTCGCCAATTGATCACGGTTGAAGGTAAGAAAGTCGATTTCATAGTATGGTGGCGAGCAAGCCTTGTTGTCTTCAAAGAATGACCAATGGCTCTTCTTTTTTGTTTTCCGGCATTTGCTTCGATAAACAAAGGTTGTGTTGTTGTTGCCGAAGTTCAAAAGAGAGGCAAAGATTTTTGGTCCGAATTTGATAGTATCGCGCGTTGATTGTTCTACATGAAGAGACAATACTCGAAAATTCCAAAACATTCTCAAGAATTGTCGAGACTGAAACTAATCTAGCGTCACTCTATTTGATAATTCTCGAGTATCCTCAAGTAATTCTCGAGAATGGACAAGGCAGAGGCTATCAAGACTCACTTTTATCTGATAATTCTCGAAAATTCCCAAGACATTCTTGAGAATTGACAAAGAACAGAGACTACCCAGAATTTATTTTAACTGACCATTCTCGAGTATCACCTCAGGATTCTCAAGAATTGGCGAGACAGAAACTAATACAAAACTTTTTCTATCTGAGCATTCTCGAGAATCCAATATTAATTCTCGAGAACTATCAATTGAGAGTCTCTTGTGCTAAGCAACTCTCAAGTATTGTATGAGCATTATCGAGAATCCAATATTTAGCTTTGATTTCACTTTATTAAGTATCTAAGCATGCTACTCTCGAGTATTGTATGAGAATTCTTGAGAATCAGTGTAATACTCGAGAATTTAAATCTAATTCCTGAGAATTGTCGGACTGAGCATTTTTGAAAAGGAAAAAGGGGTTGTGTCATTTCAATTTAGTTATCAATTTTTTTTTTTACTTATTCTCGAGAATAACCTGAACATTCTCAAGAATTCATATTCAATTCTCGAGAATCATTGAAAATTGGGTTAATTCTTGAGAATTCATATTCAATTCTCGAGAATTATTGAGAATTGAATATGAATTCTCAAAAATTGGCTTAATTCTCGAGAATTCATAGGATGGCGAACCACGCACCGCGAGTGAGTGCGAGAACAGGACTAACTGAGTCGAGAGGGATAGACTGCTACAGTTATCACCTGTCGGCCGGAAATTTTCCAGTCCCAAGTCGCCTTCATTTCACAATTTGCTGGCCACCACATGGAGCTTTATCATTGTAGGGGAAATAGGCCCCATCAACCTTAACAACATACTCACTTCCCCTTCATATTTCTAACATCCATGTCACGCAACTATTTTAATTGGTCATTCATATTTGTCATTTACTACTGCATCCATAATAGCTGACTACGCGCTGGTGTGACGCCTAACTCGACCCAACTTGTGTTGTCTGCATCACATCATTTCACATGCCTTGTTATTTGACTTGTCCATACATGTGTATGTATAAATATCAAATAAAAAAAATATAGGAAAAATTGCATTTAAGTCTTGTAGAAAAGAAAATACAACAAAATGATATTTTAAATATCAAAATTACATTAAGTCATTTGAGATCCTTTTACAATAAATTTCAATTCGGTTGATAAATCCATGGGCGTCCATCGACAGGTCTATGGATGTTTGGTAATTGAAATTCATAGTAAAAAAGTCTCATATGACTTAAATGTAATTGTAAGATTTCAAATGATCATTTTGTTGTATTTTCTCTTACACGATCTAAATGCAATTTTCCCAAAATGTATAAAATTTCTAGTGTGTTTTACAATTCAAAATTAGAAACAACATTTTTTAGACAGCTGAAAAAAAAAAAAATCAAAATTACGTTGAATTTTTTTTTAAAAAAATTTGAAATAGATAATATAGTTTTCTATTTATTTTATAAGTAAATTAATATAATTTCTCAAAAAATTTATTTCCATAGTTTTAAATAAAGCAAAAAAAATCATGAAACTGTGTGAAAGACCAAATTATAGTGTTAATTATTGGATAATTTAACAATAAAAATGTGAAATTATAACAACTTTTCTTGGGCAATATTTCGGTTATTAAAACAGAGTTGGGATGGTTAACTGAAAACTGGAACATATTTGGTAAATAATAAATAGCATATATTTTTAGATAGAGTTATCTCCAAAATTTAAAACTACGTTTTGAATTAATGAAGTAATAAATAGCATATATTTTCTTTGGCTAAAGTATACATTTGGTCGCTTTATGTTTTCTCTAGTATCATTTTAGCGCTTAAATTTGTAAAGTCTTTGGCGTTTGGTCCCTTAATCTTGCAATCGTTAGTCAAAACGGAAAAATTTTAAGCGATGACTAACAATTAAATGCGTCTTAAGTCTGCTTATATGTTAGTATTTTAATAAATTAATATTTTAAATCCTATTAATTGAAAAATATTTAATTTTCTTCGACCAAAAAATATATATTTAATCTTCACAAATTGTGAAAAACCACAAAACATTCCGTAAAGATTTTTTTTTTCAATTAATAGAATTTTAAATATTAATTTATTAAAATACTAACATATAAGCGTCTTGGTTAGCGTTTAATTGCGCATGATCATCACTTAAAATTGTTGAGTCAAGTATTTTAGTTGAAATCAATAACGTTGTTAACATTAAGGGGCCAATGTCGCATAATACTTTACAAACTTAAGAATTTAAAATGATAGTAGAGAACAAAACATAAAGAACCAAATGTATACTTTAACCTTTTTTCTTTTTCCAACAATAAGTGTTTTTTTTTTTGTTACCAAACAATAAGTTAGGTATATTTATTATCTAATTATAAAAAAAGAAACAAAATAAGTAATTACAGGCTAATAGATGCGGTTAATGGGTGGGGTCCAGAGAAGCCGTTATTGCGAATCTCAAGCTTCTCTCTCAAATCTTTAAACTGTTTCATTCGTTTCCTTCAATTCTTCTCATCTTCTACTTCCTCGTGATTGCGATCCCTAGCAAGCCGCCTTCAATTCTCTGTATCTGTCTCCATTTTCCAGATTCAATTTTGGAAAAATGAAGGCAGAATCTCGTAAACGACGGAACCTCTGTCTCGCCATCACGGCGGCTCTGGTGATCGCAATCGTCTTAATCGTCGTGATTTTAGCCTTCACGGTGTTCAAACCAAAGCGCCCCGTCGACATTGTCGATTCAATCACGATTCAGGAGATGCACGTCGGTCTCAATGTCGCTAAGCTCGTCGTAGATCTGAACATAACCCTAGGAATTGAAGTCTCCATAAAAAACCCCAACCATTTCGGCTTCAAGTATTCCGAATCCAACGCTCTCCTCAATTATAGAGGCCAACTCGTCGGAGAAGCACCTATTCCGCCGGCGAGATCTCGGCCAGCGGGACAGAGAAAATCAATGTAAGTCTCACCATTATGGCGAATCGCCTCCTGTCTAATTCTCAGCTTTTCTCCGATTATGTCGCTGGCTCGTTGCCTCTGAGCACATCGATAACGATTTCTGGGAAAGTAAGCATCCTTGGGTTGATTCATGTGAATGCGGTTTCTGCATCGTCCTGTGATTTTGCCCTCAATGTCGCCAACAAAACCATAGATCACAAAGTGTGCCGCTACAAAACCAAGCTTAATTGATTTCATTTGGTGCTCTAGATCTTCAATTTCCACTTTTTTTCCAATTTATCTGTTTGAAACATCTGTTGTATATATTGCTTTTTGATATGTACGCAGATTCATTTGTAGGAATCAGGCATTTTTTTCTGTCCGTTATTTTCTTTAACATCAACGTATATATTTGAGGGCTAATTTTGTTTTTTTTTTTGAAAAAAAATCAACGTATATAAACGTTCATTTGAATTAAATTTAATTAATCCTCAAAAGTTCGTCATTCATTATGTTTGTTATATAATACGAGTAGTTTATTAATTAAACTATTTAGTTTGAAGAAAAAAATAAAAATAAAAATACTTTAAGATAATTTAATTAAAACTTCCTTAATCTTTTCAAAAAGTCAAACTAAATTTCTTATAATTAGGGACCGGAGGAATACCATGGCTTTGTTTGAGTTGGCGGTAGGAGAAGATGTTAAAAGATCCGAAAAATCTTTAAAAAAGGACTATGGAAATACAAAATCCCTAAAATTGGTGGGAAAAAAATAGTCGGGTTATAGATAATGATTTGTGTTTGGATTGATAGTGGAAGAAGTGGCGGGGGCCCACGTCAAAAAACAGAAGCGTTATAGAAAAAGGCTGGGTTAAAGCTTTTTCCTTAACGAGTTTTTTGAGCTTTTTGATGTTAAGTCAGGTTGACTTAACGCGTGCATCAATCTAAACACACCACGTTGAAAATTTTTCTCCAACGCCCATTAACTCTACCGCTAACGCTTCTAACGCTCTCCTAACGTTGATTCCAAACAGGCACATTGTTGCAACAAAGGAGAGAGAAGAGTTAAACTTAGATCTTTCTTTTTTGGGAAAATCCCTTTTAAAGACTCAAGGGACTATGAAAATATTTTAAAAAAAAAATCCTAAAGAAAATTTTGATATAAAAAAAGTTCCTTTAACAATTTCTTTAATAGGATATTGACAACGTGAGTTTTAATTACTCCTAGAAATGTTTTTGATATCATAATTTTCTCTAAGACTCTTTTAACAATTTCTCGATCCCTTGAGAGTAGAGACTTTAAAGGAATTTTCCCTTTTTTTTAGGTATAATAGTCTATATTGTGAAGTAGAATTATTGTTTATTACTATTTTTGCTAAGGATAAAATAGTAGAAAATTATCTAATGTGATTTAAACATATACACAAAAAATTGTTTAACAGAACATTCTGGTTAATAATTTATTAAAAAATTTGACTGTCATCATAAGGTTAGGTCTAGCAGAATAATGTGCTAGCTAGTTATGTTTGGATCATCGCACAGAGAGTTGTCTATATTTAACCTATGTTTGGATGGAAAGAAAATTTGGGGCAAATAAAAATGAGGGAAAACTAATTTTTTTTATCATTTATGGAAATTTTCCTTCATAGTATTTCCTCTCCCTATTTTCTCCTCACTTTTCTGTCCATCCAATCATAAATGCTTTATATATAATTGCTTTGAATAAAAAATACACATGTTTAGAAAACAAAATTGATTGTTGATATAATACAATGATGTGATGTGATATGATATATTTTATAGTGTAATTTATATTACAAATTATGTTTTATATTGAGGACCGGAAGAATATTCTAAATGACTTATTTTGTTTTTTATCATACACTATCGCTTGCTTTTTAGCTGTTTTAGTTGTTTGTCGTGCATGGTTGTCGTGTGGGTAAAAACAAAATCGATGTATAATTACCAGAAAATCTAAAATAAAAACCCACATATAATATTATAATTGGAGAGGAACAATCATCTAAAAATAAATAAATAAATAGTTCTATCAACAAATTTGGAAGCTTTTGGCAGATTTTAGTACTATTGTACTTGTGGTATCATAACAGAATCCTACAGAGAATGTTTTTAGCTTTCGGCTTCTATCATTAATTCATATTAAAGGGAGGCCTCATAATACCATGGTTATCATACCCGGACCAGAAACCGGCCGTGAGACTGGTCCGGTCTGACATAGAAACCGGAGTCAAGTCAGAGTCTTTAAAAACAAAATAAAAAATAAAAAACTTCGACCGAAGAGGAAGACATTTACACAGGGAGAGATGGGAAGATGAGGATATTATGGCAGCCAAAGACTTGCTTTTTCATCGGCTCCAGTGATGGCGTCGAAGACTTCGAAAATGAAGACGGCTTGCAGAGACATGGAAATAATAGAGGACGACTCCAGTTGTATGGTGGAGATGAAGCTTCCTTTGTCCTCTTGCACTTGCCTTGTATGTGGTTGCTTGAGCTATTCCAGGTGAGGTCGGAGTTGGATTTCAAAAAGGAGCCAAGGAAGGTGTTATGGGGAAAGAGAATAGTAAGAGAAGTTAAAGCCTAGAGGTGTGGCGTATGGGTTTGGGACTTTGGTAGATGATGAAGATAAGTGAGGATTCACGTGCTTCATCAAACTTGTTATAAAAAGAAGTGAAATAGCAGAGTCATAAATGAGAAGCAGATGTTGATACTTTAAAGTTGTCAGAAAATCAAGGAACCATAGCATCTCACCTTTGGCAATACAGATCCATTTTCGGTTAGTCGAAAAAATGACAAACATTAAGAGCGAACTTGAATAACCCAAAGTATTTGAAACAAAAACACCTTAGAGAGAGACTGAGAAAGTGCATGGAAGCATCGAAGAAGTGAATCAAACCTAAAGAAAATGGAAACATGGAGGGAGAAAAATTACATCCTCAAATCTCTCAAGCCGGCCTCTCTTACGGCATCTCCAGAGCCCCACTCTCTTCTCATCATGTTCGCATCTTCGTCCAAAACTGGGCTCCTAACTCTCAACCCCTCTTCCCTCCCGATCTTCGACCTCGCTTAGATGTCCTGATATTTGGCTTCGCTCAGATGGCAAAAAAAATGAAGGAAGCATAAATCATAGAAGAAGGTTTCAAAAATTTGAACTTGTGCTATTGGAAGAAGGAAAGCAGAGAACGTTTGAGGACTCAGAAAATATGAAAGAGTAGGTGAGAAATTGAAATAAAAGGAGGGGAGAGATGAGAACAATAAAAGCAGACACACGAAATTCAAAATTCAAAATTTCCTATCGCTGATGCTCGGTAATATATAAACAGTGACGACTTACATATAAATGGAAATGGCTTGCAACCGAAGCCGATACTGTTACACTGAACAGTGATCTGTGAGAGAAGCTACAGTAGATGGCTTAGTTTGATTCTCCTATTAAGTTTATATTGATACTTTAAAGTTGTCAATGTTGCTCATGTAGTTGCCAAATAACCCTGGGCAAAAAAAAAATGACAATAACAACTTTGTTCTATAAGGTGATAAAAAAGATTATGAGTATGTCTAGAAAGCATATATTGTATTTTTTGTATATAGGGAGACAAAATTCTAAGTGGAAAAGAAGGTGATTTGCAATATGTTGGGGGTAGCATTAGATCAAAAACTATAAAGGAAGACACTAGCTACGCATGAGGAGTTGAGAACAATTGTAGTGTCAATTGTTATAGAAGAAAGTAGTGGATGTACTATGAAATTCTCACTGACCTACAACAACCTTTGTGGACCTTGTAGATGTTGAAGGAGTAGAGCATTTTATTAAATTCAATGAAGAAAGTGATCATGTGTATGTAGGAGAGAATGTATATGACAATACACAACCAACAAGGAATGATGTAAGAGATGAACAACATATGTAAGTTGTATTTACATTTTGAACTAATATTTTATATAGTCACTTATTGCCATGTAACTTGTCACAAGTTCTTTCTAAACTTGCTTTATTTTTGGTTGCACTACTAAAAAAAGTATAACTTGTCATTGATTCTTTCTAAACTTATTATTGATTGCTCTAAACCTGTCATTTCATACTCTAGACTTGTTGTTGGGGCAAAAATTGTACTTTCACGTTAAAATTAATAACACCCAAGTTGCTTGGGACTTCACTGTAATTTAATGATTTTAAGGGACCTAATTAATTCTATTAATTAGGATTTAATTGCAAGTTTCCCTATTTTTTAGCTAATTTTGCTCACTTTCTTAAACCAAGCAATTCAGTTATGAGCCTCTTACAGTTAGGACCACAAGGAGCATTAAATAAAGATAAAGATAAAAAGTTATTAAACCTTGAGATTAATATAAGACTTACGTGAGTTTTTGGTAACACCAAACCAAGGTTTAAAAATTCTTTTCTGCAAGCTCAGAAAAAAACTGTCCTCACATTTTTATCTTGTAAATTGTAAAAGCTATTTTCTCTAAAAATTAATCAAAATACACACTTAGGCTGTGTTTAGTTTAAAGATAGGAGAAGTAAGAGAGTTTCTCTTCTTAATATGGAAAGTCAGATATGACAATAAATTTGCATTATTTTCCACATAAATATTTTATATAATGGTCATATTTGACTTTTCGGAGAAAAGCTTCCCTCCATTCCTCTCTCCTCAAATTAAATGCAGCCTTAAAGTTTTTCGGTGAAACATGTCAAAATCATGCCAAAAGTGACTTCTAAATTAAACAAGATAAGCGCATCAAAATATCAACTCGTCTAGAGGAGTCAAATTTGTAAACAGTACTCCTATGTAGCATGGACGACAGTCCCTTCAATACATCAAACATTTATTAAGGAGGCATCATATATTAAATATAAAAAAACCCTTAAATATTTCACACAAAGCCAAAAGAAAAAAAAAAAGAAAATCCCTCCTTTTTGGAGAAAAAATCAAAAAATACATCAAACAATCTTATTTTCGGAAGGAGTTGCATCATATATAGTTGTTAATATTGTTAATGAAAATTTAATTGTTAATGGCCCTTTAAATGGGATTTCACAAAAAAATTTCTCAAAAAGGGCCCTAAAAATGATTTTCCCAAAGAAAAAAGAGTCGCCCAAGTAACCGTTGAGACACGGGGCGGCATTAAATAAGAGGACCCTCACCATCCAACTACCAACCATCTCATCCTCTCTACATAATTACTATACCCATCGCACCTTATAATCTCTCTGCTTTTTGATCTTTCATCTTCACATAACCTATCTCTCTCTCTTTCTCCCTCTCCGTGAATGAAGAAGCAGCAGTATCAGAACTCCAACACCATGACAGAATCAAGAACCACACACAATAACGAAAACCAGACCACAATCTCACATAGTAGAATCAACAAGAGAAGAAGGTGTCGCCTTGTTCTAGGCATACTCCTACTTTTACTGATACTGTTCTTCATTGTTGTTCTGGTTCTGGCCTTAACGGTGTTTAAGCCCAAGGACCCAACAGTTTCACTTGTGTCAGCTTCTCTGAACGGCGTGTCGCCGAGCGTCTCTTTCCCGGCCGTTCAGGTTCATCTCAACCTCACTCTTGACATCAATCTCAAGATTCATAATCCAAACCAAGCCAGCTTCAAGCATGAACAGGGCAAGAGCCTCTTGTTTTACAAGGGAACTCAGATTGGTGAAACAGAGATCTTTCCTGGCGAGATTCCGGCAAAGGGGTCCACCATGCTTCCGAGCCAGCTTACCCTGCAGGTGGACAGGGCGGCATCCGACCTCACTGGGTTGATCGGAGATTTAATGGGTGGGGAATTGTCTGTGAAATCATCTACTAGGATGCCAGGAAGAATCACCATCCTTGGATTCATTAAAAGACATGCTGTTGCAGTTTCTGAATGTCAGTTCACTATTGACGTTTCTGGCGGAAAGATTCGATCCCAATCTTGCAAGAATAAGACCAAGTTATGAATGTTGGAAAAGGGAATCTTTTTTGGATCTGTTGTATGATAGTTGGTTGATTCTCTATAAAGGGTGAGTGTGGTTGGATTTGGGCTTTTTGCATGCCTTTTTATTGTTATGGAATATGTACTGGTGGGGAGGTCTATACATAAATATATATAGTTACACACAGAGAGACAGAGAGAGAGACTTAGCTGACCGTGTCTGTAGTTTCTGATTACCTGTATCAATCCCACTTGCAGCTTTATTTGATTGGCCTTGTTTCTATGCTTGTAGTTTCTTTATACTGCAGGTCTTTAATATAAAATCCACTCTAACGAAGAAGAAAGAGAACTGCAAAGTGGATCCGGAGGAAGTATGTTCCTGCTTTTCTTTGTTTTGATTGTTTTCAGATTTGTTATCCCTAGTCTTTATGTGCTTACTGGACAAGGCATCTGAAGTTTGAAGATTTGTGAGGCTCTTTCCTGATCTTATGGTAAGGTCTTCACACCTCTGGAATTCTATTCCAAATAAGTGTTTTCAGTGAGAGACTAAGCAGCGGCAAAGTTGTTGCTATGTGACTTGAAGGTGACAGTTCTAAATTTTACAAACAGTTTCTCTACTACTAGTGCTCTTGTTTGGTAGGAGGCGAGCGAGATTAGCGGAGGGACAATTTTTTTGAGTTTGATTTAAAAAAATGAGAGAAGTGAAGTAAAAAGTTTTTAATGAATTTTTACTCTTCTACCTTACATATTCTTTTTATTAAAATTTTCTAACCCCATTTTTACTGATTTTTTCAATCCAACTCTCAAAAAATTTCTCTCCCCTCTAATTCCCTCATATCAAACAGACCCTCGAAGCAGAGCACCGTTCGTTTTCTCAGTTTCAACTTTCAAGCTTCACACATGTAGTGTCCAAGCTGGGTTGAAGTTTTCTTTCTTTCTCTTCTTTAATTTTGTCGTGCACGTTTGGTTGTTTCAGGTATATTGTCTCCGGTTCCTTTTTTTTTTCAGCTTGTCATATATGGCATTTCTGTGTGTGTGTGTGTGTGTTTTTTTTTTTTTTTCCGATTTTTCTGTGTTTGTTAATTGTTAGTTTAGGCCCCATATATGCAATTTATAACGTAACGTTTGACCTTTTTTCGTTTGAAAAATGTCTTTTCATACCAAAAAAAAAAACATCAATCCCCCCTAGTTCACTTTTTTTTTTCTATAGTTTAAGCCTAGAGTGAACAACAAACTATTAAGAAAAAAAAAAAAAGCTGTTAAGATGAATTGAAATTGACTTTTTAGACTTGGTTTAAGCCATCGACTGATTTAAAAAATTTGTCCTTATTAAGACTGGAATATGACCGGTCTTAATTTTTTTTTTTTCAAACCAGTTGATTAGATAACCGGTATTAAAAAGTTTCCACTTATAATAAAAAATATCCACTCTTTAGACTAAGATAATTTCATACCCAAACTAAAAAATGAGCAATTTTTTTAATATACAATTTATTTTGTTTCACATAACCACGGTTGGATATTATGTAATCCTTTGTTTTTTGAATGTAATCAAATTATATTATAATTTAATTTACTAATAAAGTATATATACTTTATAAGAAAATTAACTTATCAACCCAAAGACAGAAACAACAAGGAAATAAATATCCAAGAGACGTGAATAGATGAAGACAAATAATAGAAGTAAAAATATTTTTTCATTACTAATATTATTTTTTTATGCTGCCTTAGTAGATTGACTTAAAATAACATTAATTTACATAATAAAAAAAACCCCTCAATCTTTCTCTTCATCACCGAAGGAGGAGGAAGAAGGGTCATCCAATAGATTGTACTTGACATTATTGACGTTGAGTAGAAGGTTGAGCTTGTTGTTCATAGTGTGGAGCATCACCAAGAGTCTTCTGAGGAGTTTGTTGATATGTTGCACCCTCACATGAAGGTGAGGCAGAAGCTACTTTGCTAAAGGTGGCGTGGAGGTTGTAGAGGAGGAGAAAAATGAGGATGAAATAAAATTAATGCTAACCTGTACCATATTGATATTCTAGATAGGAGAACCATATTGATATTCTAGATAGGAGAGGAAGATAAGCTGAATTTGAAGAAAAAAAGGAATGAAGAGTTTAAAATAGACAAGACTAAAGAGACGCAGAGTTGGGAATTAAAGTTTATCTTGGAAGCTAAAGAAGCTTTGAAACATTTAACCATGGGTAAAAAGAAACGATGATATCTAAGAGGATATTCACAGCAAAAGTATAAGCATCTGGTTTAAAATTTAAATTTTCTTAATATTTAATAATTTCAACACCGCATAATATTACTATCGGTTTAGAAAATATTATTTAGACCACGGGAAAGTAGGACATGTGTTAAGTTGTCTTAATATTTACAAAAATATCATTGATCATACTTAGTAAACCGTCTCCGCCTATAGAGGTCTAGATGTGACAGTCTATAACATTGCATTCTTGCTTGAGCTAGGCACAACTAAAAACATTAACTGAAAACATGAAAGATTTGGAGGGGAGGGGAAATGAGGAAATTTTTTTGTAATTTGGGGGCAGGGAAATGAGGGATTTTTTTTTTTTTTTTTTTTTTTATTTTTTTGTAATTTTGATTTTAGAAAATTAGAGAAGTGGGTTACAAAATGTCAATAAAGAAAACATATAAGAAAAGAATAAGAAAAACTAATTAAAAACTTCTCTTATTTTTTAAATCCAACTCAAAATTTTTCCCAATGCTCATCCGCTCATCTCCCCCCTCCCATCATACCAAACAAACCCTTAAGAAGCTTCGGGCTGATCTTTGTCAATTCATATGTGTGAGTACGTACGTACGTGTAAATAGATCAAGAATCTTGCTTAGTCTGATAAAAACGGCAGGATGGGATAACAGACAATTTACAACTAAACAGGAAACGTAATCTACATCAACCGTTTGTGTAGAGTAAAGAAACAGATAATGGGGAATGGAGAGAGAAACTCTTTCTTCCCCTGCATACCCCTGTTTTAAAAACTTCAAATTATGGAGATATGGGTTGTTCAACTCGCAGACTATCATTATTTCCTCGTTCTCTAAAGAAGATCCGAACCAACAAGACATGATTATGAATCTCCACATGATGTAACATTTAAGCCAAAATAGAGAAAAAGGACTAAAAGCTTTGACTCAGCAAAAATGAAATTCTGTGGACCCGAAAAATCTTCAGGGGATCTGGACAAATATGCACATTTTCACTTAAGACATTCTGAGATGGATAAACAGGAGGGGAAATACCCTTGAAAGTACTAATCAACATTTATAAAACCAACTTGACTAACCTGGCTTGAGGGTATGGAAAAGAAAAGAGAGCAACATTCGATAGCTCAATAAATTATCTATAGATAAATATCAGGGCACAATTTCAATGTCAAGAAAACTACCGTCAAAGATTAGCTATACACCGTTACTGTTACCCCCCTAAACTATCATCTTGGTCAGCTGCAGTTTCTCCATGTAAAAATACAAAATATCAAATCAGAACTCAGAGAGAGATACATGTAACATGAAGTATTTCAAAGACAGCAGCTCAAAATTGGATTCCCACTGATTGAGCTGTGCCATTTCACTCTGTTCATATAAATAAATCAGACTACCTTGAATCAAAATTCAAGCTTCCTGCGCAGCCCAACAGGAATGATCCTTTGTTTATTCGCTGGTTTCACAGGCGCACCGGGGCAGGTATCTGCAATTCCGTTGAGCAAGATTGCTGAAGGAGGTGTTTTACAATCAGCAGGATCATATACTACAGAACCAGATATTTCAGCAAGCACAGCCTCAGCTTGTGTTGATAAAATAAACTCCAAGAGATTCTCATACACAGATTCAAACATCTCTTGATCTGAAAGAGATTCCTCATCATAACCAGAACTCTTGGGCTGAACAGCATCTGAGGAGGGGTTAAAATTAAGTCGTCGAGCTACACAGCTCCTTAAATCATTGGCATACTTCTTGCACAGGGGTGCTCGTGCCATGATTTCAGGGCCAGGAGCAAAGGGGTCGAAAACACCGTCCTGGGGTGTTTTAGGGCTACCATTATCAACAAAACCAACAACCTTAAAACCATTTTCTTTGCTTTTAGAATCAATATCAGGTAATTTAAATGGTTTCTTCATCACTGTGAAGGGTGATTCAAGATCAATGCGAAAATCCCCATTCTCTCTGTCTACCTCAGGAGTTATAGGCACTAGAGAACCGTTGCTTTCAGCAGCATCTGGCAGCTCAGAGACATCTTTCTTGGCTCCTATTATAATAATGTCCTCGTTCTGTTTCTGTGAAGATCTTAGACAAGATTCCTTGGCTTCGCCGCACAGATTGTTGCAAGCTCCAGAATCCATAAGCGCGAAAGAAGTGATGGCAAATGCAGCTTTCTTCAGAATCTGGAAAAACAATTCGGTTTAGCTCATTTAGTTCTCCGTACGCGTCTCAGGGAAAGTTGAAAGCAAAAAAAAAGCATGAAATCGCGAAAGAAATTAAAAATACAAGACAGTCCAGCCGGGGAAGAATAAACCTAACAGCAATAAGAGTGGAAAACAAAACCCTAATTCAACGCTTAAAAAACCCCAGACCTTAAAGAACAATGCATCGAAAAACACCGCAATATTTGAAAATAAGAATAAAGATCTGACATATGAATGAAGAAAATTCCCAAAGAAACCCGTTAAGATGTCTACAATCTAAAAGATCGAGTATCTATGATATTTTCAAGAAAACGAAGGAAGAATTGCAGATAAAGTACAGAGTACTTTTGATTTCGGAACAATGATAAAGCGAGAGCAAAACGAAAAAGAGAGAACCTGAGAAAGAGAATACCGCAATAGAGGATTCGTTGTCGGCGTCGGCGGCGCGATGCGGCAGATCAGAGGAAGGAGAAGCCGGCCGGGAAGGGATCGAGTTGATGCGGGAGAGTAGTACCACTAAGCGCCAAAGTGGCAAATGCGAAATATATAGCCCTTAAACGAGGTAATATCCACGTGGCGTCGTGTTATTGGCTTTCAATTATTACTTATTTGGCAGTTTCCAGTTTTTCACTGGGTTGGCACTTTACAGTAAAAGATGGCTCCTCAAATCCCGCATCCATCTTTTTAGAAAGAGAGCTACAACTCATCAAACTTAAAAGCTCAAATTCTCATCATTTGTTATCAAAGTTCTTATTTTTTCCAGCGAAAAAGAAAATATTTTTATTTTGGGACCAAGTCATAGATGCCTTCACTAGGCATGTGGACCGGGGCAGATCGGGTTGGAGGTCAACATGAGGTGTAGCCGATATATGACCTCGGGAAATAAAAAAGTCAACCCGTGCTCCAGATACCGTCAACTCAAATTTGGATCGGACCGGATCGGCGTACTAATCAAATTGGTCCGGTCCGATCAAATTGTCTTGAACCAAATTTTTTTTACCTCAAACCAGGTCGGAACTAATCAGACCTCGGGTTTTTTGGACAACCATAGCCTTTATAATATGTTTCCTCTTTCCTGCCAAAAAAAAAAAAACAAAGTGTTTTCCCCTTTGTTTTTTTTGGAACATGAGTTTAAATTACCCGTACGTTTTGTATAAACAGATTAAATACAAATAGGTCTCGTAATTTTATTAATATTAATATGTTCAAAAAGATTTAAATTTTTACAACTTTGACTTAAAAATATCAAAGTTTTAAGGGTGAATGTAATATTTGATCTCTCAAGTTTACTACCATGTTGGTTTTAGTCCCTCAAGTTTTAAATCAGATCTCTTAAGTTTTATTTAATCTAAAATATCAGTCCCTACAACTCAATAAAAATTTGGACTATTTTACTTTCTAAAGAGATTAAAATCAATTATTTGAAAATTGAGAGATCAAAATCAAAATGTTGGTAAATTTGAGAGATTGAAGTTGGTATTAACCCAAGTTTTAAAATTTAATTTGTAAACTCACCAACAAGATTCATGTATGGGCAGCATGCTAGATTTGATCATTTTGGAACCAACTTTTTATGAATGAAACCAACTTTTATTGGCTACAATATATAAACATTAGCTCCCTTATGCTAAAATTGCCAAATAAGCCTCTTTTTAGCCAACAAGAGCCAAATGGGCCTTAGGTCTTGACAGCCATACGCGGACTTTCAGAAATGAGAAAATCTCTCTTGGGCCCTAGTTACTTGTTATGTTAGGCCCATATCCAAATACACGGTCCTGGCCCCATAATTACAAAAAACTTAAAATTTAAAAAAAGTAAGTATGGCGGATGAAAAGTACTCCATTTGGTCCTAAATATAGAGCAAATTTGACTTTTTTTTTTTTATAGATTACAGAAGTTAATTAAATTATTTTACAATATTTTTATTTTTTTCTCCAAACTAATTAGTTTGATTAATAAACAGATATATAATTTAAAGATATACAATGTTATGGATTCATATATGAGGCCCATTGGTTATGTGGCCCAGCAAGGACAACCTGTACCAGAATCCCTCCATAATTAGGTAATATACTAATTGGCCTATAATCAAAGCTATAATCATGGAATATGCAAGTAGTACGGCTGCGCATGGGCCAAGAGGCGCACAAAGCCTAAGGTCCAAATCCTAAAAGGTAATATCTATAAATAAGAGGTTAACATAAAAGTTACATACTCTCCATTCATCCTATTTACTATTCATTTTCACTGTGCACACACCCTACCCCTTTTTGGCAACGCCACCAGTGTTGTACAGTGATCCATTGCTGCCTTTGATATCTTCCTCATAGATATCTTGGAGAGCCATTTGATATTCCTTTCGGTGTCTTCCTTATAGATACCTTGGGGAATCCTTCGATCCGATATAAACAATCTACTAGTCTCTTAAGGCTAGACATCTATGTTCTACACTAGAACACACAACATATTATATGATTAAGTAATTTATTTAACTTCCTTAATTTCCTAAAAAAATCAATTATGTTTTATGTTTATGACAGAAGGAAAGGGAGTATAACAAAACAAAGGGACACACAAAGTAATGACTAATTAGCGGGAAGCTACATTAATTAATTATGGATTAGAGTTAATTAAGCGAGAGGAGCCACGTCGTAATCCACGAGAGAATCAAGCAACTCATTAGATTGGATGTGATTGATTAGTTGAGTTCCTTTGCTGTTTTCATGGAAAAATTGAGCCATATCTTTTTCTTGTCTCTTCACAATATTCTCAAAGTTCCTATTATTGGGTGCTTCCAGAAACAATTATTTGGGAGAATACTAACCCTCAATTATTAATATATCTCATCAGCCAATGGATGATTATTTTTTTAATTTCTATTTTGCTTGGATAATTATTATCATTAGGCATTTTTACTTTTCCTGGCAAAGTTGGAAAGCTCTTGTATTATGATGAGAATTGATATTAAGTTTTTAAGACATTACATAAAATTGTAAATGTATTTGAAGAGATATTATATATGTATTTAGAGGATGATAGACTTTAAAACTTATTTAAGCATAGTTATTAAGACGGGATCGGACCGGCTGATTTTATCACGAAACTGGAAAATCGGTCTGGTGGGCCGGTTTGACCTATTCAATGTTTATTCATACTTTTAGGACTTTAAAAATTCATATGTAATTTTACATAGGTTCCAAAAATTACAATTTAAGGCTCTATGGAAAGCTTGCAATGACTACTTTCTTATGTAAGAAAATAAAAATCACTCAAAAATATCATAATTTGATCCTCGAAAAACTTAGAGATATAATTTTTAATCGTTGTCCTTAGTGTTTTTAAGTCTTTAACATTCAAATTCTACCTATTTACCCCAATCTTATCAAAAATTAAATCTTATTTAACTCTAAACCTTAATATTAAAATTTGAGATGTTACAATTGAGAACTTAAGTATTACGGGGCAGCTATGGTCCACTGCAGTGTATCGTTCACTGCCCCCCAAGGCAGTGAACCTCTGCCTTTTTTTTTTAAGAAAATAAATATATATATATTATATATATATATATTACTATCTTCAGGCATTTACGGTCCCATCATGCGAGTATTACAATTAACAATTATCATATTTTGGTGTCGCTCAAGTTTACTTTCTCACCGCTCTGACCCTAAGTTAACTTTAGTTTCATTCTAATCTGACCTACTGACCTTTAACTTACTACCCTAACTGGTTTAATGACCAATATGAGTTTAATAACCTTGTATTTAAGTAGACTTTAAGTCTTATCAAGCCATTTGAAGGCCTGATCCCATACTCAAGCCTAGGCTCAGATCCCCAAAAAAAGAAGACTTTTTGGTAGTTTTTTTCTCAATCAAAATCTCACTAATAAGGATAAAGATAAAAAAAAAATTATCCATATCATTACTTGAAAGTGGTTTACAATAAAGACTGCCACATCAAACCAATAAACTGCTTGTTGAATTGGTTGGCGACTTCAGACTATTGTAATAAGAGAATACAAATTTTAATGCCAAAAAAACACAATTATTGAAAGAGGGAAAAAAAAAACTTTTGCGCTTTACACTGGAAAGAAATTAATCTCATTCGCAGGTACAAAGTGTACCATTTATCAAATAAACAAATGGACTCCCAGTCTCCCACTCCAAGACAAAACTAGCAGACCTGATTTTAGGGAAACGCATCCGTCAGCATTGAATTGAATGAACATAAAATCATAATCAAATCAACGACAAAACAATCATCCAAAATTCTGGAGATCACACCCCGTGGCAGAACAGTATTACACTATTACGTACGTATATATATACTTACTCACAACCCTTAAACTCACACACCCGCATGTGAGTGAGCATGTATGTTAATATATATATATATATAGAGACACACACACACATATAGCTATATAGCAATAGTTAGGAAGGTGTTGGTGAAGATCGAGCAAGGAGGAGAGGAGAGAACATGGAAGACAGTTTGGCAGAGAATGAAGATTCTTACATAGAAATACAGCTGGATTCATCATGTGCAGTGAGGGAGGTGGCACCAACAACAGGCGTGAATACCGGCACAGGATCGACCAGGATGACGGCGACGGCGGCGAACTTAAGGAGAGGCAAGAAAGTGATGAGGAGTACGATGATGAATTGCGCATTTCTATTTCATCAAGGATTGCGCCTGGGCCTGTTGTTGTTGATGATGATGATGACCAACAAATTGTTATAGATTACTCTGAGAAAAGTGTTGAACGCTCAGGCCCAGCTCCTCATCCTCCTCTGAGACAGACTGATGCTGCAGATTCAGATGAAGGCAGAAGATTGGAGGTTGATTATTTCTGGGAAAATGGTTCATCAGATCATCAGACACATGTGACTCTCCAAACAACCATGCCTCTCAACTCCTGTCATGACCAGGACCTGCACTCTTCTACTTCTAGGTACACATTTTTTGCTCCTACTTTTTTCACTTTCCATTTCATTACACTATTACTTGGCTGTTGAAGATTAACCTATATAGTTAATTTGTATATATTAAAAAAATTAGTTAAGTTAATTATTTATAAAAATAACATGTTATAGTTTCACTGATGTATTCTTTTAATAATTTGTATTAGAAACCATACTCTCTTAATGAAAATTCTCTTTAATATATGTATTAATAATAAAAATATTAATTTGAAAGATAGTGCATATATGAAATCTCATATTTTGTATTGAAGTAAATCTTTATACTAATTCTTACTTTTGGTTCTGTCAATCCTTGTCTATGGCATTGACCAGTCACTGTTTTTCCTGACTCTAAGAATAAATTATGTGGACTCCATTCTACTAAATTTGTTGAAATTACACCTTCAGTACTTTTGTTTTGTTATACCTCCTCCATAATCAGGTTCATGTTCATTTTATTTTGTACTCTCTTCGATCCTAATTATAAGACAAGATTTACAGTATAAATTACACTACAAACTTTATCTTAGATTTAAAACCGGAGGTTGTATATTTTAAGAAAATGGAAAGAGATACTTATAAGTTTCACTAAACTGAAAAAGGCTCTCTAATATTTACTTTTTGTCAGGTAAGTTTTGTCTAATTTTTTTGGGAAAAAAAGTGGTGAAGGTTTTAATTATAAAATTCAAAATAAACTCCTTGACTTTTTTATTATTTAAAATTTGCATAGTAACAGGAACTGGGCTGTAAGCTCAAAAAAAAATAAAATCCGAGATGATTCCAACATCAATATGAAGGTCGAAGGTTTTTTTTTTTAAGGTTATTAAATTTGGTTTGATCGGCTTTCGAATCGTTTGAAGTAGTGGATCAAGGGGAAATTGAGTCAAACGAGTTAGTGGGTCAAGGGTGAAAATTGTAAATCAAAATTCGAGGTTGGGGGTTCACCTAGACTTAATTGACGGCTTTGGCATAGGTCAATTTTGGATGATAAAATGCTGACTGACTTTTAAAAGAAAACACTAAAATAAGAAAATTTTAAAGTTATTAATATGAAATCCATGAATAAAATTAAATTTTAAATACTGACCCTAGGTTGGGGGTTCACCTAGACTAGGTAATTGACGGCACGTTTGGCATAGTTTTAGGGAGGTTGAAAAGTCAATTTTGGATGATAAAATGCTGACTAACTTTTAAAAGCCTCTTCTTATTCGACCAAAAAAAAAAAGCCTCTTCTTTTAAATCACGCGAGCCAAGGAATCACATTTACGCCATTAAATCTGTCCTGAAGTGGTAGTCGGTTGCATTTATAAAAGTACGATAACTAAATAACTTGGTTTAATAAAACACTTGAAATTAGTTAAAAATGATAAATATATATTAAAAAAACTTTTTTAAGTATTAATTTGGTCTTATTTATAAGTCTAAATTAAATAACTCTCATATATTAAGGAGAGTTAGTCAACTTATTGATTATGGGCTAAATTTTCTATTTTGCACTTATCTATAATTAGTTTCAAAAGTCAATGTGAATAAATTCTTTTTGTTTATGGGAAATACACTTCTCATGTTGTAGGAAAAATGTATCCTCATATCATAGTTACTTCGATTTCCGTGCTTGAGTTTTTTATTTTTTTAAAAGATGTGAGTTCCACTATTTCATGTGTGTGTAGGAATCTTATTCTTCTCATGCAACATGAGAAGTGTGAAACCCCTTTGTTTATTGCAATTAATAGAAGCAAAAATATAAAAATACATTTATTACTCTAAAACTAGACATAAAATAATGGCCAAAATTTATTGTCAAAACGGACTTATAAATAAGACAAGAGTGGTATATTCTTATTTATAAGGGGTCAAATAAGAGAGAAAAATATGATAATAATAGTAGAAAGTAGGAAAGAAGATATGGTATGGGAAAAAAATGAGAAAAAACTTATTAATATTCAAACAATTTTTGTCAAAGAACTAAGCCATTATAAAAAGAACTAAGATAAAAGCAAATTAAAGTTTTTAAAAAATCTTATAATCCCTTAACTCCATTTTCCTTAATATTATTGAGGAAACATTAATTTATTAAAAAAAAATTTGATTAGATAAAATAAGTTAAATGTTAATATAAGGACCGTGTAATATTTTAAAAAATAATAAAATGATTTTTTTATTATTTTTTTTCCATATCTTTTTTATTTTATTTTTTGACTTCTTTCATCTCTCTCTCCTCCTTGATTATAACTCCCTTCTGCATTTATAATTGTCTCTTGTGCATTTATGTCCCCACCCCCCTATTAGGATAAAAATAGAGTTCCAGTAGCATTTGTTCTTGGGGATAAACTTGGATAAACTTCATTAATGAGTCAATTGGGCTCCTATAATTAACACACAAATTTTCTGCTAGAGGTGGACCATAGGGAATCTGACTGCCTGGCCGAAAAAAGGAAGTATGACTCATGAGGACCTAACACTAATTTTTTTAGAGCGAATGATAGGTTCCAACCAACGAAAATAATACTCCCTCCTAGGTCACAATTATAGGAGTATTTACTAGGAATTTGGAAGGATTAAGGAAGGAAGTTAAATTAGTTAATTATGTGTATTTTCCTAAAATACCCTTACCCAAGTTTATTTAATACAAATACATCTCCCAAAAATAGAACTAATATTCATTGAACAGGTTAATCCTTTTGCATAATATTTTATTTTCTACTTTTCTGTTCGCTTCCCCAATGCGATTCTCTTTGATACATTTCTATATGTTTGATTAAGCTTCTCATGACAACGGTCGATATTAATTCGAAATGGTCCCGTCAACAACGTTAAAAAAAAAAAAAATCTTCAAGGAATATTAAAATTATTTTATTTAAAAATAAAAAATAAAGTAGAATATCTCACTTGATAGAATATAGCGTGTTGTTAAATTAATTATTGTGAAAGAAGTATTAGTAGGGGTGATATGGGAAAAATATGACAAAAATTGCTCAAAATTATTTTATAAAAAAAATATAATTTTGTTGTATATGACATTAATGAGTTGCAAACATTATTTACTTTATAAAATATATAGGTGTATTATTAAATTATTATTGTCTTTAGTTATTATTGAGAAAGTATAAATAAGGGTATTATAGGAAAAAATTGACAAAAGTTAAAACTTGCTCTTCTAATTAGGACCAAAACCAACTCCAAAATTTGCTCCTATAATTAGGACCGGAGGGAGTATATTGATAAGTTCCATAAGTTGTTAATGATCACTGATTTACTTATTAATCTCCCTGTTCACTTATTAATAGTGACTTTTCTAATAACATTTCCTTTAGTTGGGGTCTAAAATCATTCTCCCTAGTTCAAACAAAATTTTGTCAAAATCTAGATCACAGAACACTAATCCCCTCAGAGGGGGGGGTGTTCACATGGTACAAATCACTTTTATAAACGTTAATTTAAAAAAAATATCTACTCATCGTGTGTGTGTGTGTGTGAATAATAAAACTTTAGTAAAAGGTAATTCAAAGGGACTCTAAATAAGACAGACCATAACTGTTGACAAATTGTCTGAAATGTGAATAAATGTATATGAATAGGCACAGCAGAGGAAAAGAAGGAAGCATGAGAAGAAGAAACGGGGGGACCATAATGAAGATGTTGATAAAGTTTAGAGGCATAAAGCTGTCAACACTGATATCATCCCTCCTAAAACCACCACCACCATGCCAAGACCAGCACAACAATAAGGGAAATACCAGAAAATATTGCAGAACCATTTTACAGTGCTATCATCAAAAGAAGAACATGGTGGTTAATCCCTCATCAGGATCATCACAACAAGACAGATCACCACCACCACCATCATCAAAAAGATCACTTGAAGGTGCCACAACATCCAGGAGATTAACCAAACCCTACTGGGATTTGAACAATATTAATAATATTAGTAGTGGCAATGAGGGCTCTTTTAGAAGCACCAAAAGATCATCATGGAACAGATCAGTGGTGGAGATTGATTTGGGTGCACTCAAAGGCATGTTCAGTGCTGTAGGTATTGCCCAGAAAGGAAATAGTTCTAATAAGAGGAAAAGTTGTTCCACTGTTTCATCTTGTGACAACTCACCTATTCATGAAGGCTTTTCTATCACTACTGATAACTCCATTCAGGCTGCTATTGCCTATTGTAAGACTTCATTTGGACAAACATCTGATTTTTCCTTCTGATATGTTTGTTCAATTATATACTATGTTTGAACCTTGTATAAACAAGTGATTTTTGTTACTACTGTGTGATAAATGATATTTTTTTAATATTTATATGTTTATATTTGTATCTTACCCTGAGACTCTTCGTTGCCAGTTCTGTCACATGGAGTATTCCTTCCACACCTCTGTGGTCCCTTAATTAAAGTACTAATGGGAAGAAACAAAGTGAAAATTTTATATCATATCATATTTAATTATTACTATAAACTAAGACAAGTAGTCATTGCATTAAACTTATCATTTCATCGTTTAGTGGAAACTGTAGATTCACAAGGTGTACATATACATATGGGGTAGTATTTTTTAAAATTTTTACAACAGTTTATAGAAATAAGTTTTATAAAAACACGCAAAGCATATTCCCCTTTCAACATCTGAGGCCAAGCGGTTTGTCGAATGCAACCTGACAAATACAGAGAAAGAGGTGAGAATTTGTATTTTATAATCTGATTCTCTTTTGTTATAATATAAAATTCATGTTTTATAATCATCAGTCACTAAAAAATTACATTAAAAACTGCTAAATATTTGTGAGGTCATCTACTCATAACAGATGCAAAGGAAAGTATAAACCACTGAATCAATTAATCTAAAAGACCAGGGCCAAAGAAAATAACCTCAATCAAAATGTCAGCACTTTTTGTTCTTTATGAGTCTGAAATTTCGGTCTACATATGAAAACAAATAAATATTCTCAGCTTGTCCAAATGACTCTGAAACTCTTTAACCCAAGGAAAGACTTGACACTAATCAGAGTTATCATCCCATCATTTTAGGAAGCCAATAAACAAAAGCAAGGTACTGATAAACTCAGCTCCTAGAGAGAGAGAGAGAGAGATGGAAGGTAGTGAAGAGGTATGGCAATGGAAGATGAAGAAGATGGTTTGGTCAGTCACAGCCTTAGTGATAAGCTGCACTGTGCTGATAATATGGCAGAAAATGTGGTTGAAGCCCAGAAGGATCCGATCAGTTCTTCATAAGCAAGGGATCACAGGGCCAACACCTTCCTTCCTTTTGGGAAATCTCCCTCAGATTCAAAAAATACAATCACAGTTTTCCAATCTCTCCTCTTCCTCACTTCCAGACCAATGGTTTCACTCTCTCTTCCCTTTTCTTCATCAATGGAGGAAACAATATGGTATACATATGCATCTCACTTTCTAATCTCAATATGTGTATGTGTATGTAGAGGTATATGAATATGAATATAATGAGCAGGTCCAATATTCCTGTACTCCACTGGAAATAAGCAGCATCTGTATGTGGGAGATCCAGAATTGGTCAAGGAGCTGAATCTGATAAGAAGCTTGGATCTTGGTAAGCCTTCCTATTTGTCCAAGCCTTTGAAACCTATGCTTGGAAATGGCATCATCAGAGCTAATGGGCACTACTGGTCTTTCCAAAGAAACCTTGTTGCTCCTCAACTTTTCCTCTCCAAGATTAAGGTCAATTTCTAGTTCCATTTTTACCATATTTTCAATATTTTTCAAACATGGCAAAAATATGGAGCCAAAAAGGCTTGCTTGATAAGTTTTTGTGTGAGAAAGTGGACTGTATGATTGTTGTGGAATTTGCAGAACATGGTGGATTTCATGGAAGAATCTACGAAAGAAATCGTGAGGAAATGGGATAAGCGTATAACAGAAAGTGGAGGGAAAGTTGCTGAGATTGTGATCGACAAAGATTTGATGGCTCTCACAGCTGATGTCATTTGCAAAGCTTGTTTTGGAAGCTCTTATGCTCAAGGCAATCAAATTTTTGCTAAGCTTTCTGCCTTGCAAGCCGTTCTCGCAAAACCAAACCTTCTTTTTGGATTTACAGACATCAGGTTTCATCTCTAGATTTCTTCCTATTAACCTATAATCTAGAGGTATAATTCACAAATCCTCTCTCAAGACTGCAAAATTAAAAAGTATATATAGAACAGAATAACAAAGCATGCACACAAGATTTTCATCAATCAGGTTATAGGCACTTTTTAAGTGGCTCAAAAAGTAAGCACCCTTTATCAATTCAGAACCACAATTTAATCACATATCGGATTCAACAGATAATTTTATGATATTAATTATTGCAGAACAACATGCCACTGACTCATGAAATTTGTAGTTCCTAAAACCACCGAATCTCATATTAACAAACCAAGAAACTAGGACGACTTACAGCTTTTGACTAAGAAAAAGAGAGTAAGCAGCTAAAGTGAACATGAAAACACACTGATTTCTGCATCACTTCTACCATTTCTTTCATTCTCTTCTATTTCATAAACTAAATATAACAAATGAGCACATCTCTGTATGTCTGCGTTCAGATTTCTTCCCACCAAGGAAAACAGAGAGATATGGAGGTTGGGGAAAGAGTTTGATAAGCTTATACTGAAAGTGATCGAAGATCGTAAGCTAGAAAATCAGAGACAAGTAAATGAGAATCGAAATGACCTGTTACAGATAATTATCGACGGTGCTGCTGACGCCGATAACAGTAGATCGGGAATATTGAAGAATCTGAGGCGCAAACACGACGAAACCAAGAGAATCATTATGGACATATGCTCTAACATCTACTTCGCCGGATCAGAAACTTCCGCCCTCTTAGTTACCTGGACGTTGATTCTTCTCGCGAAGCATCCTCACTGGCAAGAACGTCTCCGATCGGAGATTCTCGATACCTTCCCCAACATTTCATCGCCTCATTGCTTCCAAGACATGGACAAATTCCGAAAGCTGAAACAAGTGAGAATTCCAAAATTCCAAAATTCCAAAAACCTGTGTAATATTGAAACATAACCAATTGTTGATTAACAATTTTGTGGTATAGTTGACGATGGTGATTCAGGAGAGCCTGCGTCTATATCCACCGGGATTAACAGCAGCAAGGGAGGCGCTGGAAGATATGAAGATCGGTGAAATGGTGGTGCCAAAAGGAACAAACATATGGGTTCTCGTACCTGCAATGCATGGAGACGCAGAGATCTGGGGAGAAGACGTAAATGAGTTCAAGCCTGAGAGATTTGAAGGAGGGATTTCAGAAGCGTGCAAGTATCCACAAGCGTATTTACCATTTGGACTTGGAAGTCGGATCTGTATAGGGCAGAATTTTGCTTTGATTGAAGCCAAGATCATACTCTCGATTCTTCTCTGTAACTTCTCATTCTCAATTTCCCCCAATTATCGCCATTGTCCTTCCTTCAAAATGCTCTTGATGCCCAAATATGGTGCACCCCTCCTCGTTTCCAAGCTCTGCCTCCAGTCATAAACTTGTCTCATCAACTGTATAAATAATCTCACGTTTCTCAGACTCTTCATTTTCGTGTCTCAGGCAAAATATGAGTGTCTGCATGCTAGTGCACGTATGTGTGGATGTATACATAAGTATCACCAGCCTAGTAATACTGTTTGTTTTGTATCGCCATTAATGAACACCTGGAAACAGTTTCAATGCTCATTGTACGTGTGGGTGTATGATACTTGCCCTAGTAACTTAGTGTTTGTTACTTTGTTTATAATTACAAATTTATTTTAATGCGTAAAAAATTTAAAATAAAGATAATTTTTTATATCATTAGTGCCTATCCTTGAAATCAAAATGTGTTCGTCTCATATACAATGGCAGAACCACTTGCTAGCCAGCTCGGGCCTTAACCTCAGATGACCTTCTAAAATTTGTTAATATATATATATATATATATGTATTTATTTATTATATGATATTTTATTTTGACCCAATAATTTGGCCTAAGCTAATCTCTTATCTTCTCTATAAGGACAATGTTTGGTTCATTACTCACTAGGCTATGAGAGAAAAGTAAAATTCATATTTAAGATACCTACTGAAAATGTTAGTATCATCTTATATCTTGTTTTGAATTATAATTGTCGGTTATTATTTATTTGTATTTTTAATGTTATATCATACTATTTAGTAAATACTTTAATATGTTTATTTTTTGGTCTAAGCTAAAAATATTTTCTGATTCCGCCACTAGTCATAAACGTATATACACACACACAGAGCAACTTATAATATATGTAATATATTCTAGTAAGCTTAAATCAAGTAGTTTGCTAGAAGCCAACAAATTTTATTTATATTCATATTTTTATACCTTAAAATTAGGGTTGAGCAACAAGCGGGACGGAGGGTAAACCAGTTACTCGCTCGTTTATTTTTTTTGATAGGATTACTCGCTCGTTTATGTGTTGAAGGGTATCGACTGCTAAAAACCCATGACAGCCCATTTATAGATGGGCGGGTAACTAGCAGGCCGTTTAGCAGATAATTTTTTTTAAACAAAAAACATTTTCCAAATAAGTACCTAACAATTTTCTGCTTTGAAAT